>CM065737.1:25981717-25986717 GCA_033310375.1 Conus canariensis | reverse complement strand
GGGACATATCTTCTCGAAGATAGATCTTGACATTTATTTGTCTTCTATTTACACAGGGACACGTAATCCAGTGTGTGTGTGTTCGTTCGTTCTTCTGTTTAACGTCTGTTCACTTTGAGTGATATTAGACGTGAATGAATGAAGAGAATGACTGAAGGAATGAATGATTGAGTGAATAAGCCTATATGTTATACAAGCGTGTATGTAGGCCTTTGTATGTGAGTGTATACGTGTTTACATCTGTATATGTATCTAAACAAAAACAAAAACAAAAGAAAAAACAAAACATAAAAAAAAACCCAGATATCTTAATACAACAAGTAATGGATAAGATTAACAGAAGATATAGATCTAACATAATATAACAATAAAACAAGAATCCTTCACTGTCTAAACTTAAGAGTGAAGGAGTAAAATGCAGGCCATCATTATACAACGCACTATGAACTAACACAAAACAATTTAAAGAAAAACCCCAATCGGACTATGAAATAAGTGTTCAGCAATTTCGATCAGCAAAAAGTGGTCCAAAAGTATATCTTGCAAGTTTTTTCCAGAAAAATTATTAGACCTTAATGATGTTGGTAAGAAAGAAGTCAACTTGCGACAATTAAATAAAATATGGCTCAATGTTATTTCTTTACCACAAATACAATTAGCATTTTTACTAAACTTTGTTTTTAAAGCGTTTAGCTTTAATCGAATCATAAGGGAATATATTTGTCTGGAATAATAAACTGGATGATCAGACATTTTTCTTAGAACAAGGTCTATTGGAAAAGCTTCCCACTGTTTGGATGAAATATCAACATTTATTTGGGCTCTCTTCCGTGCAGTTGATTCAAGGATACGATAACATTCTACGACTGATGGTTTTATTTTCAGCTCGGAAGATGACCCTGCTTTTTTAGCACCATTTTTTGCAGCCCTATCAGCCAATTCATTCCCAAGTATACCAGTATGCGAAGGAATCCAGCAAAATTCTATAATAGTGCCTTTAGACGCCAGCCAGTATAAAAGATATTTAATTTCAAACACAAGGTCGGGTCGTGTCGATATATTTGATGAATCAAGGGCAAGTAAGACTGATTTTGAATCTACAAAAAAAACTATCTGAACAATATTTCTGGGAAGATCTGTTAAAAATTCCATTGCTAGCATAATAGCTACTAATTCAGCTGTGAATATAGATAAATAACTACCCAGAAAGAACGATCTTTGAGTTTTAAGCGAAGGAATAACAAATGCTGCACCAACATTTCCATCATCTAAAACAGAACCATCAGTAAACACCTGAAGATGATTTTGATATTTTTCGTATACATGTGACTTTGCTAAATTTGCGATGATGTTGATATTTTCCCCTTTTTTGATGTCAGTGTAACCAATATCAAGAAAAGGTTTTGGTATCTCCCATGATGGAATAAGTGAAGAAGATGGATTTTTAGCCACATCTTTGATATCAATTTTTGAACATTCAATCAAATCAGAAGTGTATGTACCTATTGTTTCTTGCGATGTAATCATAATTGCCCTTTTTGGAAAGTCAGTGGTCGATCTAAGTTTTAAGTCTTCTTGAATGTAATTATCAATAACACTTGATTTTATGACAAATTTTGATGCTGCTAGTTCACGATAATCATCAAGGGGCAAAATTCCAGCTTCTCTATATGTTTTTGCATTTGAGGCATGAACAGGGATACCAAGAGCAAGTTTAATGGCTTTGCAATCCAAACTTTTTAACTTTTTCAGAAGACATTTTGGAGCACTAAAATATACTTCTTGACCATAAGTAAGTTTTGATCTAACGAGAGCTATGGAGAGATGAAGTAAAGTTTTTGAATCCATTCCCCAGGGTAGTCTGCTTATAATTTTTAATAAATTCAAACTTTTCCTAGCCCTTGTTAATATATATTCAAAATGAATATTCCAAGATAATTTTGGTGTAAAGAAAACTCCTAAAAATTTAACACTTTGTTTATATTCTAAAGGTTCACCTAGAAGTTTGAAGACTGGTAAATTTTCTGGATTGCTTCCTGCATTAAACAACATCATATTTGTTTTTTCAGTGGACAAAGAAAGACCATTTTGTGTCATATAGTTGCCTATGTTGTCTAGATCTCTTTGATATAGTCTTCTAACATAATTCTGTGCTCTTTGCGGAGTTGACTTTTTCAGAGTTACTTCCATCCACATGCAGATATCATCTGCGTATTGCACTAGAACAACATTTTTGGAGACTGCTTTTGGGAGATCTTGTATAAGGATATTAAAAAGAATAGGCGCTATTACTGAACCTTGCGGGATTCCCATGTCTAGTTTTCTGAGTGTTGAGTGTGTACCTCCTACTCTGGCTAACATAGTTCTATTATCTAAAAACGATTTGATATAATTATATATGTTTCCTGATAATCCAATCAGTTTCAGTTTGTATAACAAGCGCTTATGCCAGACTTGGTCATAGGCTTTTTTAACATAAAAAAAAGTAGCGAGTATACTTTTCCTACGCGCAAACTGACGCTTTATTTGAGTAGATAATTTAACCAAGTGCTCAACTGTAGATCTTCCTTTCATAAATCCAGCTTGATTGACTGGTATTACATTGTTCTTTTCACAAAAGTGTGTCAGCCTATTTAAAACGATTCTTTCTACAAGTTTGCCACAATGGGAAGTGAGAGCTATAGGGCGGTAGCTGTTTTTGTCTTTCATAGTTTTTCCAGGTTTTAAAATTGGAACAACTATTGAATCTTTCCATTTTTGAGGAACAACGCCATTTTCCCAGCAATTCTGAATTATATGATGCAGGAAAATAATGCAGTTGTTAGGGAGATGTTTTAACATTTCATTACTCACTATGTCAAGACCAGCAGAGCATTTTTTGTTGCTGATATCAGATATTGCACTTTTCAACTCTCTGATTGTTATCGGAGCATTAATAGGGATATCATTATCAGGAATAGGGTCTGAATAGAAAGACTGTGATTGTTCTTTTTCTCTGTATATTTTACAATTTGAGGACAAGCCTTCTGAACTACTATTCCTAGAAAATGTATTCACAAAAATTTCCGCCTTTTCTCCATCAGAAGGAAATTTATTCTCATTAGATTCTATTGGATAGCTTGGGAGTCTGATTCCTTTTTTCATGCATTTCACTTTGTTCCAAACCTTATTAAAGTCTTTATCATCTGAAACTTCCTTTGTACAAAATGAATTCCAGTATAGCCGTTTTGCTTTGGCTATTACATTATTACTGTATATATTTGCTTTCTTCATTTCTATATGGCTTTCTTCTATTGTCTCTTTAAGCAAATTTTCGTCTAGATTTTTTTCTGTTTTCGACTTGATGTACAGCTTATATTTTTCTTTTTTGTAATTAACAGCTTGTTCACATTCATTAGTCCACCAGACATTCCCCACATGATTAGACTGTTTTGTGGTTTGTAATCTTGGGATTGATGAATTGGCTGCCACAAGAACTGCATCCTTGAAATCTGAATATTGCGTGTCAATATGCTCTTGCGTACATTTATCAAAGTTTTGACAAGCTAGAATAGTTCGAAATTTATCCCAGTCTGCACGCTTATAGTCATATTTTATTGGAGTGTCATGTACGTCATTATTACCCTGACTGTTTTCTTTCACCATAGTTATTACTATAGGCAGGTGATCGCTACCTAAAGTATCTTTACATGTTTCCCATGAACTTGATGGCGCAAGTTCTGGTGAAATAAGGGAAAGGTCTATAGCTGTACTCTATGTTTAGACACATCTGGGATCCGGGTTATGCTGCCATCGTTTAAAAGATGGAATGAACTATCTACGATGTTTTCAACGAAACGGTTACTAGTTACAGTGTAACAATCATTTTCCCAGAAGGGCGAGTGAGCATTAAAGTCACCCGCTATTAACCACTTATTACACTGTTGATCTTGAATAGCGCGTAACCAGTCAGAATTTTGATCATTTGGACCTTTAGGAAGATATACTGACATGACATTCATTGTGAAAGAATTACCGAATTTTATATTAGCTACGCATGCATGTACATCACCGACAGATTTTGGGATTGGCGATGCACTTATGTTATACTGAAGCCCTTCACGAATATATATTGCAGTATTTACTCTCCCATTGGAACTTCCCTTGTCATATACTGGGGGGTAATAATAGTTAGGCAAACTGGGTAATTTAGAAGGGCTAACATTTAACGATTGTAATATCAAGACTTCGTAAGGATTTGTAGCTAGATGATGTCGTAAATATGCTTGGTTTGTGGTTATAGATCTACAATTCCACTGAAAAAACGACAGATTATGTACTTTCGACTGACTATATGAAGTCATTATTTAAGAATCGTATGAATTCAGCAGAAGATATCAAAGTATATACTTAATGTACTAAAGGATATAACGCGTGAATCTACAAAGAAATCACACAAGCAACAACATCAGAAAAGACTCAAGACAAATAGGACATTAAGAAAAAGAAAAGTTGATAAAAACTCGTAGTGATAATCAACGTCTTCAAATGTTACAGATGTATGCCTTAAGTTGGGCACAATCAAGCAGACTTTGGTTCTGTCAGAGGTTATGCAGTGCTACACTGACTATGATGTAGTTGACTCGAGAAGTAGGTTGGACATTTTCTCTTCAGCAGTAATCATACAACAGTTCAAATGGATTCCACCACGGATCTGGAAAGTCAGCCAAGTGCATGTGACGAAGTTGTGAAGGATGCACTCTGTTGAAAGGCCTGGTGTTGAGCCGCGGTCTGGCTGTGCGCCGTGGGGATTGCCAGAATATGTCACGAAGATGCCTGCCGATATTGCCAGCAAGGATGCTGGTTCCTCTTTGATTGGGGTGCAATTTGTCTCTCATGTAACTCCTGGTGGTGTTCAAGTTCTGGTGAGACACGATGGATATTTTCTTGTGTTCAGACAAAACATCTATCATTGAACAGATTACGTTTGAGTTCCATCTTTGAGTCTCGAGTTGGAGCTA
>CM065737.1:25956717-25964217 GCA_033310375.1 Conus canariensis | reverse complement strand
GGCGTTTAGAGTGTTATTCTAACAAAGGCTCGTCGACTTTTTTTTTTCAGGAGTGGTCTGGGTCAGTGAGAGATCGAGAGAGGTAGGACAGTTAAAGATCTCTTCAAACCATTTTTGAACATGAAAAGTGCATCAAAGGTATGGATAATTAACTACGTTAGACTCGCTCTTTCACAAACAAGATCAGATGCACTGCTACTTAACAATAATACTAAACAATATCAGATGTGTCAGTTTTGCAAAAAGTAGAGTTGAAGATGAATTCCATTTTTAAAAAAAAAGTTGATAAAAAGTGCACGATATGAAGGAGAGGTACGAAAGAATATTTGGTTGAAAAAAAATAGAAAAAAGAATTCTCAAAAAAAAAAAAAGAGAATGAGAGCTCAAAGTTCTCCTTAACCTACATCGAGTAATATATAGCAAAAGAGACGGTGGGTGAAAAGTGCCAACGGTTCTACCAGTGAGAGTAAATTCCTGTATAATGGCTGAACATAACCCGAAAAGATTTCCTTTTCGATCTCTAACCGTTTATGACCATTTCATCGTATTCTCATCGAAGATTAAAAGGCGTTAAAACGGAGAGAGCCTGGATTAGGAACCAGAGGATTTGAACTTGCATCTCCTTTGGCCATCTTTTCCCTCCCCATTATCACCATCGGCTCGATACATGTCTGCATAATCGTGACTGCATAATCCTGATAACAGACATACAAACAAAGAGACAATGGGGAAAGCATAATCCCATCGACGGAGATAAAAATGTCGTGTGCCGTGAAAAGCCTGCTGGGTATTGATATCAAATTACTGTCGGAAAACAACACAGATCTGACGAAACTAGTTGTCAGTGAGTTGAAACGTGGGGTGACTGCAGGCAGGAATTGAAACCAGTTCCATAAGGTATTTGAAATAGCACCGCCAATTAACATGGACAAACGATTTACAAGACAAAAGTCGACGCTTTTTGACCCTCTTAGGTCTTCTTCGGGCAAGATAAACAAAACTCCGGACAACGAAAATGAAGAGCGAGCAATATTATTTATCTTCTCACATTCGGCGCAAGATGGGCATTTTCGTTGTCGTGATTTTAGTTGATCTGCCTGAAGAAGACCTAAGAGGTCGAAACGCGTCGTGTTTTGTCTTGTAAATCGCTTGTCTAAGTTATTTTAAGTACCTTTTAAAATTAGTTGTCGGCGACTCTGGATGTGTTGACATTACAAAGACAACGGGCGATACCGACACACCTTGGTAGAAAACAAGTTTAGATAACGTTCAACACAAACCCTCTCGGCTGATGGTATCAAACACCTTTGTCAAGTCTACGAACGAAGGGTGGATCTGCAGTACGCTCACCGCATTTCTGTTGACTGTCTCACCGTGAATGAATGTATCCACCATTCCTGGATTTCTCTCCGCTGTCACACTGCCTCTCGGAGAGACCATCATCAGCCAGCAGACGTGAGAGGATTCTGTTCTCAGGGATATGTGCCATGATCTCTCCTGCCAAGCTGAAGCGAGCCTCCAAAGTGATTGTCGCAAAGATGCAGTGCCGCCCTTCCCTCTCTCTCCCTTCTTCCTGTCGAGATGGATGATGTTTGCGGCTTCACAGCCCTGGAGGGATCTAGGCCAATCTCCCCCCAAAGGACTGCATCAAGTCGTTCAGCTGGACAGTTAAGAGGGTTGACATCATCTGTAGAAATCTCAGTAAGATCTGGCATCAACAGCGGCGTTCTCTGAGAGGAGGTCCAGCAACATGACTGGGTCGACGCGATCTCTTCAAGGGGATGGAGGAGGGACGGAGGGTGTCTGGAGCTGCCGAAACTAGTAGCTAGTCCAGGTTCTGAATAGTGTGCTCGTCTCTTTAACTACAGGCTGTTCACGTCTTTTCTCCGCTGGAGTTACGTAATTGCGTTACTATAATCTCGCATGAATCTAAAAAGATAGAAAGATAGAGACATACAAACATACATACATACATGCATGCATGCATACATACATACATACACAGATTGATAGATAGACACATAGATGGCTGGATAGAAAGACAGGCAGATGAATAGACAGATAGATAGATAGATAGATAGATAGATAGATAGATAGATAGATAGATAGATAGATGGACAGGCAGAAAGATAGAAAGATGGAGAGACAGAAAGGCTGGGCGATATCTTTGTAGATAGATAGATAGATAGATAGATAGATAGATCGATAGATAGATAGATAGATAGATAGATAGATAGATAGATAGATAGATAGATAGAGATAGACAAACAGACAGACAGATAGATCGATAGACAGATAGGCGGACAGACAGACAGACAAACAGACAGACAGATAGAAAGAAAGATAGATAGATAGATAGGTGGGTGGGTGAGTGGTTGGGTGGATGGATGGATGGAGAGAGAGAGAGAGAGACAGACAGAGAGAGACAGAGAGAGAGAGAGAGAAATAATAGATAAACAAGTAGGTAGGTAGGTAGGTAGATCAGTAAGTAGATATATAGATAGGGAGAGAGAGAGATAGAAAGATAGACAGATGCATTGAGAGATAGCTAAAGAGATCTAGATTGTTGGATAGATACAAAAGAGAAGGAGAAAGGCAAGGTTGGGGCAGGGGTCGGAGTTTTGGGCGGTGAGGGCGGACGAGGAGGGGCAGAAATGAAATGTGACAGCCAATATCTTCGTGTTCGCTTCGTACGAGAAATAATAGGTTTGTCTTTATGAAACTGGGATGACGTTCATAAAGTCCCCTGAAAACTCTCTCTCTCTCTCTCTCTCTCTCTCTCTTCTCTCTCTCTCTCTCTCTCTCTCTCTCTCTCTCTCTCTCTCTCTCTCTCTCCAAACATATTAAGAGATGAATACAAGCATGTTCTTTGATGGTATATATATATATATATATATATATATATATATATATATATATATGCATGCATTGATAAGCATCTATGTCTCTCTCTCTCTCTCTCTTTCTCTCTCTCCACACACACACACACACACACACACACACACACACACACACACACACACACGCACATACACACAGATAGACAGATAGACAAACAGACAGACAGATAGACAGACAGACAGACAGACAGACAGATAGATAGATAGATAGACAGACAGACAGACAGACAGACAGACAGACAGATAGATAGACAGATAGATAGATAGATAGATAGATAGATAGATAGACAGGCAGATAGATAGATCAACCAGCCTACATTATAATATTTATTGAAATACGGGGTCGACACAGATTAGAATAAACACAGAAAGCACAGGAACATTCTTGGGTATACCACTAAGACATCCGAATAAAACAGTGCATGGTGAAACGAAGAAAATATACACTTCACATAGACTTCTTTACAGATTTTCTGACATACTGGTTTAGACTGTTACGAATGAATCCAGAATTACCGCATAATGCTTATTTATTGTTGCTTACTATGGGTAGATCTGGAAAGAATGGTTTGACTTCTCCAATAGGCCAAATTCTATATGAAACAAGATTTAGTATTCTGTGGCTTCAGGAATGTGTTGAAGACCATAAGGCGTTTAGAGTGTTATTCTAACAAAGGCTCGTCGACTTTTTTTTTCAGGAGTGGTCTGGGTCAGTGAGAGATCGAGAGAGGTAGGACAGTTAAAGATCTCTTCAAACCATTTTTGAACATGAAAAGTGCATCAAAGGTATGGATAATTAACTACGTTAGACTCGCTCTTTCACAAACAAGATCAGATGCACTGCTACTTAACAATAATACTAAACAATATCAGATGTGTCAGTTTTGCAAAAAGTAGAGTTGAAGATGAATTCCATTTTTAAAAAAAAAGTTGATAAAAAGTGCACGATATGAAGGAGAGGTACGAAAGAATATTTGGTTGAAAAAAAATAGAAAAAAGAATTCTCAAAAAAAAAAAAAGAGAATGAGAGCTCAAAGTTCTCCTTAACCTACATCGAGTAATATATAGCAAAAGAGACGGTGGGTGAAAAGTGCCAACGGTTCTACCAGTGAGAGTAAATTCCTGTATAATGGCTGAACATAACCCGAAAAGATTTCCTTTTCGATCTCTAACCGTTTATGACCATTTCATCGTATTCTCATCGAAGATTAAAAGGCGTTAAAACGGAGAGAGCCTGGATTAGGAACCAGAGGATTTGAACTTGCATCTCCTTTGGCCATCTTTTCCCTCCCCATTATCACCATCGGCTCGATACATGTCTGCATAATCGTGACTGCATAATCCTGATAACAGACATACAAACAAAGAGACAATGGGGAAAGCATAATCCCATCGACGGAGATAAAAATGTCGTGTGCCGTGAAAAGCCTGCTGGGTATTGATATCAAATTACTGTCGGAAAACAACACAGATCTGACGAAACTAGTTGTCAGTGAGTTGAAACGTGGGGTGACTGCAGGCAGGAATTGAAACCAGTTCCATAAGGTATTTGAAATAGCACCGCCAATTAACATGGACAAACGATTTACAAGACAAAAGTCGACGCTTTTTGACCCTCTTAGGTCTTCTTCGGGCAAGATAAACAAAACTCCGGACAACGAAAATGAAGAGCGAGCAATATTATTTATCTTCTCACATTCGGCGCAAGATGGGCATTTTCGTTGTCGTGATTTTAGTTGATCTGCCTGAAGAAGACCTAAGAGGTCGAAACGCGTCGTGTTTTGTCTTGTAAATCGCTTGTCTAAGTTATTTTAAGTACCTTTTAAAATTAGTTGTCGGCGACTCTGGATGTGTTGACATTACAAAGACAACGGGCGATACCGACACACCTTGGTAGAAAAACAAGTTTAGATAACGTTCAACACAAACCCTCTCGGCTGATGGTATCAAACACCTTTGTCAAGTCTACGAACGAAGGGTGGATCTGCAGTACGCTCACCGCATTTCTGTTGACTGTCTCACCGTGAATGAATGTATCCACCATTCCTGGATTTCTCTCCGCTGTCACACTGCCTCTCGGAGAGACCATCATCAGCCAGCAGACGTGAGAGGATTCTGTTCTCAGGGATATGTGCCATGATCTCTCCTGCCAAGCTGAAGCGAGCCTCCAAAGTGATTGTCGCAAAGATGCAGTGCCGCCCTTCCCTCTCTCTCCCTTCTTCCTGTCGAGATGGATGATGTTTGCGGCTTCACAGCCCTGGAGGGATCTAGGCCAATCTCCCCCCAAAGGACTGCATCAAGTCGTTCAGCTGGACAGTTAAGAGGGTTGACATCATCTGTAGAAATCTCAGTAAGATCTGGCATCAACAGCGGCGTTCTCTGAGAGGAGGTCCAGCAACATGACTGGGTCGACGCGATCTCTTCAAGGGGATGGAGGAGGGACGGAGGGTGTCTGGAGCTGCCGAAACTAGTAGCTAGTCCAGGTTCTGAATAGTGTGCTCGTCTCTTTAACTACAGGCTGTTCACGTCTTTTCTCCGCTGGAGTTACGTAATTGCGTTACTATAATCTCGCATGAATCTAAAAAGATAGAACGATAGAGACATACAAAACATACATACATACATGCATGCATGCATACATACATACATACACAGATTGATAGATAGACACATAGATGGCTGGATAGAAAGACAGGCAGATGAATAGACAGATAGATAGATAGATAGATAGATAGATAGATAGATAGATAGATAGATAGATAGATAGATAGATGGACAGGCAGAAAGATAGAAAGATGGAGAGACAGAAAGGCTGGGCGATATCTTTGTAGATAGATAGATAGATAGATAGATAGATAGATAGATCGATAGATAGATAGATAGATAGATAGATAGATAGATAGATAGATAGATAGAGATAGACAAACAGACAGACAGATAGATCGATAGACAGATAGGCGGACAGACAGACAGACAAACAGACAGACAGATAGAAAGAAAGATAGATAGATAGATAGGTGGGTGGGTGAGTGGTTGGGTGGATGGATGGATGGAGAGAGAGAGAGAGAGACAGACAGAGAGAGACAGAGAGAGAGAGAGAGAAATAATAGATAAACAAGTAGGTAGGTAGGTAGGTAGATCAGTAAGTAGATATATAGATAGGGAGAGAGAGATAGAAAGATAGACAGATGCATTGAGAGATAGCTAAAGAGATCTAGATTGTTGGATAGATACAAAAGAGAAGGAGAAAGGCAAGGTTGGGGCAGGGGTCGGAGTTTTGGGCGGTGAGGGCGGACGAGGAGGGGCAGAAATGAAATGTGACAGCCAATATCTTCGTGTTCCGCTTCGTACGAGAAATAATAGGTTTGTCTTTATGAAACTGGGATGACGTTCATAAAGTCCCCTGAAAACTTCTTCTCTCTCTCTCTCTCTCTCTCTCTCTCTCTCTCTCTCTCTCTCTCTCTCTCTCTCTCTCTCTCTCTCTCTCCTCTCCTCCAAACATATTAAGAGATGAATACAAGCATGTTCTTTGATGGTATATATATATATATATATATATATATATATATATATATGCATGCATTGATAAGCATCTATGTCTCTCTCTCTCTCTCTCTTTCTCTCTCTCCACACACACACACACACACACACACACACCACACACACACACACACACACACACACGCACATACACACAGATAGACAGATAGACAAACAGACAGACAGATAGACAGACAGACAGACAGACAGACAGATAGATAGATAGATAGATAGACAGACAGACAGACAGACAGACAGACAGAAGATAGACAGATAGATAGATAGATAGATAGATAGATAGATAGATAGATAGATAGATAGACAGGCAGATAGATAGATCAACCAGCCTACATTATAATATTTATTGAAATACGGGGTCGACACAGATTAGAATAAACACAGAAAGCACAGGAACATTCTTGGGTATACCACTAAGACATCCGAATAAAACAGTGCATGGTGAAACGAAGAAAATATACACTTCACATAGACTTCTTTACAGATTTTCTGACATACTGGTTTAGACTGTTACGAATGAATCCAGAATTACCGCATAATGCTTATTTATTGTTGCTTACTATGGGTAGATCTGGAAAGAATGGTTTGACTTCTCCAATAGGCCAAATTCTATATGAAACAAGATTTAGTATTCTGTGGCTTCAGGAATGTGTTGAAGACCATAAGGCGTTTAGAGTGTTATTCTAACAAAGGCTCGTCGACTTTTTTTTTCAGGAGTGGTCTGGGTCAGTGAGAGATCGAGAGAGGTAGGACAGTTAAAGATCTCTTCAAACCATTTTTGAACATGAAAAGTGCATCAAAGGTATGGATAATTAACTACGTTAGACTCGCTCTTTCACAAACAAGATCAGATGCACTGCTACTTAACAATAATACTAAACAATATCAGATGTGTCAGTTTTGCAAAAAGTAGAGTTGAAGATGAATTCCATTTAAAAAAAAAAAAAAAAAAAAAAAACTGGAGTGCTGCATGTAGCCTACAATGATCTTAGAATGAATCGTTCGAAAGAAGGTAGATTTTTAACCATTATGTAATTAATCA
>CM065737.1:25941717-25954217 GCA_033310375.1 Conus canariensis | reverse complement strand
CTGGAAGCCGCTACAATTTGCCAGCCTAGCGGGACTTCTGTTGTTGGCTGTCTGACAGCCCTGCTGGCTGTATAGGCAATTGTCGGCTACAAAAAAAGCTCCTGGCCGTCCCTCCCTCTTTCTCTCTGTCTGGGTTTTAAAGGAAACTTCGGGTTGGACTGATTTCCTTGTTCAGTGGTTGTTCTCCCTCTGATTTTCATTGGGTCTGTATGATCACTTTGTGTAGGACTGAATGGCTCGTATCATACAGCGTGGGACGAGTTGTGTTAGTACTGTCTGCCCAGATTGATACAGGATTCAAAAGTTCATTAAATGTTGCACAAAGCTGGGTTGTACAAGAGCTGACTGTCCATCTTCAGAGGGGTGAACGGCATCTATCATTCCATACATTGATGGATTGTTTCAGTATAATCTGAACCTCCTCATATGATTAAATGGCTTATGTCTTGTTGTACAGAGGATAGTGCTGGTACTGTCTAGTCATCTGATCGACAAGTTAATGCTTTGTATTTTCTTGTGAAATTCTGTTATCGATTAGATGAAGAGAATAGTATGGCTTTTCTCTCTAATGACATACAGCCTCACTCGGTTCTCAATGTGAATGAACTTATTTGCTCTGGCGACAGTCTGTAACTAAACCTCGTGATTTCTCTGTTCCAGATCCATGCTGCAAATGTTAACCGAAATACAAGCAGTATCTAAAATGAAGCCACACACACACACACACACACACACACACACACACGCGCGCGCACACGCGCGCGCGCGCACACACGCGCGCGAGCGCATTCACACACAGACAGATAGACACACACACAGACACACACAGACATACACAGACACACACACACACGCGCGCACACACACACACACACACACACACACACACACACACACACACACACACACACACACACACACACACACACCACACACACACACACACACACATTATTGCGACCCATCAACAATGGACGAGAGTGGTTAACGAAATTTTCTCAATTTTTCTAATTATTTTGACCGTCAGTCCTTAAAATGTATTTATTTATTGATAACAATTTGAATACAGAAAAGAACAGGAGGGAGCAGGAGAAGGACACAAACAGAGAGAGAGAGAGAGAGACAGACAGACAGACAGACAGACAGACAGACAGACAGAGACAGAGAGAAAAAGAGACAGAGTGAGGATAAGGGAAACTTATACAGACAGGCAGATAGGCACATAGAAAGAGACAGATACATAGACAGAGAGTCAGGGAGAGAAAGAAAGAAAGAAAGAAAGACAGACAGACAGACAGATAGACAGACAGACAGAGACACAGACACACAGACAGTGAAAGAGATTCGTGGGTACCATGAGGACAATTTACACAAGACTTTGGCCACAGAAGCATTGCAGATCCTTTACACCAAAACTCGCCCACACCCCCAGGCAATTACATTGTAAACACCCCTCCCTAAGACCTACTCCATCAGACCATTCTTGTCGGAAACAACAACACCTCAGCCCCCACCAGATGACGTTACCACCACCATCATTACCCACCGAGGGACGAACGACTGACCACCCACCAAACAACTCCAATCACTCGCCACCACTGGCGCAGAAGTTCCCCCGATACTTCCATTGAAGGAGTCATGTGACCACTTCCCACTCCAAACCACTGTTTGAGCTGCCCTGGAAGCCGCTACAATTTGCCAGCCAAGGGGGGAGTTCTGTTGTCGGCTGTCTGACAGCCCTGCTGGCTGTATTGGCAATTGTCTGTCGCAAGAAAGCTCTTGACTGTCTCTCTCTCTCTCTCTCTCTCTCTCTCTCTCTCTCTCTCTCTCTCTCTCTCTCTCTCTGGGTTTCAAAGGAGACTCTGGGTTGGACTGATTTCCTTACTCAGCGATTTTTCTCCCTCTGATTTTCATTAGGTCTATCGGACCACCTTGTATAGTACTGAAGGGCTTGTATCATAGTGCATGAGTCGGATTGTATTAGTACTGTCTGCCCGGCTTGACAGGATTCAAATGTTTGTGTGATGTTGCACAAAGGTGGATTGTATGGTAGCTGTAAGTTCATCTTTGTTCATCTTCCAAGGAGTGAATGGTTTGTACCGTGCCCTACACTGGTGAACTGTTTTAGCATTCTCTGTACCACTTCATATGATTTGATGGTCTGTATCGTGTTGTACACAAGTGGATCGTATTGGAACTGTCTGTCCATCCTTTAGTTAATGCCTTGTGCCATTTTCTGAAGTTTTTTTTTTTTTAATCCGTCAGCCAAATGATGATTCAGCTTTTATCACTAAAGGATATAAGGCAGTCTCAATTCTAAATCGCAATATAATGATTTCCTCTGGCAAAAATCTGCCACTAAACATCGTAGTTTCTCTGTATTAAACCCACAAAGGAAATGATAACCAAAAGACAGTAGTTAGATATAATCACACACACACACACACACACACACACACACACACACACACACACACACACACAGACGCGCGCGCGCGCGCGCACGCACTCACACACTCATGCACGCACGCACGCACGCACGCACACGCACACGCACACGCACAGGTACACGCACGCACACATACACACACATACACACACACACACACACACACACACACACACACACACACACACACACACACACACACACACACACAATTTAAATTGATCGAGAATGGACAAAAATGGTTAGCGAACATTTTCTCATTATTTCAACAATGTTGACCCCTAGAGCACTTAAAATGTGTTTATTCGTCGGCATCAATTTGGATTACAGAGAGAAACAGAGCAGAGCATGAAGAAAGACATAGAGAGAGAGAGAGAGAGAGAGAGAGAGAGAGAGGAGGGGGGGGGGGGGAGGGGGAGGGATAAAGAGAGAATGAAAGACAGAGACAGAGAGACAGAAAATCAGGAAGAGAAACACACACACACACACACACACACACACACACACACACACACACACACACACACACACACTCACAGAGACTGGCAGACTTTCATGACTGAATTTGTATTAGACCTTGCCCACAGCAAAATCACAGTACCTGTACACCAAAACTCGACCACATCCCCGGGCAATGACATTTTCAAGTATCATCACCACAGCACCAATTCCATCAGATCATTCCTGTCAGCAACAACGACACCTCAGCCTCCCAAATGACCACACCATCACCATCCTTACCCACCGAGGGACGGACTAGTAACCCACTCACCAAACAACTCCAATCATTCTCTGCCGCTGACACAGAAGTTCCTCCCTTGCTTCCGGTGAAGGAGTCATATGACCACTTCCTGCCGAAGACCACTGTCTGAGCTGTCCTGGAAGCCGCTATAATTTGCCAGCCTATCGGGTGTTCTGTTGTTTGTTTTCTGACAGCCCTGCTGGCCGTATTGGCAATTGTCAGCTACAAGGAAGCTCTCTCTCTCTCTCTCTCTCTCTCTCTCTCTCTCTCTCTCTCTCTCTCTCTCTCTCTCTCTCTCTCTCTCTTTGGGTTCAGACGGAAACTACAGACTGGACTGATTTCATTGTTGAGCGATGTTTCTTCCTCTGATTTCTATTAGGTCTGTCTGAACATGTTGTTGAGAAATGATGCTTTGTATCATACTGCATAGGGGTGGATTTGTGTTGGTAGTGTCTACCCAGGTTGACAGGATTCAAAAGTGTGTATGGTGTGGCACAAAGGCGAATCATATTAGAATTAGAAGTCTATCTTTACAGGAGAAAATAGTTTGTATCACGCTATATTATCATGGATTGTTCGAGAATTATTTGTGCATCTTCATATCATTGAATGGTATGTATCATGTTGTACATGAGTGGATTGTATTAGAACTGTCTGTCCATTTTACAATATTTAATGATACGTATAATACAAGAGTTAAGTCCGAATCCCGTGTTCGTTGGAATAAGAGTTAAACTGTGTTAGTAATGTCTATTCCTCTTTGCCAGTTTTAGTTCTTAGTATGACGTTCCGCGCTAATGAACATGCCTGCCTTTGCAGTATAAGAATGGTTTATATTCTGTTGCCTTGGGGTGGATTTTATGAGTGGCTGAAGTTGGGGATGTCCAACTGAATGTTATTAACCAAACCCAGACCTAAATACTTTGCCCACGGAGGCGATGGGAAGTTGATGGAGTAGGGTGAGGTAAAAGGGAGGGATGAGGATGCGCAGGAGTTGGCTGTCACTCAGAAACAGATGATTGGTGGTATAGTGAGATAGAAGGATCAGGGAACAGGGAAATGGGGGGGTGGAAAAGGATTGGGGTGGAGTGGAAACAGAGCTGACGGTAAACATGAGACGTGATTAATCCCATGATTTTCATGTGTTCTGTCCACAACGCCTTAACATTTTCTTCTGTTGACAATGTTATGAGTTTTCTCATATTAACGATGCTGCTACCTGCCTTCTGTTGACAACGCTATCAGGTTCCTTCTGTGGACAGTACCATGACATTACTTCTGCTGACAAAGCTAGGACTTAACTTCTGTGGACAATGCTATGACTTATTTTCTCTGGAAACACTATGACATGTCTGTTGACAACGCTATGAAGGTCGTTGCCAGTGCTGTGACCTTTCTCTTTCTTTAAACAACGCTCTACCGTTTCTTCTTTTGGAAACGCTAGTACGTGTCGTCTTTCTGCAGACAACAACGTGATTTTTCATTTTCTTATTTAAAATACTATAAGATTTCCTCTTCTGTTGTGAAAGTGTTGATGTTTTCTGTCTTTTTTGTTGATAAGCTCGGGTGTTCAGTTGTTTTCCGTTGAAAACACGTTGAGTATTGTTCTCCTTGTGTTGACGCCATGGCTTTTGTCTGTCCACAACGCTTTATTTCCTCTGTTGATAGCTCTGTGATGTTTTCTCTTCTGCTGGACACATTATAACGTTTCATTTCACGTGGAAAACGCTATGACACTGTCTTAAACATGCCACAGACTCTCCACTGCAGACACAGGAAATCCTGCTATGCTTCCAGTGAAGGAGTCACATGACCACTTCCCGCCCCAAATCACTATCTGAGCTGTCATGGAAGCCGCTACAATTTGCCAGCCTAGCGGGATTCTGTTGGCTGTCTGACAGCCCTGCTGGCTGTCTCAGCAATTGTTGGCAGCGAAGAAGCTGTTGACTGCCATCTCTCTGAGGGCTTAGAAGCAAACTATGGGTTCAACTGATTTCCTTGTTCTGTGATTTTTCTCCCCTTGATTGATTTGTATTGGATCTGTCTGTCTGTCTCTACCGGACTGAATGGTTTATGTCATATTGAAGAGAGGTGGATTGTATTTGTAGTGTTTGCCTGCCCAGTCAGGATTCAGATGTTTGTATCATATTTCTCAGAACTTCCTGATTTCTTTTAGTACTGTCTGTCTGCCTTTAAAGAATTCACTGGCTTATACCATACTGCATTATGGTGGATTATCTCAGCACTGTCCATCCGCCTCGACAGATTCAATGGTTCGTGTCACAATGCACAATAATGGACTGTGTAAGTACTGTCTTTCTGTCCTTACAGGATTGAATGGAAACAAATTTGTTTGTTATTGTGAACTGTCGGAGTTACTCAAAATTCCTTTTAAAAAGTGTTTCAATGTCCGCATGCAGTCTCAGATGGTTTCTGTTAGAACTGGCCATCCATCTGTACACTATAGTGTGTATCAAACTCCATAGGGCTCGATCGTATCAGTATTGTCTGGCCGTATTTGCAGGACTCAAGGCCTTGCATTACCCTGCGCGCTGACGAAGTGTTGCGCTGTATTTGTTTACGTAACTGAATGGTTTGTATTAGACTGCATAGGAGTGGGTTGCATTAGTACTCTCCGCTTGCCTTAAAAGGGTTGAATGGTTTGTATCACAGGAGCGGCTTGTAGCGGGGTGGGATTGGCACAGAGTTCCATTTTCATGTGCAAAGCGGAGCCACACTTTAGCGCATTGCTCTCGGAAGGGCAGGGGAATACATGGTCAGGGGAAAACTAAGGAAGGTGAGTTGGTAGGGGTGATTGGGGGGGGGGGGGGTTGCAATCACTAAGAAACTGATATTCAGTGAAGCAAGGTAGAAGGATCAATCAGTGCAAGGAGAGAGAGAGAGAGAGAGAGAGAGAGAGAGAGAGAGAGAGAGAGAGAGAGAGAGAGAGTCATGAACAGAAGTGAAACAGATGAGAAGTGCTGTCGTCGCCACCAGTACTATGATAAGTTTTTTTTTTCTTCTGTACGCAACGATTTTCATTTCTGTTGTCCCCAACGCTACAGCGTTCCTTCTGTTGACAATACTATGACCGTTCTCCTGTTCACAACGCTATGGTTTTCGGTTCACAGCACTACGACTTTTCATCTATTGACAACGCTGTGACATTCTTTCTGATGATACCGCTATGTCATTTCTTTTAGCAATAACTTCACTTCGTTTCATCTGTTGACAACGCTGTGACGTGTCTTCTGGTGGCAAGACTATGACGTTTCCTCTGTTGGCAACGCTATGACGTTTCATCTGTTGTCAACGCTACAACGTTTCGTACTTTGACAAGGCCATGACTTTTCTTCTTGTGACAACTCTACAAAGGTTTATTTTTGTTGACAACGTTATGCTGTATCTTCTGGTGACAACACCACGGAGTTACATCTGTCAACAGTGCTGTGAAACTTCTTCTGCCGACAACGCTACGACGTTACACATGTCAACGACGGCATGACGTTTCTTCTGGTGACGACGCTTCGATGTTTCATCGGTTGATAACGCTATGACGTTTCCTTTGTTAGTTTCAAAAGTAGGGTGCTGCAGGCGGAAATGGATACAAACTTAAAAAAAAAAAAATCACAACGTCGCCAAACCATAGAAACAAAGTCCCGCAGTATCTTTGTTTCTGTCATTCGATGGCATTGTAATTTTTCTTTTCTTTTAATGTTGTTTCTTCAGTTGACAACGTCATGGCATTTTATCTCCTATCGAAAACTCTATGACGTTTCATTTTCTGTAGGATGACACTATCAAGTTTGTTCATCTTTTGACAACTCTTTATGTTGACAGTGCCAACACGTTTCTTCTTCTTTTGATAGCGCTATGATGGTTATACCTGTGTCAACAACGTCAAGGTGCTTGTTTGTTTGTTTGTTTGCTTGTTTGTTTGTTTGTTTGTTGTTCTATTGGCAAAGCTTTGAGATTTCATTGTTTTTTGCTATTGAAAAAAACTATGTGATTCATCGTCTGTTGAAATTGCTGTCGCGTTTCTTCTTTCGTTGACAATATTGTGGCGGATTTTTCTTCTTCTTTTCTTTTTTTTCAAGAATATTTTGTTGATAATGCTTTCATGTTCTCGTCATCTTGACAACACAAAGCGTTTCTTATTCCGAGGTCAACACTATGACGATGCAGAAACGACAGATATAAAACTACATTATTCTCTGCTGATCAACAGGTTTACAGATATCAGTAGACTGGCAGGAATTAGAAGCACTTGCATTTTGTCTCACAAAACGAGACACACACGAGAGAGAGAGAGAGAGAGAGAGAGAGAGAGAGAGAGAGAGAGAGAGAGAGAGAGAGAGAGAGAGACAGAGAGAGAAGAATGAACAGATGGACACGGAGACAGAACAAACAAACGAACAAACGAATTTTCAGTCGAAAAGGATTGTGGGATAAGCATAAAGAATGCTTTGATTCATTGATTAATTGATTGATTACCAGTGCTCGGGACAGAGAGAGAGAGAGAGAGAGAGAGAGAGAGAGAGAGAGAGAGAGAGAGAGTGCGAGAGAGAGAGATGGAAAGAGAGAGAGAGTGAGAAAGAGAGAGAGAGAGGGAAAGAAAGAAAGAGAGAGAGAGAGAGAGAGAGAGAGAGAGAGAGAGAGAGAGAGAGAGAGAGAGAACTAAATCGAATTGAAGAGAATTCAGAGACAGAAAGAGAGAGTGGGTGGGTGGGAGGGGAGAGGTTCGGCTTGAGGAGAGGTATGTGGAGGGAGGGAGGGGAGGGGAGGAGGGGGGGGGGACGAAAGGGAAGCGAGTCACACGTTTGGTCGGGTTTTTTGGCCACCCAATCGATGTTCCTTCCAGTCCCAGACGCCGTAATGCAGGGCAGGCAATCAACACTCACATCAAAGAAGCTTATCTCGGCAAACTCTACTGTCTCCCACCCCCCCCCCCCCCCACCTACCACCTCCACCCTCAACCCCCCCTCCACCCCATCCCCACCACCATCCTCCCACTCCTCTCCTTCCCCTGTCAACTCTCCCTGCCTTTTTCTTTCTCCTCCCCCCCCCCACCACGCCCATTCCCCACCCTGCTTTCCAGTTTCTGCTCCTCGTCTTCCTCCCCCCCCCCCCCCCCTCTCATTTAATGAGGAACCAGTGAGGAAAAGGATGGACGTCTTTGTTGGCCGTCTAGTTCAACCGTCTCCGTTTACCTTGCAGGTGATAGCCAGTCTGTTGGAAATGGAATCGTTCGGCTGCCTTTGTTGTTGCTGTTTTCTTGTTGCTGTTGTTGTTGCTGCTGCTGCTGCTGCTGCTGCTGCTGCTGCTGCTGCTGCTGCTGCTGCTGCTGCTGCTGCTGCTGCTTGCTTGCTTGCTTGCTGGCTTGCTTGCTTGCTGCTGCTGTTCTTGTTGGAACTGTTGTGGCTATTGGTGCTGTGGTTCCTGTTGTTGGTTGTTGCTGTTCTTTCGATCATCATTCATTTTATGGATGCTGATGGTGGTGGTGGTGGTGGTGGTGGTGGTGGTGGGAAGTGGTGGTGGTAGTAGTGGTGGTGATGGTGTCTTCGATATAGTTGTTGATAGTGATTACGCTATTGTTATTGTTGACGCTAATATTGACGGCTACTACTGTTGTTGCTAATGTTGTTGATAATGAAGCTGTGGCAATTGTGTATACGATTGTTGCCGTTGTTGATGCTATTGTTGGTGGTGTTGTTATTGCAATTGTTGTGGTTGCCAGTGTTGTTGTTGTTGTCTTAATGTTGTTGCTGTTGCTACTGTTGTCATTATCGACGCTATTGTTGTTACGTTGGTGCTGCTACTGTTGTTTTTGTTGCCACTGTGTTTGTTGCCGTGGATGATGCTAAGTTGCTATTGTTGCTGTTGTTTGTTGCCTATTATTGTTGTTGTTGTTGTCGTCGTCGTTGATATTGTTGTTGTTGTTGTTGTTGTTGCTATCATTGATGCTATTGTTGTCGCTGACGTTGCTTTCGTTGCTGTTGCTATTGTCTCTGCTGGTGTTGATACTAATTTGTTGCTGTTGCTGCTGTTGTTGATGCTACTGTCGTTGTTATTGTTGTTGTGGTTGTTGTTGCTGCTGCTGTTGCTGCTGCTCTGTTGCTGCTGCTATGGTTGTTATTGTTACGTTGCTGTTGCTGATGCTTTTTTTTGTTCCTTTTTTAAACTTGTACAACAACAGTTGTTGCTTTTGTTGTTGGTGTTATTGCTGTTAACGTTACTGTTGTTGATGTTAATGGCACTATTGGGATTGTAGTTTATGTTTCGTTATGGTAAATGGCCATTGAATTCCATATTAACTTGACTGTACGCTGAGAACACTTTCAAGCACGGCTTTCATTTTGAAATTTGTTTGTCCATGTGGTAATTCTTTTTTTCAATTGTTAGTTTGTTTTAATACAGTTGTGGCATGTTTATTGAATATTGGCAGCGTTCTTTGTACGGTCGGCACACGCCTGCAAAATGTTGAAGTGTTGTTTGAATTAAATGAATAGCGAGGGGGGAGGGGGGCGAAAGGGGGGGGGGGGGCTCTATATTACATCTTCAAGCGTACAGGTCATTCTGTCAGAGTGGCTCAGGTTTGTTGTCCGCCTCAGGGTCATTTTTGTTATCATTTCTGGCTGCTGTTTATGTCACTGTCGTACTTGGCGATGGGTGGTGGTGGTGGTGGTGGTGGTGGTGGTGATGGTGGTGGTGATGGTGGCGTGGTGATGTGTGGTGGTGCTGGTGGTGTGATGGTGGTGTGATGGTGGCGGTGGTGTGGTGGTGGTGGTGTGATGACTGCGTTCCTGCTGCAAGTGTGACTGGTAATGTGTGCTTCCGGTCTTTTGCTACTGTGTTGCATGATGCTGTCTGTGTGGAGTCTGGTCGTTGCGCTGGCTCTGCTCTGCTGCAAGTGTGTCTGTATAATGAATGCTGTTGAGCTGTTTGCTGGGTGCTTCCTGACTCTATCACTCTTTTGACTACTGGTGTCGCTGCTGCTGTGCTGCTGCTGCTGCTGCTGCAATGAAATGACTACTACGCTGTTGGTACTGCTGCTTGTTGCTGCTGCTGCTGCTGCCGCCGCCGCCAATTCTACTACACTCTCCTCCTCCTCCTCCTCCTCCTCCTCCTCCTCCTCCTGTTACTACTACTACTATCGCTGCTGCTGCTGTTGCTACTACGACTACTACTATTACTGCTGCTGCTGCTGCTACTACTACTACTACTGCTATCGCTGCTGCTGCTGTTGCTACTACGACTACTACTATTGCTGCTGCTGCTACTACTACTCCTCCTCCTCCTCCTCCTACTACTACTATCGCCACTGCTGCTGCTGCTGTTGCTGCTGCTACGCTGATGCTATTGTTGCTGCATCTGCTTCTGCTGCCACTACCGCTGTTGCTATTACCACTATTACTCAAAATGCTGCCTCCACTGATGCTGTTGCTGCTGCTGCTATTACAACAACAACAACAACCACAACAACAACAACAACACAACAACCAACAACAACAACAACTACTACTACTTTCTATACTACTACTACTACTACTACTACTACTACTTCTATCTCCACCACCACCACCACCACCATTCCTACAGCAGCTGCTGCTTGTGCTGATATTTCTCTGCTGCTGCTGTTCCTGCTGCTATGACAACAACAACTACTACATCGACTGCTGCTTGTGTTATTTCTAACGCCGCTATTTATGCTGCTACTGCTGTTGCTGCTGCTTTGACAACGAAAACTACTACTTCGGCGGCTGTTGTGTTGCTATTTCCAATGCCGCTATTTCTACTGCTGCTGCTGCTGCTGCTACTGCTTCCGCTGTGCTGCTTGCTTTCCCAAAGTCTGTGGAAACGGACTGAAATCCCCCTTCATCGTGCTTGCCGAATCTAATCTTGTTTGTGGACAGGAATTAATTTACGGAAAAATCAGTTCAGCACGAGCACCGTTTCTCATATTCCGTGACTGTCATTGGCCGTTGTGACATTCATGGTGCAGATGACGGCTGCAAATGGATTAGATGGCATTTGCTCTTTATTAATCTTGAGCAGACGACGGCCCCAAATGTACTAAACGTCATTTGCGCTCCATTCGTCCCATTTCAGAATGCCTGTCACGCTGTAAGGTGAAAGGGGAGAAGAGGAAGGGGTTGAGGAGTGGAGGGGTGAAGGTGGGTGGGTGGTGGAAAGGGGGGGGGTGTAGATGGTCTTTGGAATATTTAATCTTTGAGGAGGCCAAAGAGGTGTGGGTTTCTTCTCTGTTTTTTTTCCCTCTGTGCCCCCTGTGGCATTATACACAGCCATGCTAAAGTTAGTGCCGTCGTATCGCACCGAAAGTCGACAGGGAGCATTCAGCATCAAGTCGACATGAGGCAACCCTCAAGAGGTGACACCGCATTGCTGCCGCGTCACTCACTTCGATGGTGTTCCGTTGTGCCTGTAAGATCCAACATGCGCACGGATCTTCTACTGAGCCCGCTACAGATGGCAATAACCGCCTAGTGGCGGGACCAGCATGAGAGCACGCCCCCTTCCAGAAAGTGCCACCACGCCCTCCGTTCAAAGTCAGTCCTCATGAAGTTGCTGATACCAATGATTTTGACAATTTCATTCTGGGCGTGGTCATGAAGAGGGAAACGAAAGTGAAGTCACCGCCAAACGAGGGTATAAAATGCCATACAGTTCCAGACTTTCTTTCTAAAACTTTGATCAGCGAGGATGAGGATTACGAGGCTAATGCAGTATGGTTCTGTTCAGGTCAAAGAAGCAAGAGTTTAGTGTGGATCTGGAATTGGAATCTGGCACAAAGTAACCTCCCTTTCACTTCCTATCAGATCTTGAAACGTGTTATGGGAGCATTTGTTCGGATGACACAAAGCTATTGTAGAATCTCACGGGTATCATATCAATCCTGAAGACATGCAATTTGGCCCTGTTTCGGAGGGGGGTTGGGGGCGCAGAGAGGTCAAGAGGCAGTGTGTTACTGAGGTCAAGGGGCCCACCTTCCTGAAACTTGAAGCATCGCTTATAACACATGAGCCCTAAACTTCATTTCCGGAAACTCACAACATAGTTTCAACAATATAGAGATTCGCTGCAGAAACTGTAAACATTTAGAAATGAAAGGGATTTGTTTCAGTTGTTTTATACCTGCAGGAAGAAGAGAAGAAGAAGAAGAAGAAGAAGAAGAAGAAAGAAGAAGAAGAAGAGAGAAGGAGGAGGAGAGAAGAAGAAGAAGAAGAAGAAGAAGAAGAAGAAGAAGAAGAAGAAGAAGAAGAGAAAAGAAAGAGAGAAGAAGGCTGGCAC
>CM065737.1:25924217-25936717 GCA_033310375.1 Conus canariensis | reverse complement strand
CTATGTCGCGGAACCAGCGTGAGTGAGCGCCTGCACCCCCCCACCCCCACCCCCTCCTCCCCGCGCTACAACGTCCGTCTGATGATGGTGCCCTTAAACTCGTTATACTGGCGACACCGACACGAACTCACGAAGAGCATAGACTTGGAGAGTGAGGTCACCATGAGAGCAGGGCATGAAGGGCCACAGGATTTGGATTTGGCTTCTTCTTTTTTTTGAGTACGTCAGAGAATTGGAATCGTTGCTGAGTTTTTTATTTTTTGTGTTTTTTTTCTTTCCCAAAGATCAATAGACAATAGCAGGCAAAAGTGATTTGATCACATTTAAGATAGTAATTGATTTGATTTTACATTTTGAATCTCCCTGGTCTTAAACCCTATTGAGAACTTCATATGGGTAACGTTTGGATATCTCTACTCGGGTAGGAAGCTCATTGTGTGAACGAGAGCGTGGATTTTAAAGCGCCTAGAGCTTGGTCTCTGACAGAAGATAGGCGCTGTACAAGTACTCTCAATGATGATGATGATGATGATGATGATGATGATGATGATGATGATGATGATGATAACAATAGCAACGATGACGACGACGACGACGACGACGACGATAATCACCACCACCACCATCATCATCATCATCATTATCATCATCATCATCAACATCGTAACATTTAAAACACGATCGACAAGAATTAGACAGTTACATTAAAGTTATATAGTGATCATAATTATTTGCAAATATAGATCCATAGCCCTTTTGAAACATATTCGCCCTCTCTCTCTCTCTCTCTCTCTCTCTCTCTCTCTCTCTCTCTCTCTCTCTCTCTCTCTCTCTCCTCTCTCTCTCTCTCTAGTAGAAATATTTATTGAAGTTCGCGAAATGGGCGTGACAATTTTAAGGTCAAATACAGAATTTTCTGGGCACAAAATTTTATTAATTGCATGTACATTTAACAGGACCGTATACTTACATTCGTAGAAGCACGACAAGGGCAGCGACCAAGTCTGGATTTATTGTTTCTAAAATCGCTGATCAATGTGTAAACGTTTTGTTGCTAGGTGCCATTCCCTTCAGTGAGAGGCTTTGATCTATACCTGAATATAATATTATATTCGTGATATCTGTATCTAATCTCTCTCTCTCTCTCTCTCTCTCTCTCTCTCTCTCTCTCTCTCTCTCTCTCTCTCTCTCTCTCTCTCTCTCTCTCTGTGTTCTTCCCGTCATTCCTTCGCTGTTTATGTGACGGAGGTTGGAAGGGTGTGGGGGAGGCGGGTGACAAAAGTGTAAGAGGATGGGGGTGGGGAGGGAGAGCGAAAAAGGGGTTCCATCTGATCTCCCATGTCAAGTCTGTTTTGAGGGCCCAAAATGTCCGTCGCAAACAATTGTTGATTATAATTCAACAAGCGACTAGAATTCTGTTGTCAGAGCAATCATCGTGGCTGCTGCCTTGAATATCTGATGAGACCTTTTTTTTTTTTTCTTAACACACCACTTCCCTTACGCTCTCTTCTTTCTCCTTTTAATGTCTTTATTTCTGTCTTTCTCCTCCCACTCTCCCCTGCCTCATTTCTGTTATGGTCCTCCCCATTCTTCTAACTACTTAACATTTTGCTCCCCGTCCCCTACCTTGCATCTCTCTCTCTCTCTCTCTCTCTCTCTCTCTCTCTCTCTCTCTCTCTCTCTCTCTCTCTCTCTCTCTCTCTCTCTCTCTCCTCTCTCCCTCTCTCTCTGTTCTTCCCATTATTCCTTCGGTATATGTGTGACGCAGTTTGGAAGGGTGTGGGGGAGTGGGGGGGGGGGGAGGCGGGGATGAAGCGGAAGAGGGGAAAGGGGGTCCCATCTGATCTGCCATGTCAAGTCTGTTTTGAGGGCCCTATAATTTCTGTCGCAAACAATCGTTGATTATGATTCACCAAGCGAATGGGAATTCTGTTGTCAGAGCAATCATCATGGCTGCTGCCTTGAATATCTAATGAGACTTTTTTGTTTTAACGCACCACTCCCTTTACGCTCTCTTCTTTCTCCTTTTAATGTCTTCATTTCCGTATTTCTCCTCCCACTCTCCCCTGCCTCTTTTCTGTTATGGTCCTCCCTATTCTTCTAACTACTTGACATTTTGCTTTCCCCCCCCCCCCCGCCCCTCCTTGAATCTCTCTCTCTTTCTCTTTGTCTCTCTCTCTCTCTCTCTCACTCTGACTGTCTTTCTGTCTGTCTGTCTGTCTGTCTGTCTGTCTGTCTGTCTCTCTCTTCTCTCTCTCTCTCTCTCTCTCTCTCCTTCTCTTTCTCTCTTTGTTCTTCCCATCATTCTTCTGCTGTATGTGTGATGGAGGTTCGAAGCGTGTGGAGGAGGGAGAGGGGGGCGAAGCGTAAGAGGAGGTGCGGGGGGGGGGGGGGGGGGGAGGGAGGGAGAGGGGAAAGGGGTTTCCTATGATCTCCCATGTCAAGACTGTTTCGAGGGCCCTATATGTCTGTCGCAAACAATCGTTGATTATGATTCACCAAGCGACTGGAATTCTGTTGTCAGAGCACTCATCGTGGCCGATGAGTTGAATATCTAGTTAGCCTTAAAAAAAATTAACACAAAACTCCACTTACACACACACTCTCTCTCTCTCTCTCTCTCTCTCTCTCTCTCTCTCTCTCTCTCTCTCTCGCACACACACACACACACACACACACACACACACACACACCACACACCACACACATACACACACACACACACAGAGCAGGAATGCATGCATGTATGAACACACACACACACACACACACACACACACACATACACACACACACACACACACACACACACACACACACACACGCACGCACGCACGCACGCACACACACACACACATACGTACGCACACGCGCACACGCACAACACACACACACACACACACACACACACACACACACACACACACGTGCGTACGGTCGCGCGCATACGCATACGTACAAGCGTGCGGGCGCGCGCGCGCGCGCACACACAACACACACACACACACACACACACACATACTCGCCTGCCCGCTTGGAGAGAGAGAGAGAGAGAGAGGAGAGAGAGAGAGAGAGAGAGAGAGAGAGAGAGAGAGGAGAGATTTTCAGCTGAATCGCCTCGTCCGAAGCAGACATCAAACAAATCCAAGAGTACTTTTTCCCTCTCCATTCGATCGATCCTGCACCGCTGATGACTCCCTAACAATATCTGTCCCCCATCTGTGGCTGGGTGTCCAGGGGCTCTCTACGGGCTTGCGAAGGACGGGCGGGGCTGTGCGCTCCCTGAGGTCCTTCCATCTCTTTTCTCCCATCTGCCGTCTCCCTCGCCCTCTTAGTCCTTCTGGCACTGTGACTTACCGGATGGTTCTGTCAGACAAGCTGATGTTAAGACTGGGTACACCATGTTTGACCTAATCAGTTTTAAGGGGTTTTTTTGTTTGTTGTTTTCATGAGTCATTGCGCGTGTGGTCCTTTCTCAGAGCTCTAAGAAAACTTCGAGTGTGACAAAATTTACAAAGATACGGTATTTGTGTATCGAGTGTAACGTTTCCCCTAGATTACCACTCAGGTTTCAGCCAGGCAGTATTTTTCGAGTGACGAGAAGACTTTATTATTTGTGTTACGTGAGGGAAATAACATATGAGAACACACATGTGTGCGTGTGTTACATAACCAATGACGTTATACCGCTTGATTCTACGTTGATTTGGGATGCAACGTGATGGACGGTGGGAAGGAAATCAACATGAAATGTGATTAGGCTAAACGTTGCGCACTGCATTGGAGTAAAATCCACAACTGATTTCATGAATGGGATTCTACCTGAATTTGCGTGAAACATGATGGATGTGTGGGGAATAAGATGAAATAGGATGAAAAGTTATTTTCAGACGAATTGTGATTTGGCTAAACGTGACCGGTTAATAAAATGTAATTGAGCAAAAATGCTCCGTACCGTTTGCATGTCCTTAACGCAAATGGAGCGGTCGTCGTCATATTAGCGTCCAGTGGCTTTTTTTTTAATTCTGTCGCCGCCATCTTTGTAGCCTCTTCCACACAAGTTTTATTGTTACTCTGGTCTGTTGGTTTGTTTGTATGTTTGTTTGTCTGTCAGCAAGAATACGGACAAACCCCTTCTCTGAATTTAGCCACACATAGTTCGGAAGGCAGACTTTGGTTCTGGGACGAAAGAGTTACATTTTGAATCCAATGTATGATGCGCTTCCGGATGAAATGGCGGATCCTGTATCCGCTGGGCAAGATAATCACAAATTTTCCTGTGGGTCTGGACTGTGTCAAGTTACTGAATAAAGACTGATCTGTGAGTAAAGACTGATTTTCTATACGAAATACAAAAGAAAAAAAATGTTTCTAGGAAAATAAACGACATACCGCATTTTTCCATATCATATTTAAATAATAAAAATAATAAAAAAAAGTCTATGGGAAGTAACTCTTTCAGCCAGCGCTTGGTATTACTTCCCCTGGCGTTGAAAATTTTTGGTTACACTCCTGAACTTACTTGCTCACGGAAGTTTAGACACAACGATAACTGGGGGGAAAGTTCTTTTTTTTTTGTCGCCAATGTTACAATGAATACAGACTTTTTGTTTGTTTGTTTGGCTTTACATTTCGTTGCGAATCCGGGTCAAAAAGCGAATCCAGGATCTGTTTTCCCTAGCAGATGTATACGCTTTCCTGAATGAGTTTCTAGTTTTTGGTGGTTTCGTCTTCTCCGTCCCGTTCTCCATAGTCCACACCCCAGCTATACTGTCACGGTGCTCAGCGAGACTGATCCTCTCTCTCTCTCTCTGCTTCTGTCTGTCTGTCTGTCTGTCTGTCTGTCTGTCTCTGTCTCTTTATCTCTCTCTCTCTGTCTCTCTCTCTCTCTCTGTCTCTCTCTCTCTCTCTCTTCTCTCTCTCTCTCTCTCTCTCTCTCTCTCTCTCTCCTAACCAGACCATCAAGTGATCAGTATAACTTATTCTACAACCATTTCTCTCAACGTCCACACGAAAATCAGGATCTTCATTAAAAAAAAAAAAAAAAAAAAAAATCCCTCAGTGTTCTCCAGCACAGCTCGGAACACTGAAACGACCACCAGTCTCTGCCGGGCAGAAACTTGGAAGAGGTCCTTACCCAGCGACTGCGGTCGTAGCGTCAGATCTTTTGACCCCGCCATGATACAGATCTCCCACGCTGCGCAGCGACAGGAGGGCGACGTCGCAAGAGACGATAATTCAAGCGTGCTGATAGAGATGGCTGATACACATAGATGTCACATGTCGTCAATCATGTCTCCCTGAACAGCTCTGGGGCCGAACACCCTAAGGTGGGGGTGGGGGTGGGGGTAGGGGGGAAGAACCTGGCGGCGATGCAGTGAAACATGACGCGGACAGTTGAGAGAGAGAGAGAGAGAGAGAGAGAGAGAGAGAGAGAGAGAGAGAGAGAGAGAGAGAGAGAGATGTCTCTTAAAACAGCTCCCACAGAGCAGCAGGCAGAGACAGGTGGAGATTCAGAACAGGAGAGAGAGAGAGAGAGAGAGAGAGAGAGAGAGAGAGAGAGAGAGAGAGAGAGAGAGATGATTTAATTATTCACGGCCACTTGCCCCATATGAAAAGGGCGATAACAATATTACAGGAAAATTATTATAAAGGCTGCAGTATCATGAGAACTTACAGCATGCATTCAATCATGAAAGCAATGTTTCTCTTCACTGGAAAGCTTTATATGTATAACTGCGAATCACAATCTCTTTTTCTGATGACATCAGCGAGGAAAAACGAAACATACATGGCTGGTTATAAAATTTCGTAGGTATTACCTGCAAACCGAGATCACTAAATTCTTGGCACTGCAGAACAACATGAACTTCATCTTTGACTGATTCTTTACAAAGAGAACAGAGCAATGCATTGTAACTTGAGTTTTTGCAGCGATCACAAGTATTAGTTTCAGAGAGTCCAATTCTAAATCTAGAGAAAGTAAATTGTAAATGTATGTTCATATCAAACAAAAGGTAATTCTTAAGTAAATGAGAGAAGAACTGTAAACTTTGTACACATCAAATCTGTTACTTGATTGTACATGTCTTTCCCACGCTTGCCATCTACTACGCATCAATCTTTGTCGAATTGTTCGGATAAACTTACGTTCCTCTCCTACTCCTTGGAATATCCATGCATATCCTGATCCCAGCTGACACAAACAGATACAGTCGAGATCAAGTAGCGTATTATACGCTTTTCGTGGTAGTCCATCGTTACTCATGTTTAATAACTTTAGCCAGTTGTGGATACTTTTAACTGCCGAATTTTTACATATATTGGATACCTATTCATTTCACCATATACTAAATTATTTGGCGTTTTAAGTTCTACACCCAAAAACTTTTTTAACCTAGTCACATGAATCGATTCACAATGAACAACAGCATTCTTATCTAAACCCCATAGCTCTGAACCATAGTTCACAATGGGTTGTATCTGTGCATCAAAAATTCTGACAAACACTTCCAAGGAATTATAACGTAATGCAAGCAATTTCTTCATAACACATAGTAACACATTTCTAGCTCTACTAGAAAAGTCTTTACACGCTGCAGCAAAAGTCAGCCGAGTACAGAAAATTATGCCCCGATATTTATAAACGTATACAACGGGCATGACACTACCATCATACAGCCATCTCTTGGTTGCAGTCAAGTAACCTCCTCTCCTAAAGACAATAATCTTACTTTTATCAAAATTGACCTTCAATTCTAATTTATCAGCTGAGTACCTTGAATTATTTAGTTGTCTCTGCAGACCAGTTACACTTTCCGAAAGCAGAGCTACATCATCTGCTAGTAATCAAATAAAGAGTTCCATAAGATCGTTTGTAAACCTAGCACCAGCCTACCGTTTTCTACTATTTTAGTTGCAAGCTCACTGATAAATAATGAAAATAAAATAGGGCAGCACACATCTCCTTGTTTAACTCCTCTAGTAAACGCAACATAGTCAGTTAATTTATTGCCACTTCTTATCCTTGTTTTAACTGCATTATACATGCTACGAATACATTTAAATAATTTTCCACTGATACCGTTTTCGTGTCAATGTAGGCCACACAAATTTCGACTGATCGACTCAAAATCAATAAATGCTACGCATAACTTGTGGTTAAAAGAAAACTGTTTCTGAATGAAGGCAGGAAGTGTAAACATTTGATCAACAGTCGAGTATCCGCGCTTAAATCCAGCCTGATGTTTGCCAGTAATGTTATGTTCTTCTACATACACCTGGAGTCTTGAGTTGAAAAGGCACTAAATACTTTGCTACTTATATCAAACAACGAATTACCTCGGTAATTATTCACCTTGTTCACATCCCGTTTTTTACACAGTGGAAGAGTTGTATACTCACACCAAGACTCAGGGAAAATACCCTTCCGGTGCAATGCATAAAAAAACATGACAAAAAAGTCTATGATTATCAGGTTATCACCAAAACAAACAAGGAAACAAACAAAATACTGGAAACATTCAGTGAAACATATGAGGAAAGACAGCTACTTTTGCTTCCATACTGATGAAACAGAGACAGGTCCATGCGTGTCCCTGCCTGACACCACATTTCCTCACAAATTTTCAGAGAGAGAGAGGAGAGAGAGAGAGGTCTCTGAAAATAGCCCCCGCCGAGCAGGAGACAGAGACAGGTGGAGATCCCTTGCCTTCGCCTCAATCACCTGACAACACAGAGCAGATTAAACTGAACCAAAGGATTCCAAAGGACAGGACAGGTATGTTCTTCTAGTGCCAGTTAGAGTTCCGTTGCAGATGAGGAAGGCCTTTACCTCTTCCGTTGCGCATGTGGAAGGCATTCACCTCTTCCGTTGTGCATACGGAAGGCATCCAGCTCTTCCGTTGCACATGAGGAAGGCATTCACCTTTTTCGTTGTGCATAAGGAAGGCATTCACCTCTTCCGTTGTGGACAAGGAAGGCATTCGCCTTTTCCGTTGCGCATAAGGAAGGCATTCACCATTTCCGTTGCGCATAAGGAAGGCATTCACTTACTCCGTTGTGCATAAGGAATGCATTCACCTCCTCAGTTGTGCATAAGGAAGGAATTCGCCTCTTCCGTTGCGCATAAGGAAGGCATTCACCTCTTCTGGTTGGCCTGATCGTCTCTGTGTCGGTCTTTATGAGTTGATTTTAACGTGGTGACCGCCCTGATAATATGGCCCTTTGCGGTCGGCTGGGATATAAGCAACATAACCTTACCTTACTTGACCTCTGTGTCGGTCTCCTCTCTACAGGCTAGTCATCTGTTCACCTCACTTCAGTGTTGAACGTGTAGAATTATCAAGTCTGAAGCTTCTACACACGGTCTTGCTCTTGCGGGCAAAGGATACGTTGCAAGCACGAAGCCGACGTCGCTGAGAAGAGGTCAAAAGGAGGAGCTGGCATACCTGTGGGAATACCTAGAAGTGGCAGTCCAGCCACCTGAACCAGGCTGTGTCCAGGAAGAGGTAAGTGACCAGTTCGAGCGAGAGCGAGACTGCTCGAAGCGAATGATCGAGGGAAAAAGAAAACAAAAATAAAGGCGAGGTACTACACTTCTCCATTGTATTTCTTTGACTAAGCTATACTGCCCTAACCACTTATGATTATAGACTGACTGTTTGTTAGTAGAGGATTCGAAGGAAATGAATTATCCATGCATACAAGACGCGGTAGAAAATTAAAAAAAAGAAAAGAAAATCAAAACAATAAAGGAGAGTTAGGAAGACAAAGAGAAGGAAGAGAAAAAGCAAACGTGGAAAGAAAAAACGGAGGAAAAAAAATATCAGGATGAAGAAAGAGAGAAAGACGTGGTGAAAACTAGATGCAGACAGACGGAAGAAATATAAGGGGGGGGGGGGGGGAGGGAAAAGAAAACAACGCATCAAGACGAGAATTAAATCTTCAGTTTTTTGTTCTTTTATTTAAAAAAGACGGATGGAGAGAGAGAGAGAGAGAGAGAGAGAGAGAGAGAGAGAGAGAGAGAGAGAGAGAGAGAGACTGACACTGACACATGTTTATTGGCATTAGCTTTTTACAGCTTTAGTGCCAAGGGGAACAATTTATGAAATAGCAGTATACTAATAGCAACGAGAAAAGGGACAATACTCATGCACATCCACTTACATGTATACTTCAACCACGCGCAGTTTCCAATCTAGGGTAACACTCCACACACACACACACACACACACACACACACACACACACACACACACACCACGCAGCACGCATGCACGCACGCACGCACGCACGCACGCACGCACACCACACACACACACACACACACACGCGCGCGCGCGCGCGCGCGCGCACGCACACACACACAAATCATCATCATAATCAATACCAGACTCGACCATCCATCTGTAGTTATTCAAGTTCTTTGCATTCATCGGAACTCAAGAAACTTTCGAGCAGTTATTTTGTCTTTTCAGTTTCTCTCGCTTTTTTTTTTTTTTATTTTCTTCACTGTAGCTTTTTTCCGCCTAATACCTTTTTGTTCTGTCTTTTTCCTTTTTTTTTTTTTGTAATTACTTTCGTTATGTTACCATTGTCATTTTTTTTTCTCTTTTTTTTTTTAGTATCAGTGTTGTTCGGATGACAGCATCTTGTTCCTCGTATGATTTGCTTCTGCAATAAATTTTGAAAGCGATGTTATCATTTCTTCGTCTCCGGATAATAGCTACTAAATCATGCCTCCTGGAAACAGGTAAAGAAAACAAATTATACTTATTTCGAATTGACTCATATGCAGGGCAATGAAAGATAAAATGCCGTTCGTCTTCAACTCCCTTACAACACATTAAGCACAAATTATCCATTTCCTGATCTGTGAGAGAGAGAGAGAGAGAGAGAGAGAGAGAGAGAGAGAGAGAGAGAAAAGAGAGAGAGGAGAGAGAGAGAGAGCACGTGCGCGCGCGCACGCAAGCCAGAGAGAGAGAGAGAGAGAGAAGGAGAGAGAGAGAGAGATGGAGAGAGGGAGAGAGAGAGACGCGGGGTGGGGGGAAGGGCGAGGGGGGAGAGAATAAAATGTCAAGTCGTTAGAAGAACGGCGAGGATCATAATTGAAGAGAAGCAGAGGAGAGTGGGAAGAGAAATACGGAAATAAAAGACATCAAATAGAGACTTGCTGGGAGGGGGGGGGGGGGGAGCGAAAAGAAAAAGACCCTTTCCGATCACCACCATCACCGCCACCACTCCCACCACCACTGCACTCCCACCATCCTCTCTCCAGCCTTCCCCACTCCCACCCCCACCCCCTCACCGTCTCCATGCCCATTCCTTCCCTACCCGTCTAAAAGAAGTAACACAACAAATCAGAGTATTTTCCATGTCTGGGAGTATTTTCCATGTCTCAATCAATACCTAACGAGGGAGGTAAAAAAAAAAAAAAAAGACGCTGTGATTGTTGTTGGCTCGTTGTGATAATACGTCATCATCAAACTACCCACGCCTGTCACTACAGACAACTGTTCACACAGCTTGGACCAGCGTGGAAAGGTTGCAATCAATAACTCCTTCTAGTATCCCACTCCCTCCCCACCACCCCACACCCCCACCGCTCTCTCTCTCTCTCTCTCCTCTCTCTCTCTCTCTCTCTCTCTCTCTCAACTCCCGAAGATGCCCCCCTCCCACCCTCCACCCTCCGCGCCCTACTCCACCACCACCTCCCTTGCCCGTCCCTTCTCTTCCTCTCTCTCTTTCCTCCTCTTTTCCCTTCACAATACCCACTGCATCCACCTCGAACCTCTCTCTCCCCTAGCCCCCTCCCCTCCCTCTCCCCCCCCCCTCCTCCACTGCAGCTACAGCTTTTCTGAAGTGTGTTTGCCCTTTTTTTTTTTACTGATGCTAACCGAGAGCGGGAGAGTGTATATGAGAAATGAGGGGGCGATGGCATTTTGTTGTTGTTGTTGTTGTTGTATTGTTTTCCTTTAATGGAAATTGTAAAATTGGTTTTAGCGTTTTAAGCGACGATTGTCTTTTAAAATGAACGGAAATAACAATTTACGACTGTCTAAACATCGCTTTAAAAAAAAAAAAAACGAACATAAAGAAGGTGGAGAATTGTAACAGGCACATTGCGACTAAGGATATTCTTGAGAATATAAACTCCTGATACGTGGTCAAAGATGACCGACCACTAAATGAACAAAAAGGCTTGTATAATTACGTCAGTGATCAAGATTATGGCACTAGTAGTCAATCACTACACATGCATGCTCGGCTATACGTTTCACGTGGTGTGTGTGTGTGTGTGTGTGTGTGTGTGTGTGTGTGTGTGTGTGTGTGTGTGTGTGTGTGTGTGTGTGTGGCGCGCGCGTGCGTGCGTGCGTGCGTGTGTGCGTGTGTGTGTGTGTGTGTGTGTGTGTGTGTGTGTGTGTGTGTGTGTGTGAGTGTGTGTGTGTGTGTGTGTGTGTGTGTGTGTGTGTGTGTGTGTGTGTGTGTGTGTTTATATTAAATTTTCATGACCGACAAACTAACAGAGGGCGGCTTTATTTCCGTTCTCATTCAACGCCCATCTTGCGCTGAATATGAGAAGATAAGTGATCGCTTGTTCTTCGTTTCCATTCTCCTGAAATCTAGTGTATCTTGCTTGAAGAAGACCTAAGAGGTCGAAACGCGTCGTGTTTTATCTTGTAATTTGTTTGTCCCCGTTTGTTTGGCGGGTTCACTTACAATTTTTTTTTTTTAATTTGGTTTTATTTCCGTTGAACAAAATACAACAAGTATTTCTCTTAATAGCTTAAGTTTCTCTTTCTGAAAATGAAACAAAAAAAATAACACTTGTTTTCCAACAATAAAACAAATCGTTAAAAAGGCACCTGTCGGGATAGGGGAGTATAGCAAGGTGGAACAGGAGAGGGAGAGAGGAGGGGGGGGGGGGGCAACGGAGACAGAATCAACGTCACTTTAGGGGTGAGTGTGGGGGTGAGAAAGGAACGTGGGGTGATGGAGCAGGGCGGGTGGCGACAGCACTGTTCTGATCGAAGACAAGAGAATGAGGAGTTCATTTTATTTGTATGAATGTCTTGTCTGTCCTGTCTGTCTGTCTGTCTGTCTGTCTGCTGTCTGTCTGTCTGTCTGTCTGTCTGTCTGTGCTGTCTGTCTGTCTGTCTGTCTGGTCTGTCTGTCGTGTGTCGTCCGGTGTCTGTCGTCTGTCTGTCTGTCCGTCGGTCGGTCGGTTGTCGGTAGGTTGGTCAGTCTGTCTGTCTGTCGGTCTGTCTGTATGTCTGTCTGTCTTTCTCTCTCTCTACATGAATCTCTCTCAATCTCCTCTCTCTCTCTCTCTCTCTCTCTCTCTCTCACGCACGCACACATACACACACACACACACACACACACACACACACACACACACACACACACACACACACACACAATCTATCAATTAATCAAATAGCTTAATGATAATCCTGGTTTAGAGAGTGTGAATGGGGAAAGGCTGGGGGAAGAAG
>CM065737.1:25891717-25899217 GCA_033310375.1 Conus canariensis | reverse complement strand
GCTTTTGGTTTGTTTTGTCATTTCTTTTTTTTTTTTTTTTTAAATTTCTTTATTACGATCATATAATCCATCGAGCAGTACGTTGGTTTATACATGCATATCCCATACGTGTTTTCAATATTTCTACTATATATACATTTTCTACTAAACACATTTTCCAATAAACTTAACGGTGCACCACATGTTTACACATATATAGCAATGAATAACAATGTAACATACATACACTCACAACGTTTCACTTGGAGAAGAAGTAACCCATTACAGCAGAGCAGATTAGACTTTTTTCTTACTTCTGAGAATGTATGCAATTATATTACCTCCGCAGATATTTTGCCAGGATATCGAACTGATCATTCATTGATAACAATGGAAATGACGTTTGGAGAGAAAAGCAAGAAAAATACATTCTGGAAATTTAACTGTTCATTGTTAAAAGATCAGGAATACACTAACGAAATAAATGGTCTCATAGACATCATAGTTTCACAGTATGCTGCGACCCCGTATGATAGAAATAAACTACCGGAAATACCAACTTCAGATATTCACTTTACTATCTCAGACCAGCTACTCCTTGATGTTTTATTGATGGAAATTAGAAGTAAAACCATCGCTTACTCTACAATGAAAAAGAATGCAAATAAAGAGCTAGAAAACGGTCTAGAGAACGAAATTGAAGAGTTAGAAAAACAACCAATTAAAAACAATCATGTGCTCCAAGAAATAGAAAACAAAAATAGAAAATTAAGAGAAATTAGGCAAAAGAAAATGGAAGGTGTTTTAATACGCTCAAAGGCTAGATGGGTCGCTGAAGGTGAAAAAATAACGAAATATTTTTGTGGGTTAGAAAAAAGAAACTATATAAATAAACAAATGACAAAAATTGTACGAAACGATGGTACCCTTTTAGACAAAACAAGTGATATTGTCTATGAAACAAAATCCTTTTACGAAAAGTTGTATGAAAAAAAAGACATGATCAACTGTGAAATAGAAGAAATGGTACAAAATATACCCACATTGTCGGAAAATGAAGCCAAACGTTTAGAAGGTGAAATAACGCTTGAAGAAGCCACACAGTCTTTGAAAAATATGAATAACGGCAGAGTCCAGGATCGGATGGGTTTACAGTAGAGTTTTTTAAGTTTTTTTGGCGGAAAAGAATTGGTGAGCTGGTCGTGAGGTCTATAAACGAAGGCTTTATCAAAGGAGAAATGTCTCAAACACAAAAGGAGGGAATCATTATATGTCTCCCAAAAGATGATAAATCGAGAGAATATCTAAAAAACTGGAGGCCAATCTCTCTTTTAAATGTTGTGTACAAAATTGCTACAACATGTATTTCTAGGAGATTAAAGAAGGTTCTCCCAAAGCTTATTAGCGAAGATCAATCAGGATTTATGACTAATAGATATATGGGTAATAATATAAGATTAACATATGATATTATTCATTTTTGCAAAGTACAGAAAACTGCAGGACTATTATTGGGTATAGATTTTGAAAAGGCATTCGACTCTCTTGACTGGGGTTTCATGTTTAAAGTTTTAGACGCATATGGTTTCCATAAAGACATAAAAAGGTGGATCAAAACTTTCTATCACAATATCAAATCAACAGTTCTAGTAAACAGTCAATCGTCTCCATGGTTCGAAATAAAAAGAGGCTGCCGTCAGGGTGACCCGATTTCGCCATATTTATTCATACTCTGTGCTGAAATCTTAGCAATTATGATACGAGAAAACACAAGCATCAAAGGAATTCAAATAGGACAAACAGAACATAAGATATCCCAATTTGCCGATGACACCGAACTATTCCAACACGGAGACAGAGAAACATTTGAATTAACTTTCAAGGTATTAACAGATTTTGGAAACAAATCGGGATTACAACTTAATGTTGGGAAAACGTTTGTTGTTTGGCTCGGCAGAAAGATGAACAGTGACATCAAATTCATGCCACACCTCAAATTTAACTGGAATCCCCCAAAATTTAAAATACTTGGTATATATTTTTCTAATGACCTGGAAGATTGTGCACGGCTAAATTTTGATGAAAAATTCCAAGAAATAAAAATGTTATTAAATATATGGATGAAGCGATTGATAACCCCCCTTGGAAGGGTTGCTGTACTAAAATCGATGGTTCTGTCAAAACTAGTTCATCTATGGTTGTTACTTCCAAACCCTCCCGACAACTTTATTGAAAATCTCCAAAAAATTTGCTTTAAGTTTATATGGAACGATAAACGTGATAGAATTAATAGAAATACGTCAGTTAAAAATATACGCGACGGTGGAATGGGAATACCAAATATTTACTGCTATATGAATGCATTGAAATTAACGTGGTTTCGAAAATTACATAATAGTAATCATAAATGGAAACAAGTGTTCTTTCATTGTTTTAAAGACGCAGAAAACTGGACGCTATTTGGTCCAGATTTCTTCTCCAGATATAAACACACCAATAAATTTTGGAAGGACACTTTTGAGATATATCAAATGTTTAGAAATAAATTGAACCTAAAACACCAGAGGAACTTTTAGCGGAACCAATATTCTATAATAAGAATATGAAAATTGGCGGGAAACATATATATATAAAAGAACTTGCAACTAAAGGAATATTCTGTATTGGTGATTTGATTGATAACTATGGTAACGCAGCTTCATACCAAGACTTCAGCTCAAAACACGACATCGCGTTAAATCCACTAACATATTTAAGTTGCATGATCTCCATTAACAAATACGTCAAAAGGACCAGTATAAAAATTGAAGATTCTAAAAGAGACAGTGAACCTAAGTCAATACATATGTTAATAGAAAATGTAAGGGGTTCAAGAAAATTCTACGACGTGCTTATAGAAGATAGAAAAAGACCACACTGTTGCAATAAATGGGAAACTATTTTTGAAAGAGAGATAGATTGGAAAAATTGTTTTGAAAAAATCGTCAAAATTAACGAGATAAAACTCAGATGGTTTCAGGTTAGAGTTCTCCATCGTATACTGGCGACAAATGTAGTTTTGAGAGAAATGGGAGTAGTACAAAGCAACAGCTGTAGTTTGTGCTTGAGAGAAAAAGACAGTATAAAGCACGGTCTGTGGGAATGCGTTCACACACAAAACTTCTGGAAAGAGTTTCAAAACCATCTCAAAGCACATTGCCCCAAATATAAAGTAGATTTAAACGAACGCATCATCATTCTTGGTATTGATCAAAACTTTAAAAGTGACTATGTTTTTGATTATATTTTGTTGTGCGCAAAATTTCATATATATCAATGCAGACTGGACAAAATAATTCCTACACTTAACTCATTCCGGAACAAGATGAAAATGAGATATAAGATAGAACTTTTTAACCATAAATTGTTGATGAAATCTGACCAATACGAAACTGACTGGGCATGCTATAAATCCATAACAGAAATTTGAGTAAAGATCACCTTATATTGTTAATTAAAGCTGTGTTTCACATATCCAGTCACTACCTCTTAATCCCTATTTCCACTATTCTCATTATGATACCTACCCCAAACCTCTTTATAGTTATATGTTCGGATCCATATATTGAGTCACAGAGAAAGTATAACCTAATATGAAACAAAACAAGCAACGAGTAAAACCAGATATATTTGTGTTAGAGAATGTGAGTGAGAGAGAGACGAAGCGAGTGAGTGAGCCTGAGATAAAATAAGAAAATGGAGTGAGAGGAGGGGAGGGGTGGGTTGTAGAAGAATGAATAAGACAGAAAAGATACGATCATGAAACTATTAGGTTAATTCAAAATATTTACTTCGCGTCATAGTACGTCTTCTTTTCTAATTCTACTTCTGGTGATAAACATTTTCTTATTAAAAATAAGTGTCTCCGCCGAGACCATATCCTAAATTCCTATAACCCTTAGTAACGTGTTTTGTCATTTCTTTGTTCCTTCGCTTGACGGCCCAGTAATTCTATTTTTGCTTTTATTTCAATTTCTACGTGCAGTGTTCCCAGTTTGACACCATGTTTTTTTTCCGGCCTGGCTAGTTGAATGACACTGCATCCATACCGGCAGTGGCAAGTTCGTGACAGCTAACCAAGTAAATAGTCATGGATGTACAGGAACATTGTCATTTGGATTTTAAGCCCAAATTTAGGAGAGAGAGAGAGAGAGAGAGAGAGAGAGAGAGAGAGAGAGAGAGAGAGAGAGAGAGATGGGGATCATAGGCCTGAGAAGTACTGTCTTATGTCTATCTGTCTGTCTATCTATCTATCTATCTATCTATCTATCTATCAACGTACAGATAGATGTACATGTATACAGATCTCCCTCTTCTCTCTGCCTCTCTGTCCCTGTCTCACTCTCACTCTCTCTCACTCTCTCTCTCTCTCTCTCTCTCTCTCTCTCTCTCTCTCCATATTTAGATATACAAAGTAATATAGAAATGTCGTTGCTTTCCGACATCTATTTGCTTAATGGTATTTGCTTCTCTATCATCTCTGTCTCTCCAGAGTTACCGACCTTACCACATCATTACCGGCTTATTTCCCCTGAATGAGAAAGGAAACAATGGAGCAGATACAATGGAGCCTAGACTTTGTTGGAAGATATTAATTAAAAACAACAACAACAACAACAACAACAACAACAACAACAACAACAACGACAGCATGCTCGTTAGTGTGTCTGGGTAAATCAGTTTCCCATAGTTTTCGGTCAAAGTGGGTCCCCTAAGGCTTTCTCTCCACCAGCTTTCCTTTCATCTCTGCAGGGACGGGCCATGTGTGCAGGCCCTTAGGAGACATTCACCTTAATTAAACAGCTAGTCCTGCGGCTGCAGCTAGAGCTCCCCAGCTGACATCTGTGCCGAGATAAAGTGGGGGGGAGGGGGGGGGGAAGAGAGGTTAGGGTGTGTGGCGGCTGGGGATGGGAGATGGGTTGAAGACAAAGACCGGAGAGAGAGAGAGAGAGAGAGGAGGGAGGGAGAGAGAGAGGAGAGAGAGAGAGAGAGAGAGAGAGAGAGAGAGTTCAACAGACATACACACAGAGACAGACAGACAGACAGACGGACAGACAGACAGACAGACAGACAAACAGAGATATAGACAGAGAAAGATCCAGACAGACTGACAGAGAGTGTTCAATGGACAGACAGATTGGCTGGTCGATGAGGCACTGCGTCAGTGCTGGCTGCCAGAGGCACGTTCATAACAAGTACCAATGAAATAGTTGGAGGTGTTCAGGAACCTGTTCATTTGGATTTTAAGCCCAAACTTTGTTTCCAATGTTTTACATACAGAGAGAGAGAGAGAGAGAGAGAGAGAGAGAGAGAGAGAGAGAGAGAGAGAGAGAGAGAGAGGAGAAGAGAGAGAGAGAGAGAGAGAGAGAGAGAGAGAGAGAGAGAGAGAGATGCAAGGCAAACAGTTTTTGTTCATTATTTACTGTTCACTTTCATTAACTTCTATTTTGCAGCACATATTGCCATGCAGTTGTTAGCATTTACTCTATTCAACATTGCAACAAGGTCATCGTTCCCAGAAGAAGAACAAAATCGTGACAAGATGGCATAATTCGCTTGAGTCATCATATTATTGTGTTTATGTCAAACAAGCAAACATTTTCCACGGCCAATGAAAAACCACTTTTTTTTGCCTTTAGGACAAGCACCCGTTAACCGCAGAATATATAGCGGGAGTTCTATCAATCTTACGAGCACGAAATGCACTTGAATAGGACGGGATAACCCATGACTTCACACACAAGAAGGATGCGTGACAAGAATGTAAAAACCTTTGGAATCAGCTGTTCCTTGATTCACGAACTATCGATCCACACGACGAAGAAGGCTGAAGTCAAAGAGGAAAAAAAAGAAAAAAAAGAAGATGACAGAAAACTTAGCGTCATCGACTCCCGGTGTCATCTTTGCATGAAGAGAAAAAATAATTCGCGTAATACCGGGTTGAATGCAATGCCAAGGTCGCCCGCTTGATGACACACATATCGACCTAGTCGTGCAACCTTGGCGGGCATTTCTGTGGGCAAAGTACAAGTATTGAACGAAGCCCTGCCGACCACTCGCTACAGTTACAAATATTTGCCAAAACTCTATATGACCTACACGAGTTTTCATAGGAGACAAAATCTCATCTCTGGCTGAAAAGAAGACCATTCATTTCACTCATCGTCTACACATGAACCATCCTCAACCTGACGTAAGGTTTCAGGCGTTAGACCTCACCCAAGGCCCTGCATTCCAACATAGTCCTAGTCCATTCATTTTAATCTGTTGGGAACGAAGTAGCATATGTTGCGATATGCATACGAAACCAAAATATTGGGAATCAATTATTAGATACTATACACACACTGAAAACTTTTCAGTTATGCCCAGCACATTACTCAAGGCTTAATGTGAACCTGTGCTGATTTACCAGCAGATGAAGAAGCGTACAGACCTTGTCTAGCCAGAGCAAGGACGGGTTGAACCTGTGGTGGTTTACCAGCAGATGAAGAAGCGTACAAACCTTGTCTAGCCAGAGCATGGACGGGTACAAACAGACAGATCATGTGGACTTTCCCCAAGTGGACTTTCGCTGAAGGAGGTGGACTGGGGAAGGGGTAGTGATGGTGGTGTGGTTGACATAGAGGAAAATTCAGTAGTCTCTCCTCTCTCTGTCTCTCTGTCTCTGTCTCTGTCTCTCTGTCTCTGTCTCTGTCTCTGTCTCTCTCTCTCTCTCTCTCTCTCTCTCTCTCTCCTCTCTCTCTCTATCTCACACACACACACACACACACACACACACACACACACACACACACACACACACAAACACACACACACACACGCGCGCGCGCGCGCGCAAACACACACACACACACACACACACACACACACACACACACACACATAGACACACACAGACACAAATACACACACACACACACACACAAACACACACACACACACACACACACACCACACACACACACACACACACACACACAAACCAGTTATCTCTCTCTTTCTCTGTCTCTCTCTGTCTCACATACACACACACGCGCGCGCGCACACGCACACACACACACACACACACACACACACACACACACACACACACACACACGCACGCACGCACGCACGCACACACGCACGCACACACACACACACACACACACACACACACACACACACACACACACACACACACACACGACACACACACACACACACACACACACACACACACACACACACACAGCAAACGATGATAATGTGTAAGATTGGTAACACAAACGCCATTCTCTCAACAGTTCTGTTTTCTGAAAGAGCGTCGAAGGGGAAATGATCATCCCCAACGAGAACATCATTATCAGACAAAAAAATGTTCACGAAATCTTCCCTCGAGTCCATCATTGTGTTCAGCACGAAGATCTCTACAGAAAGACACCCCCCTTTTTCCAGTTTACCTTCGGCAATTCTCGGCGAAAGTACAGAAATCGGCGA
>CM065737.1:25884217-25886717 GCA_033310375.1 Conus canariensis | reverse complement strand
TCTCATTCAGTCATAATATCTATGTAATGAACTGTGTAGATATCAAGAGATTATTCACGTAGAATACATCATGAAACAGTATGAAAAAGTTTTCATATCATGATTTATAGACCCAGACTTCATGTTCCTGTCAGACATTGTATATAACGTATTTACTTTTGGACCAGTCAGGTATCGTGAATGAGAGAGAGAGAGAAAAAAAAAATCAAAAACAAACAAAAATACAAACCCATAAATTTTCTATATGTTTTAATTATTTTTCTTTTTTCTCTCTCTTTTTTCTGTTTTTTTTCTTCTCGTTTTTACTTGTTTTTCTTTTTTGTTGTTGTTGTTTTTGTTCCTGTATTTTCTTTTGTTGTTGCTTCGTAATGCTGTCTCATTGCGTGCGTTCGAATTGTTCCACTGTGTTAACATGGAATAAGATGAAAAAAAAAAATGTTTTAGAATTTCAGATTCAGACCAATGATGGCGGCATGTAAAAACAAAACGAAACAAAAGAAAACAACTAAGTACTGTAAACTACGTCATGCCGGGAGAGGACAAAATAAGCCGACCGAGGTAAAGAATAAGGAAATGGTGCCAGCAGAATACTTTCTCTGCTGGCACTTACTTTCAGTTTCAGTTCAGTTTAATAAACAAGGAGGTGTCACTGCCTGCGGACTGGTCCATGTACGCTACACCTCATCTGCTAAGTTTCCAGCTCATACTCCGGACGATTTAAAGCTGATGGATAAATGAATTAATGACTAAGAGGAGATAATTTAAGAAGAGGGTTTCATGGCTAAGACTTTGTAGTTCTCTGATCTGCGCATTAGCCCAACGCGCTGGTCAGACCTTGGGTACCTACCTAAACGTAATCTGTGCGATTTGTGTGTGTGTGTGGTGTGTGTGTGTGTGTGTGTGTGTGTTTGTGTGTGTGTGTGTGTTGTGTGTGTGTGTGTGTGTGTGTGTGTGTGTGTGTGTGTGTGTGGTGTGTGGTGTCGTGTGGTGTGCACTCAAGCACGCACGCACATACACATGCGCACACACGCACACGCACACACGCACGCATACACCAAGCACGCACGCACGTGCACACACACACACACACACACACACACACACACACGCACGCATGCACGCACGCACGCACACACGCACGCACGCACACACACACACACACACACACACACCACACACACACACACACACACACACACACACACACACACACACACTTGCATTTAGAGTAATGTCAACTGCACAGATAAAAGACACAGTAAAGTGAAGTTAGTGGCCCTTTATCAATACTTTAAGAATCTTAAGGTACAAAAAGTTTGGATACAACTGGATACGAATTTAAATATGAACCCATTGCAATTTATGGTATTGTAACTCTAATTGGAAACTGTGAATATTTTTAAACTACTATCTCAACAACCTAGTTAAGACCCACATCTTAGGCTGTTTACTGCCCGAAAATCGGACTTCCGCAAAAGAAATGACGAAACGAATTCGTGTGACATCCGATTTTTCAGATAAAATCAACATCTGGAAAGGTATGGATTTCAATTCTGAGCAACATTTGGCGTTTTGTAGGGAAAATTTTTAGCTACATTGAAATGTCACATTCACAAACATTTCTTTCAGGAATACCAAACATGAAAGACTGTATATGTTGCCGTTCCCACCAGACACTTGGGTCATCTGTGGAGAAAGCTAAGCATCGCGTTTGGCTGGAGATCAACAACAAAGATTTCATTTTCGGTCTAACTCAGGTGCCGTTGATCTTGATGTCGATGTCTGTCTGTGTTTTCATTCGTGTTACGTTTACCTAGTGTAAAAACATCATCACAGAGCAAGACCAGAAGGATGAAAGCAGATCAGCCTGTGGTTATTATCTATGGAAATAAAGGGTTCGGTGTTAGGAGAGATGCTTGGAGGAACATCGGCCGTTTGGTTGTTATCTATGGAAATAAAGAATTCATTGTTGGCATATCTCTCCTCTCCTCTCTCTCTCTCTCTCTCTCTCTCTCTCTCTCTCTCTCTCTCTCTCTCTCTCTCTCTCTCTCTCATAAGCTTTTCGTGTAACTCGTTTTTAATCCTTTGCTGTTCTTTTGCTCCTTTTTTTTTTCTTTTCTTTTCTTTTGTTTGTTTGTCTCTTTCTTTCTTTCGGTCTGTCTGTCTGTCTTAGTTTTTTCTTTTCTTTCTTTCTTTCTTTCTTTCTTTCTTTTTTCTCTTTGCTTTAGCGTGTCCAGCAGTGCAGCTAATGAGGGCCCATAGATAACACCCGCTGACATGACACAATGCCCGTGAGACAGCGGTGGAGAGATCCACAGACTGATTGACATCACAAACACACGCAGACCTACACATACGCGCGCGCTCGAGCTCGTGCGTGCGCGCGCGCGTGCACACACACACACACACACACACACACACACACACACACACACACACACACACACACACACACACACACACTCTCTCTCTCTCTCTCTCTCCTCTCTCTCTCTCTCCG
>CM065737.1:25869217-25874217 GCA_033310375.1 Conus canariensis | reverse complement strand
AAGAGAGGCGGCTGAAGGAGAGGGATGGGCACCGCCTTTCATCATGCAATGCCCTAGACACGGCAAACCTCTGACAGCTCACTGGCCCTGCGGCTAACATGCTAGGTGGGAAGGGGAAATGACGGGAGGAGGGTGGTGTAACTCTCAACACTAAGACAAAAAGGTCCGTTGTGCTATTTTTATCCAAACCGCTTGTTAGAGAGTTCCAATTAGTCTGGCGCCCAACGCCATGTTCACTGCCCATCTTCACTCGTCGTCCTCCGAGTGGTATGTAATTACCCCCCCCCCCCCCCCCCCCCCACTTCTCCTTTCCTCCTTATCCTCCAATACCTCCTCCCTCCTACTCCCGTCACCTTCGCCTCCCTCACAGACCCCCCCCCCCCCCCCCCACTCTCATCCTCATTCCATTCACACCATTCTAAGATGGGAGTTTTTAACAGCCTGACTTCAACAACCATTTGAACTATCAAAGCTGTCTGCAGAGGTATTTCCACCAAGCCCTTCAAAACAAAAGCATGCAGCATCTTTCGCAGTGAGGATTGCAGCTCAGCGGAATGTGTTTATTAACCGCACTGTCAAGTTGCCCATCTTGCGCCGAATTTAAGAAGATCGGTGATGTCTCGTTCTCCGTCTTCGTTGTTCTGAATGTTGTTTATCTTGCCAGAAGAAGATCTACAAGGTCGAAACGCGTCGTGTTTGTCTTATAATTTGTTTGTCCCTGTTGTCCGATGGATTTGCTTTGATTTCCTTTTAATATTTATCACACTGTCAAAACACTGCAAATGACACGAATGGATAGTCTGTTTGCGGACTAATAAACAAGGCAGATTACTTTCACCGAGTTATTTGTCGCCAACGGCGCTGATATCACAGATATCATAGCATGATTTACGGTCTGTTACCGGCACTGTTCATGATGCTGGTATCAACAACTGTTGAGTTTATTGTTTGTTGACAGCACTGCTGAGAGTGCATGTGTCAATAAAGCTGATTGGCTGGTTGTTGACGGTACTGTTAACAACGCAGATGACTTAGAACGTTGACTTTGTCGACACCAATGGTAACAATGCAATTTACCTAAACGGGTTGGTTTTCGTTCGTTGATGGTACTGCTAACAGTGCAGGTGTGTCACGAATTGGTAATCATTTTTGACGATGCTGTTGACAAAAAGAGATATAAAAGACCGTTTCTTTTCGTGTCTGTTAAGGCACTGTGGATAATGCAGGCGTCACAAACTGTTTGTCTCTTTTGTTTGGCAGAACAGTCATTTTTCGTTTAAGATTGCGTAGTTTATTGTTCGTTGACACCACTGTTTACAATGCAGGTATCTTGAATGTTTTTTCTGTTTGTTTGTGTTTTTTTTTTCGTTGACAACACCATTAGCAATGCAAGCGGTACAGACTATTTGGTTTATTGTTATTTGCTGATACTTGGAGTAATGCAGGTGTCACAGTTTATTGTTAGTCGACAGTACCGCTAACATTGCAGGTGCAAGAAACTGGTTCGTTATCATCATCATCATCATCATCATCATCATCATCATCATCATCATCATCACCATTATAATTTTTATTATCATTATCGTTATTATCATTATCATTATTATTATCATTATTGTTGTTGTTGCTGCTGCTGCTGCTGTTGTTGCTGTTGTTGTTGTTGTAGTTGTTGTTGATAACATCGCTGGCAATCCAGCTGTCAAAAATGGTTTTAGCTGTTTGTTGACAATGCTGTGTATAAACGCCGCTGTTGTTGCCAGCACTGTTGACAATGCTGTGTATAAACGCCGCTGTTGTTGCCAGCACTGTTGACAATGCTGTGTATAAACGCCGCTGTTGTTGCCAGCACTGTTGACAATGCTGTGTATAAACGCCGCTGTTGTTGCCAGCACTGTTGACAATGCTGTGTATAAACGCCGCTGTTGTTGCCAGCACTGTTGACAATGCTGTGTATAAACGCCGCTGTTGTTGCCAGCACTGTTGACAATGCTGTGTATAAACGCCGCTGTTGTTGCCAGCACTGTTGACAATGCTGTGTATAAACGCCGCTGTTGTTGCCAGCACTGTTGACAATGCTGTGTATAAACGCCGCTGTTGTTGCCAGCACTGTTGACAATGCTGTGTATAAACGCCGCTGTTGTTGCCAGCACTGTTGACAATGCTGTGTATAAACGCCGCTGTTGTTGCCAGCACTGTTGACAATGCTGTGTATAAACGCCGCTGTTGTTGCCAGCACTGTTGACAATGCTGTGTATAAACGCCGCTGTTGTTGCCAGCACTGTTGACAATGCTGTGTATAAACGCCGCTGTTGTTGCCAGCACTGTTGACAATGCTGTGTATAAACGCCGCTGGTGTTGCCAGCACTGTTGACAATGCTGTGTATAAACGCCGCTGGTGTTGCCAGCACTGTTGACAATGCACGTTGTCATTAATAGGTTTGTGTGCTCGTGACCTTACGTTAATCATGCAGGCGGCATTAACTGCTTAACTCTTTCAATGCTGGCACTGACAGCGGTATATACAACCTGACCTGTCTCGTTAGTTTATATGTTGACAGCACTGTTAAAAACGCAGCTATCATAAACTGGTCTGTTGACAGCATTTCTTACAATGCACGTGTCATACATAGCTTCGTTTATTTGCGGTACTGTTAACAACGCAGATGATTTAAACTAATTTATTCTTTCTATTACTTTTACTGATGATAATAATGGCGGCGTCATGAACTGTTTGGTAATTTCGTTGACGGCACTTTTGGTCATTAACGCGATTCATTGTATTGCTTTTTGACGGTGCTATTAACAATGCTGATGTCATCGTTTACAGCAATGTTATCGACAGAGATGTAATCAAATTAGTTGTCTTGCTGACAGCTTTTGTTAACAATAAACGTGTCAGCAAGTGATACTGTGCCTTGATGCCAATGTCTGAAATAAAGATGGCGTCAACTGATGGACTCATTGTTGACAGGTCTGTTAAAAGTGCCGATGGTATCCAGTGATTATGTTCGTTGACAGCGCTGTCAACAACAACGACCGCATCCGCTGATTTACTGTTAAAGGACAATGCTTTTCAAGAGTGCAGATGTAACCAACTGATTTTGTGTTTGTGGACAGCTCTGTAACAACACAAACGTCATCAACTGACTTTATTCGTTGTTGCCAACACCGGTAAAATTGCAGATATCACCGATTGATTAACCGTTTGTGGAATTTCTGTCGACATTACAAATGTCAAGAACTGATAATTCTGTTTGTTGACAACACTTTTAGAGTGCAGATGTCACGAATTGATATACTGTTTGTGGACAGTGTTAATAATACAGATGTCATCAACTGATTACACTGTTTGTTGACAACACTGATGAAAGTACAATTGTCACCGATTGATCTACAGTTTGTCGACAGCTCTGTTGACGGCAAAAATCGTCATCAACCAATTTTTGCTGTTTTGTGACAACATTGACAACACAGCAGAAGCCACTAACTGAGTTATTGTTTGTCGATAGCTCTGTTAACAGTACAATCGTCATCAACCAATTTTTGCTGTTTTGTGACAACATTGACAACACAGCAGAAGCCACTAACTGAGTTATTGTTTGTCGATAGCTCTGTTAACAGTACAATCGTCATCAACCAATTTTTGCTGTTTTGTGACAACATTGACAACACAGCAGAAGCCACTAACTGAGTTATTGTTTGTCGATAGCTCTGTTAACAGTACAATCGTCATCAACTGATTTTACTATTTGTTGGCAACACTAAACCGAGTGCAGATGTCACCAGTTCATTTATTGTTTCTATACAGTTGTGCTAACAAGACCATTATTATCACGTGGTTATAATGTGCGTTGACGGCACAACTAATAGTGCAGACGTCATCACCTCGTTTGTTGCATACTTACGGCAGTGTAAATAACACAGATGTCGTCAACTGATTTACTGTTTGTGAACAGCACATTCAACAATGTAGATGTGCCAGACAATGCAGATGCATCAGGTGATTTACTATTCGTGAACACTACGATAAACAATGCAGATTGTATCAATCACTTTTAGCGATGGAGATGTGTTGTCAGTAGCTAATTTGCCTTGTGGTGACAGCACTTTAAACAATGGAGATGTGATGTCATAACTGATTCGCCTTTTGGTGACGGCACTTTTAACAATGAAGATGTGATGTCAGTCACTGATTTTCCTTGACAACACTTTTAACAATGGAGATGTAATGTCAGTAACTGATTTGCCTTTTGGTTACAACACTTTTAACAATGGAGATGTGATGTCAGTAGCACAACACTTTTAGCAATACAGATGCAAGTCGCTGAGTTGTGTTTTGGTGACAGCACTCTGAACAATGGAGATGTGATGTCAGTAACTGATTTGCCTTGTTGTGACAGCACTTTTAACAATGGAGATGTGATGTCAGTAAAGATTTGCCTCGTTGTGATAGCACTTTAAACAATGGAGATGTGATGTTAGTAGCTCATTTGCCTTGTGGTGACAGCACTGTTAACAATGGAGATGTGATGTCAGTAGTGATTTGTCCTGCGGTGATAGCACTTTAAACAATGGAGATGTAATGTCAGCGGCTGATTTGCTTTGTGGTGATAGCACTTTAAACAATGGAGATGTGATGTCAGTGGCTGATTTGCCTTGTGGTGACAGCACTTTAAACAATGGAGATATGATGTCAGTAGCTCATTTGCCTTGTGGTGATAGCACTTTAAACAATGGAGATGTGATGTCAGTGGCTGATTTGCCTTGTGGTGACAGCACTTTAAACAATGGAGATATGATGTCAGTAGCTCATTTGCCTTGTGGTGATAGCACTTTAAACGATGGAGATGTGATGTCAGTGGCTGATTTGCCTTGTGGTGACAGTACTTTAAACAATGGAGATGTGTTGTCAGTAGCCGATTTCACCTTTGGTGACAGCACTTTAAACAATGGAGATGTGATTCAGTAGCTGATTTGCCTTGTGGTGACAGAACTTTAAA
>CM065737.1:25856717-25861717 GCA_033310375.1 Conus canariensis | reverse complement strand
AGGTTGGTGGAAATCAAATAGGAAGTTGGCCGGTCCCTGTGGAACATTTCTTCCGCGGAGATTTTCAGCCGGGAGTCGACAGCTGACCCGTGGAGGGGGCCGTATCCCAGTGGCAGAAGAATTCGTAGAGTTTCCGAGTGATCGATTAAATAATGACGTTTTTAGTTCTGATGATGACAATAAAGGAAAACGCGCCGTATCCTTTCTTCACTGGAATGTTAATGGTTTGTTTTCAAAATTGAGTGATAAAGATTTTGTTTCATATGTTTGCTCTTTTGATTTCGTATGTTTAGTGGAAACATTTCTTGAAGAATTTTATTCTAATGTATTTTCTGGATTTTCAACATTTTGTATACCTGCTGTAAAATTCACGAAACAGGGGAGACGATCTGGAGGTATAGTATGTCTAATTAGAAACGACTTTGTACAGTATGTCGAACAAATTCCTATGAAATCTCGACTCTGCGGTGCATTTCTTATCAAAAAGCAGTTGTTCGGGGTAGATAAAGATGTGCTGTATATCTATTCTTATGTTCCTCCCGAGGGTTCGCCATATTATGTTCATTTTGATAGTGAAAATGGTATAGCTCAGTTGGAGGATTACATAACGGATTGTATACTAACTTACCATGATGTGTATGTGTTGTTGTGTGGAGATATGAACAGCAGGACTTCTGATGTTTCACATGTTTGTCAGAGAATTAATGATGGCAATATTTTTGAGTTGCAATGTGCGAGTCACCCATTAAATGTTGGTAGATGCTCTCAGGACAAGGCATTAAATAATTATGGTAAATTGTTACTAAATATGTGTACTGCTGTAGATTTGTGTATGCTTAATGGTTTGTGTAATGGAGATCTTGAAGGTTGCTACACATACGTGTCAGATAGTGGCTGCAGTGTTATTGATTATTTTTTAATGTCTTGTGAATTATTTGCGTGTTTTGGTGATTCGTGTGAGCTAAACGTGTGCGCACGTACTGAGTCAGATCATATGCCTGTAGAACTCCATGTCAGGTGTGTAGATGATAACTCAAACACTAAACTTAATGATAACAGTTTCATCTTGGAAAAGTTTGTATGGAATGATGATTATAGCAGTGTATTCTGTAATAACTTATCACGAATAGACTTTCAGGAAAAAATGGTACATGCACTCAGTTTGATTGATCTTGATGTTAACGAAGCACTGCGTTGCTTTAACATGTGTATAAAGGAAGCTGCTGTCTGTATGAAAATTCAAGTAAGGCATAAAGGAAGTAATGAATCTCAAGATTGGTTTGATTTAGAGTGTGGTTATTGTAAAAAGCATGTTCGTAGATTGTTGAATAAATTTGTGCGTTCACATGATGATGGAGACCGTCACGAGTATTGCAAGGCAAGACGTGAATATAAGCATTTACAGAAGAGAAAGAGGAAACAATTTAATGATACACTAATTGCACAATTACTGTCTTCTGTGAATAGTCAGAAACAGTTTTGGGACACAGTGAAAAGGATATCTTTGAAACAAAATCAGCCTTCAAATAACATAAGTATAGGCACTTGGTTTGAACATTTCAAAACACTGTTGACAAAAGATACTAATACTGATAACATGTTACAGTGTGAATATAATGAAGAACTGGTGAATGATAATTTAAATCGCCCAATCTCTAAAGAAGAAGTTTTGTTTGCCATTAGGAAAATTAAACAACGCAAGGCTGCAGGACCAGATGGTATAATTGGAGAATTTATAAAATATGGTTGTAAATCTGATCTCATTTTGAATTTCTTGGTAACCCTTTTCAACTCTCTATTTGACAAGGGAATATATCCTGAGAATTGGGCAGAATCTATTATTATACCCCTCTATAAGAAAGGAAATGTAAACAATCCCAATAATTACCGAGGCATTTCACTTTGTGATGCTACCAGTAAGCTATACAGCACGATCATTAACTGTAGGTTACAAGAATGGGTAGAAGAAAATAATCTCACGGGAGAATATCAAGCTGGATTCAAACGTAATTACTCTACTATAGACCATATGTTTACTCTGATGGCTTTTATTCAGAAACAATTTTCTTTCAATCGTAAACTCTACGTTGCCTTTATTCATTTTGAAAAAGCTTTCGATTCTATTAGCAGAAGTATTTTGTGGCCTGTTTTGTTGAAAAATGGTATCCATGGAAAATTATATAAATGTGTTATAAGTATGTATAATTGTGTAAAATCTAGAGTGAGAAGTGGCGGAAAATTGTCAGATTATATTATGTGCACTAGCGGTGTTAAACAAGGTGACGTGTGTAGTCCTATTCTATTTTCTTTATTCATTAACGAATTAACAGTTAAAGTTATAGATAATGGGAGGCATGGAGCCCAGTTCATGGACGACTTTTTAGAATTGTTTATACTTCTTCTGGCAGATGATATTATTTTGTTGTCTGAAACAGTTATTGGTTTACAAACACAATTGAATAATTTATGGCATGCTGCTTCTTCTCTACAACTGACAGTGAATATGCAGAAAAGCAATATAATTGTATTCAGGAAAGGTGGCTATTTAGGTGCAAGAGAACATTGGAATTATAATGGAATACCTATGCCAGTCGTGAATGTCTACAAATATTTAGGAATTTATTTTTCAACCAAATTAAGTTTTAACTTTGCTTGTAAAGATCTAGCAAGCAAAGCAAAACATGCTGCTTTGTGTATAATGAGGAAATTATCAAGTCTGGGAAATCAGTCATTTGAAATATTTGTTAAACTATTTGACTCCCAAATCCAACCCATTGTCCAATAAGGTGCTGAAATCTGGGGTCTGGATAAAGCTGCAGTGAATTGCGAGAAAGTACATTTGTTTGCTTTAAAGAGATTTCTTGGGGTTTCACTACACACATCTAATGATTTGATTTATGGGGAAACTAATAGGTATCCAATATATCTGAATTCTGCAGTTAGATGTATTCGTTACTGGTTGAAACTGATAAAAATGAACGATTCTAGGTTACCAAAGAAAGCTTATAACATGTTGGTAATCTGGATGCTAGGGGAAAACCAAACTGGGCAACAAAGTTGAGAATTAAGTTATATGAATTAGGCTTTGGATATGTCTGGTTAAATCAGGGTGTAGGAGATGAACCGACTTTTATCCGAATGGTTCGTTCAAGACTGGTTGATAGTAGATGGCAAGAATGGAATTCCCACATAAATGATAGTACTAGATTTGATTTGTATAGACAGTATAACTCCTTGCATCATATTCCGACTTATCTGTCAATGAAAATGGACAGACATCTGAAATTCATAATGACAAGATTTAGACTGGGTATATCGGATATCTTTGTTCATCATTTTCGTTATAGACAACATTACAACTCTGATCTCATCTGTCCATTATGCACTAATGCATATGAAGATGAAGTTCATTTTGTATTACAGTGTACTGCCTTGAGTAGTCTTAGAGATGAGTTCATTCTGCCTAGATATTACAGACAACCATCCGTATTTAGACTCATCTTACTTATGGCCTGCACTAAAGAGGATGTTGTTAAAAAATTTGCCTTGTACTTATACAAAGCCTTCAAATTCCGAAGCACAGTTTGTTCTTGAGCATGTGGTGTTTTCGTTTTGATCAATATGCTTTACAATATCGTTTTTGTCAATGTGTAATCCACCCCATCATAAGGGGCTGTGGCCTATAATGATTAAATCATCCGTATCCGTATCCGTATCCGTATCTCTTCCAAATCTGGGTATATATGTCAGACTACCCCTGATTCGCCAAACTGAAAACAAAAATTCTTGCAATTTATAGAATGTTTTCAGAAATCATCCGTTATATACGATCGTTCACGTAGCTATAGAATCGTGCCCATTCGTTCTTTGTTTGAGTATCGACAGGCTCCAGACATGGCGACAATTAGGTGATGGCCTGTTTTCAAAACCACGTTCTGTATGTACGGTTTTACATGGAGAGTTTCAAAACGTCCAGCACACAATCACTGTTATAGATGTTGTCTCTTTTTGTTTTCAACAACAGTCCTCTTCATTTACAGGGCTGTCCGTTCAGTTGCTTCACACTATTCCATTCACGTATGTGAGGTGATAGCAATGAAAAGCAAAGCCATCAGCGCTCTCAAGGGAGAAAACCTTTTTTTAAGCATTCTCAGTTTGGTTGTTTTTATTGTTTTTTGTTTTTTTTCAAATCCAATTTTAATCAGATAAGTTGAGAAATTACAAATGCGCCAAAAGAAGACAGTGCGCAGAGATTTCAACTCATGAGGACACACAACTGTAAGACACAAAAATACATATACATAGTATTCGTTATAAATTACAACAATATAAGTGAAAACAGAAGAAGAAGAATATAATATAATATATATATATATATATATAATATATGAAAAACAGCTGACTTTTTATGCAAATGGTAAACAATTAAATGACCATTCAATTAAATACGGGAGGAAAACCATTCTGTTCGTGAGGCCTTCAGGCCCTGATGCCGACAGAAAAGCAGACATCTAAATGAAAACCTTGCCCAAATATCTGCTGCTGGTGAAACAGCTTTAGGTACAGAATTCCAGACTATCGGAGCTTTTAGTAGACATTCACCTAAAACACAAGGAGACAACCTTACAGAGAAAAACAGAAGGAAGCTTCGCGCGAAGAAAGGAAGACTGGAGACTTTTTGCTGTATTTGTCTTCTCGTGAAAGAAAAAGGGATCTTTTGTGATTGTTTATGTACTATTTACATTTCCTTGCGTCTCCTCGGAATTGTGTTTCATGTCTGTTTTACCAGATTATTAACTGTTTCTGCATACTTAAGTCTGGAACTGATCTAATGGACTACTTCCATTTTGCAATGTTTGTATCAAACGGCAGACACTATTTGTTTCGGTCTAGCATCAAAGTCGGTTTAGCCATTTTGTGGACATCTGTTCAGTTTTCTGTGACCAAAACTTCCATGATAGGGACCGCGACTGCACGAACATTCTAGTTTAACTCCGTTA
>CM065737.1:25841717-25846717 GCA_033310375.1 Conus canariensis | reverse complement strand
AAGTGGATTGGAGATGGGGGTGATGAGGTACCTTCTCTGATCCTTGTACAGAATTTCTCCTAGAAAGAGGCCTTCGAAAGTTGTGCTGACGATAAATTTTGTAGGCGACAAATTACAATGTCAAACGACATTATCCCCCTTGTCATTGGTTCACTTGCTCCGAATTTGGATCCTAAATGATTCAGCTTAATTCGAACGATTGTCGTGCATGACTCTGTACAATTGAAAGCTTCTCTAAAATACAATGATGCCTCAGGCCGTATCTATACCGTCAGTTGTCAAGTGTAAGTCCTTGCATTAGTATATGTAGGAACCTGTCTTTAACGCTTTTTTAATGAACAGTTTCGATTACTATCACACACGGCAGTGTAGACACAACCGTGTAATCATTATCCATGATTTGTTTCCCTTCAAAGAGCAGTTTCATTTCCATTCCGTCAAAGACCAGTTTCTTTGTGCATTCTCTTCTCACAAACCAATCTGATTCAACACGCTTCCTCAGTGACCTATCTGGCTCGGCGCTATGTTCTCCAAGATCAGGCTATCTGTGCCCTTTCTTCTGACAGTCCAGTTTATCTGTGCCCTTTATTCTCACAGTCCAGTTTATCTGTGCCCTTTATTCTCGACAGTCCAGATTATCTGTGCCCTTTATTCTCACAGTCCAGTTTATCTGTGCCCTTTATTCTCACAGTCCAGTTTATCTGTGCCCTTTTTTCACAGTCCAGTTTATCTGTGCCCTTTATTCTCACAGTCAGTTTATCTGTGCCCTTTATTCTCACAGTCCAGTTTATCTGTGCCCTTTCTTTGACAGTCCAGTTTATCTGTGCCCTTTTTCTCACAGTGCAGTTTATCTGTGCCCTTTCTTCTGACAGTCCAGTTTATCTGTGCCCTTTCTTCTCACAGTCAGTTTATCTGTGCCCTTTTTCTCACAGTGCAGTTTATTGTGCCTTTCTTCTCACAGTCCAGTATATTTATGGCATTCTTCTCACAGTCCAGTTTATTGGCACTTATTCTCACAGTCCAGTATATTTATGGCATGTCTTCTCACAGTCCATATTTATGGCATGTCCTTCTCAAGATTGTTCAGTTTCTCTAGGCATTGTCAGTCTTCTCACAGAACCAGATTGTATCGCACGTTCTTCTAGTACATTTATTCGTGCTTCTTCTCAAAGAGGTATTGACTTCGCGTTTTCTTCTCAAAGACTAATGCTGTGAGGCCTTTTCTCAAGAACAAGTGGCTTGGCTTTCTCTCAGACTACGGTTTCTTCTAAAGATAATGATGGCCTTAGTGCTTTCTTCTCCAAAGACTAATGTGGCCTTGTGCTTTCTCTCAAAGACTAATGTGGCCTTGTGCTTTCTTCTCAAAGACTAATGTGGCCTTGTGCTTTCTTCTCAAAGACTAATGTGGCCTTGTGCTTTCTCTCAAAGACTAATGTGGCCTTGTGCTTTCTTCCAAAGACTAATGTGGCCTTGTGCTTTCTTCTCAAAGACTAATGTGGCCTTGTGCTTTCTTCTCAAAGACTAATGTGGCCTTGTGCTTTCTTCTCAAAGACTAATGTGGCCTTGTGCTTTCTTCTCAAAGACTAATGTGGCCTTGTGCTTTCTTCTCAAAGACTAATGTGGCCTTGTGCTTTCTGCTCAAAGACTAATGTGGCCTTGTGCTTTCTGCTAAAGACTAATGTGGCCTTGTGCTTTCTTCTCAAAGACTAATGTGGCCTTGTGCTTTCTGCTCAAAGACTAATGTGGCCTTGTGCTTTCTTCTCAAAGACTAATGTGGCCTTGTGCTTTCTTCTCAAAGACTAATGTGGCCTTGTGCTTTCTTCTCAAAGACTAATGTGGCCTTGTGCTTTCTTCTCAAAGACTAATGTGGCCTTGTGCTTTCTTCTCGAGAACCACTCTGATTCAGCGCTTTCTTTTCAAAGGTTTATTAGTTTCAGTGCTTTCTTCTTTAGCATTATTTTGCTTCAGTCTTTTCTTCTCAAGAATCAAGAAGATTCAGTGGTTTCTTCTCTTAGATTCACTTGGTTAAATGCTTTCTTCTCAAGAACTAAATCGACATACAGTGCTTTTTTTCCCACTAAAGACTATTTGGCTTTTTTTTTTTTTACTTCTCAAACATTATTTGGATCGGCGTTTTCTTGTAAAACATTCATTTGGTTTCGCACTTTTTTTATTTTCTCTCAAAGATCTTTGTGGTTCAGCACTTTTGCTTGAAATTCCAACTTGGTTTTGCGACTTTTTCTCAAAACTGTAATGTAGTTTAGGATTTTTCTTCTCAAAAAAATTAATTTGCTCCAGGGCTTGCTCTTCCAACAGACTTGTTTGGTACATCTTTTCTTTCTCAGTGACCACGTGGTTCAGCAAACACCTATGTGGTTGAACTCTTAGTTCTGAAAGGTTTAAACGAGCTCAACGTTTAAACCTCAAAGGCCAGTTTGAGTCCATGCATTCCTTTGAACGGCCAAAGCAGGTATTAAATTTCTTCTCAGTTGTCCGTTTCGTTCAGCGCTTTCTTATCAAATTTCACTTCGTTTAGCACTTTCTTCTCAAGAAACCGATCTGTTTTGGCGCTTTTCGTCTCAAACAAATCTATGTGATCATGCATTTCAGTTTCAAATACCTGCTTGGTATTTTAGATTGTTTTCAATATCAAACTCATTTGATTCAGCACTGCACTCTCAAAGACCACTTTAGTTCAGTTCCTTCCTTTCAGAAATCAATTAGCTTGAGAACTTTTTTCTTAAAACACACACACACACACACACACACACACACACACACACACACACACACACACACACACACACACACAAAACGAAGAAAAAAGAGCTGTTTGGTATAGAACTTTCTTCTCAGACAGCCCAGTTCGATTCAGCAATTTCTTCCAAAAGGCTGTTTTGGTTCAGCGTTTTCTTCGTATTTACCAATTGGATTTTGCTGTGATATTCTTATACAACCAGTTTTAGCACGTTATTCTCAGTAACTAGTTTGTTTCAACGCTTTCTTCTCAAAGACCAGTTGTATTCAGTGTTTTCCTTTCAAAGAGCAGTGTGGCTCGGCTTACTTCGTGCTCAGAGACCAATTTGATTCATCACTCTCTTCTCAAAACCTCATTTGGTTTAGTGCTTTCTTATCAACGTCTGATTTGGTTCGGCTCTTTCTTATCAACGTCTGTTTTTGTTTGGCTATTTTTATCAACGTCTGATTCGGTTTAATGCTTTCTTATCAAAGTCTGATTTGGTTCAGAGCTTTCTGATCACAGTCTAATTTGGTTTGGCTCTTTCTGATCAAAGTCTGATCTGATGTGACTCTTTTGATTAAAGTCTAATTTGGTTTGGCTCTTTCTGAACAAAGTCTAGTTTGGTTTGGCTCTTTCTGATCAAAGTCTAATTTGGTTTGGCTCTTTCTGAACAAAGTCTAATTTGGTTTGGCTCTTTCTGATCAAAGTCTAATTTGGTTTGGCTCTTTCTGAACAAAGTCTAGTTTGGTTTGGCTCTTTCTGAACAAAGAGGTTTCTTAAAGTTTAGGTTTGGCTCTTTCTCGCATTTTTTTCAAAAGTCTAGTTTGGTTTGGCTCTTTCTGATCAAAGTCTAGTTTGGTTTGGCTCTATCTGATCAAAATCTAGTTTGGTTTGGCTCTATCTGATCAAAGTCTAGTTTGGTTTGGCTCTTTCTGATCAAGTCTAATTTGGTTTGGCTCTTTGTGATCAAAGTCTGATTTCGTACAGCGCTTTTCCCTGCCAAATGTATGGCTCAGTAAGCAGTGAAGTAATTCAAGGAGAGGTGAGACTCTTGTTGCCGTGCTCTGAAGACAAGTTTTGAGGCAATGTTTTGAGCATCCTGAAGTTTACTGATGATGTACAATGGACTGCCATATACAAAGCAAAACCAATTGGTTCTTGCTGCTCAGTAACACCAGTTATAGATGTGAATGAGTGTTGTGCGTGTTCTTTTCAGTGGTGTTTCCTGGATCTGATATGGGTGGCAGAATGATGAATAAATGTTGAGCATTACTTTGCCCTGTACCATTGTTTGGCCACAGTCTTTTCTGTCTCCTCTCGCCAAACATTAACTTTTTTTTTTAATTTGAATTCCACTTCAATCCGCACATCATACTTATATATGTTCTTTTCTATCTGTTTTTCTTTCTTTCTTTCTTTCTTTCTTTCTTTTTTCCCATTTCTTCCTTCCTTTCTTTCTTTCGTTCTTTTTTTCGTTCTTTCTTCCTATTTTTTCTTCCTTTCTTCTTTCTTTCTTTCTGTCTTTCTTTCCGTCTTTCTATCTTTCGTTCTTTCTTTGTTCTGTAATGACGCGTCATGAAGGGTGATATATATGGGTCGATGCAAGTCAGGAAGCAGCGTAGCCTTTGTGATGTAAGTTAAACGTGTCAGTAAAAGATGATTTGTCTTTAAGTTCAGTTTCAAGAAACAGATGGTTGATCCGTGCGGTGGACGAATTAGAGAGAGAGAGAGAGAGAGAGAGAGAGAGAGAGAGAGAGAGAGAGAGAGAGAGAGAGAGGAGAGAGAGAGAGAGAGAGAGAGGAGAACATGGTACAAAATCGGCAGATGGCTTTTTCCATGCTGAAGTATTAACAAAAAAAGGAAGAGACACCCATGCAGCACACGCACAGACAACGCAAGAGAACACAATACAACACAGCACAACACAACACAACACAACGCAACACAACACACGCATACACGCGCGCGCGCACACATACGCACCCCACACACCACACACCACACACACCACACACACACACACACACACACACACACACACACACACACACACCACACACACCCACACACACACAAAACACACGCCCCCACGCACGCACGCACGCGCGCACCACACACACACACACACACACACACACACACACACACACACACACACCAAAAGACAAAGAGCGGGGGGGGGGGGGAGGGGAGAAGTGAGGGAGGGATCGCGCAGAATAAACGTTTCACCATTCAGAAACAGTGCAATAATTTACCAAAA
>CM065737.1:25839467-25841617 GCA_033310375.1 Conus canariensis | reverse complement strand
TGAGTTGTGCAACTCTTATTATCTATTTTGTAGGTATGTGCTTTCGAACGGCTGGTAAGAAGTTGGGGATGGTGCTGGGGAAGTGGATTGGAGATGGGGGTGATGAGGTACCTTCTCTGATCCTTGTACAGAATTTCTCCTAGAAAGAGGCCTTCGAAAGTTGTGCTGACGATAAATTTTGTAGGCGACAAATTACAATGTCAAACGACATTATCCCCCTTGTCATTGGTTCACTTGCTCCGAATTTGGATCCTAAATGATTCAGCTTAATTCGAACAATTGTCGTGCATGACTCTGTACAATTGAAAGCTTCTCTAAAATACAATGATGCCTCAGGCCGTATCTATACCGTCAGTTGTCAAGTGTAAGTCCTTGCATTAGTATATGTAGGAACCTGTCTTTAACGCTTTTTTAATGAACAGTTTCGATTACTATCACACACGGCAGTGTAGACACAACCGTGTAATCATTATCCATGATTTGTTTCCCTTCAAAGAGCAGTTTCATTTCCATTCCGTCAAAGACCAGTTTCTTTGTGCATTCTCTTCTCACAAACCAATCTGATTCAACACGCTTCCTCAGTGACCTATCTGGCTCGGCGCTATGTTCTCCAAGATCAGGCTATCTGTGCCCTTTCTTCTGACAGTCCAGTTTATCTGTGCCCTTTCTTCTGACAGTCCAGTTTATCTGTGCCCTTTTTTCTACAGTCCAGATTATCTGTGCCCTTTATTCTCACAGTCCAGTTTATCTGTGCCCTTTATTCTCACAGTCCAGTTTATCTGTGCCCTTTTTCTCACAGTCCAGTTTATCTGTGCCCTTTATTCTCACAGTCAGTTTATCTGTGCCCTTTATTCTCACAGTCCAGTTTATCTGTGCCCTTTCTTTCACAGTCCAGTTTATCTGTGCCCTTTATTCTCAAGTGCAGTTTATCTGTGGCCTACCTTTCTTCTGACAGTCCAGTTATCTGTGCCCTTTCTTCTCACAGTGCAGTTTATCTGTGCCCTTTTTCTCACAGTCCAGATTATCTGTTTCTAAGTGCTTATTGTCTTCTCACAGTCCAGTATATTTATGGCATGTCTTCTCACAGTCCAGTATATTTATGGCTGTCTTCTCACAGTCCAGTATATTTATGGCATGTCTTCTCACAGTCCAGTATATTATGCATTCTTACGTCATTTTCGTCCCCTTCTCAAAGAGGTATTGATTCAGCGTTTTCTCAAAGACCAACTTGTGAGCTCTTTCTCAAGAACCAGATTGGTCCGCACGTTCTTCTGAGATACAGATTGTCGTTTTCCAGCTAGTTTCTTTCTGCAGAACTAATGTTGGCTTCGTGCCTTCTTCTCAAAGACTAATGTGGCCTTGTGCTTTCTTCTCAAAGACTAATGTGGCCTTGTGCTTTCTTCTCAAAGACTAATGTGGCCTTGTGCTTTCTTCTCAAAGACTAATGTGGCCTTGTGCTTTCTTCTCAAAGACTAATGTGGCCTTGTGCTTTCTTCTCAAAGACTAATGTGGCCTTGTGCTTTCTTCTCAAAGACTAATTTGGCCTTGTGCTTTCTCTCAAAGACTAATGTGGCCTTGTGCTTTCTTCTCAAAGACTAATGTGGCCTTGTGCTTTCTTCTCAAAGACTAATGTGGCCTTGTGCTTTCTTCTCAAAGACTAATGTGGCCTTGTGCTTTCTTCTCAAAGACTAATGTGGCCTTGTGCTTTCTTCTCAAAGACTAATGTGGCCTTGCTCTTCTCAAGACTATGTGGCCTTGTGCTTTCTGCTCAAAGACTAATGTGGCCTTGTGCTTTCTGCTCAAAGACTAATGTGGCCTTGTGCTTTCTCTCAAAGACTAATGTGGCCTTGTGCTTTCTCTCAAAGACTAATGTGGCCTTGTGCTTTCTTCTCAAAGACTAATGTGGCCTTGTGCTTTCTTCTCAAAGACTAATGTGGCCTTGTGCTTTCTTCTCAAAGACTAATGTGGCCTTGTGCTTTCTCCAGACAATGTGGCTTGTGCTTCTTCTCGAGAACCACTCTGATTCAGCGCTTTCTTTTCAAAGGTTTATTAGTTTCAGTGCTTTCTTCTTTAGCATTATTTTGCTTCAGTCTTTTCTTCTCAAGAATCAAGAAGATTCAGTGGTTTCTTCTCTTAGATTCACTTGGTTA
>CM065737.1:25819467-25826967 GCA_033310375.1 Conus canariensis | reverse complement strand
GAAGCTCGAATTTCAGTTTTCACTCTTGCTGCCACAATTGTAGAGACATTGTGCAAATGAATTAGATCACAGTGATTCTCTCTCTCTTCTCTCTCTCTCTCTCTCTCTCTCTCTCTCTCTCTCTCTCTCTCTCTCTCTCTCTCTCTCTCTCTTCTTCACAGTTATGTATACCACTTCTATGTTCCTGTCCATAATGGTTTGAACCAGTAAGGCTCAACGATCATCTAACTTTAATTCATATCAATGGTGTGTGTTGTCGAAATTTCTCTCATCACGCCTTTTTGATTCGTTGACAATCAGCCATCGTGTTGCATGATACTGTCAGTGCCGTGTGACGGTATTTTGCCGATTTCCATAATGATCACCAAAGCTAGAAGGAGTTTCTTGTTTGATTCCTTGACAATTTGCCATTCAATTCAAATCTACTGGTAATTTACAGCCGTCACCGAAAGTCTTTGAAGGCTTTGAACTCGAACTGGTTATCAGTGGAACTCTTTGTTAGGACCAAACTGTTTGAGGCACCATCATTGGTCGAATCGTTTAATTCAACATCTTTCCTTTACAGGTGTGCACTGCGAAATTTCTCTGTTCATTGTTCTGTTGGTTTTTTTGTTTGTTTGTTTGTTTGTTTTTTTCGTTTCCTCTGGAATCGGAATTTCAAATTCAAGGGATCTAATCCAGACGTTTTGATCCACCACATAAAGAATGTGACTTCATATGGCAAAATGCAGTGTTACTCCTTTTATTTGGTTTTTGATACTCCGACAGATATGCATTGTTTATTGCCTGCCTGCATAATTTACGTTCTCCACTGTCTACCTACCTGCCTTTCTGCCCACGTGTCTGAATGCTGAAATATCAGTTTAAGTAGTCTGTTCATTTATTTACCCACATGAATGCATGTATAAACAACATTTATGTTAAATCCTGTATCAAATGTCCACTTGATTTTCTCTCTCTCTCTCTCTCTCTCTCTCTCTCTCTCTCTCTCTCTCTCTCTCTCTCTCTCTCTCTCTGTGTGTGTGTGTGTGTGTGTCTGTCTCTGTATTCGTGTGCGCGTGAGCGTGTGTGTGTGTGTTGTGTGTGTGTGTGTGTGTGTGTGTGTGTGTGTGTGTGTGTGTGTGGTGTGGTGTGTCTGTCTGTCTGTCTGTCTGTGTGCGTGCGAATTTCTCTCTCTCTCTCTCTCTCTCTCTCTCTCTCTCTCTCTCTCTCGCGCGCGCGCGCGCGCGCGCGCGGCGCGGTGTGTGTGTGTGTGTGTGTGTGTGTGTGTGTGTGTGTGTGTGTGTGTGTGTGTGTGTGTGTTCATAGTAGACTTTTACATTTGCATTTTCTAGGCAAAGCAAGCACTGTCATGACGAAACTTGGCAGAATGATTGCATTCAGATTAAGCTTTTTAGCCAGTTCTATGAAGATTTTGGTAAATGGTAACGACGATGCGCATTTGGAATACGTTCTCGTCTTGTCAAATAATACGATAGCATCTTATTGAAAGAGAACGCTGGAGTGAACTTTTCACCCCAGAAGACGAGAGGTCTGGAACGAGATCGTGACATGGCGGCCTTAAAATTTTTTGACGAGGTGTGCTTGGTATACGTCAGCGACCTGTCAAGTAGAGGTGAACTGATACAAAATTTATCTGATTGAACTAGACCACCGACACGAACGTTTCACCCCGGAAGACAAGAATGCAGCAAAGGACACTTGGCCAGAACGGTCTATGCTGCGGATGTTCGCTGCGTAATAACCAGAGAGCATAGAGGTAGTCATTAAGCTTATCTGCTGAAGCGATAGGAGAGATGAACTGGAAAAGGGGTAGGTGAGTGGAAGAGTAGAGCGAGTTGAGAGGGGGAGGGGGGGGGGTGAGCTTGGGAAGGAAAGAGAGTAGGGGCGGGGAAAATGGGGATAGGGGTGGGGTGGGGGTAGAGGGCGTGGGTGGTTGAGTGACGGTTTAAAAAATAAATGGTCATCACATGAGAACTCTCGAAGTCGTCCGCTTCTGCGGTGCATGCTCACTGCTATGTACATCTCTGTTATATCATTATCGTTATTATCCTTACTACTATTAATGTTGTTTCTACTACCAATACCTTTAGTTGTAGTAATAGTAGTAGTAGTAGTAGTAGTAGTAGTAGTAGTAGTAGTAGTGGTAGTAGTGGAAGTAGTAGTAGTAGTGGTAGTGTTATTATTATTATTTTTTATTATTATCATCCTCATCCTCATCATCATAATTATCATCATTATCCTCATCAACATTATTATTGTTATCAGTATTATTATTGTTATTGTTAAAACAGTTACTATTGTTGTTAGTCTTACTATTACTAGTAGTTTAATCATTATTACTATGACCAATATCAATACCGTTATTATCATAATTATCATCATCATCATTATTATTATTATCATTATCATTTTTATCATCATTATTATTATTACTATTATTATTGTTACCATCATCATCATCATCATCATCATCATCATCATCATCATCATCATCAATAACATTGTCATCACCATCTTCATCGCCACTAACACTGTTGCAACTATAATCATGCTGTTCGACAATCCTCCAACCCTTCTCCTTTCTCCCCGTCTGTATGTATAGCCACTATTAATATTGCAACTACTATCATATTATGACCAACAATGGTAGTAATCCTCTACTTATTTTTTTTAAATTAATGTATAATTATCATCATCATTACTATCATTACTATCATTATATTATGATCATAATTATTAACTCCCTTTGTCCCCTTTCTAAACGCCTCGTTTTCATTCAAGGCCCATCTTGCGCCGAATAATTATGACAAGATAAGTGAGTGGTCCTCCTTCGTTTTCATTGTCCCCAATGTTGTTTATCTTGTCCGAGGAAAGATTAAGAGGTCGAAACGCGTCGTGTCTTGTCTTGTGATGTGTTTGTCCTTGTTGTTTGGCGGACTCACTAACAATTATTCAAAAGATTTGTTTAATTTTCACTTTGAAACTTACTGTTACGTACATGTTCTGCGCCCCCCCCCCCCCCCCCCCGCCCCCCCCCCCCCCCCTATCCGATGTGTGACCAACAACCTCTGCAATCACCACTATGCTGTAGGTGGACACAAGACTATGTCTGTGATACGCTTGCTTCCTTGCTGTTTCATTTGCTTTTTATTCCTTTTTCTGTTACGAATCACTCCAAAAAACGCAAGATGTTTTATCTGCGGTGAAGAGGCTGTCATTGGAAGAGCTGAATATACATGCTAGTTTCCTTGCACATTTGTCCCATCCATCCTTTGCCGATTCATCCACCTGCCTGGGGTGTGTACGTGCTACAAGTGAGTCCAATGGACATTAGCTGTTTTGTACGATTACCTTTCGATTCATGAGATGACTAGTCGCGCTGGAACCTTTAATGAGAGAGAGAGAGAGAGAGAGAGAGAGAGAGAGAGAGAGAGAGAGAGAGAGAGAAGAGAGGAGAGAGAGATAACAAGAAGAGAGAGAGAGAGAGAGAGACAATGACAAGAGAGAGAGAGAGAGACAATGACAGAGAGAGAGAGAGAGAGAGCTATGGCATTAGCGATCGCATCAGCTGGCTGCCCTATTCCGGCGTTCCAATTTCTTTCTCCATTCTATCAGCAAATCTGTATCTCGCTCACTTCGTTTTCTGATTGTTTTGTCTTTTGTTTGTTTGCTTTTGTTTCTCTTTCTCTGCTCTATCGAATAAGCTGTATCTGGCTCTCGCTTTTTTTTCTGTATGTCTTTTTTCTTCCTTTTTTTTTTCCTGCAGTTTCTTTCTTCTTTCGTTCCCCTTTACTACAGGAATCTTAATCCTGCTCTATCTGCTCTTACTGTCATTCTTTGTTTCTTCTCTTTTTTCTCTCTTTTTCTTCATGTCTTCCTTTCTTTTTTTTGTGGCATCAGTTGTCGGATCAATGGAGCACCTAAGGCGGTGACTTTTTTTTCCCCCTAAGGCCGAAATCCACCTCTTCATTTTTTTGGGTGCTTGACACTGTCCTCTTCATCTGCCTTAAAAAACAAAAAGTGGAGAAAAAACAAGAACAATTTCCATAAGTAGCTTTTTTTCTTCTTTTTTGGTTTTTGTTTTTACAACCAGTCCCTTACACACCATGTATAGTCTGTACTATGTTCTCTCACAAAATTAATGGACATATTCTTGCTGATGTTAGTGTTTTGGCGTTTAATACAATGCGTCTGGGTTTGGTCATGTTCTAATGTCTTCCTTTCTTTCCAAAGAGGATCTGTACCTGCCTTTCTCTCTTTTTTTTCATTATTTACATTTTCCCCTTTCCTTCTTTATTTCTTTCTGTCTTTCTGTCTTTCTTTCTTTCTTGAAATTGTTCTTGTAAAACGAACACGTACCTTATTTGTTTTGTTTTCTTACTTTCTTTCGTGCCCCCCCCCCCCCCCCCCCCCCTTTATTTCTTTCTTTGGCTCTACATTCGGAATCTGTATCTGACTGATTTTCCCTTTCTTTCTTTCTTTCTTTTCTTCCTTCTTTCTGTCATTCTTCCTGTCTGTCTCTCTGTCTGTCTGTCTGTCTGTCTTTCGTTTCTTTCTTTCTTTCTTTCTTTCCTTCTTTCTTTCTTTCTTTCTTTTCTTTCTTTCTTTCTTTCTTTCTTTCTTTCTTTCCTTCTTTCTGTCATTCTTCCTGTCTGTCTCTCTGTCTGTCTGTCTGTCTGTCTTTCGTTTCTTTCTTTCTTTCTTTCCTTCTTTCTTTCTTTCTTTCTTTTTCTTTCTCTTCTTTCTGTCATTCTTCCTGTCTGTTTGTCTGTCTGTCTGTCTTCGTTCTTTCTTTCTTTCTTTTCTTTCTTTCTTTCTTTCTTTCTTTCTTTCTTTTCTGTCATTCTTCCTGTCTGTCTGTCTGTATGTCTTTCTTTCGTTTCTTCTTTCTTTCTTTCTTTCTTTCTTTCTTTCTTTCTTTCTTTCTGTCTGTCTGTCATTCTTCCTGTCCTGTCTGTCTGTCTGTCTGTCCGTCTTTCTTTCGTTTCTTTCTTTCTTTATTTCTTTTTTTCTTGTTGATTTCTCTCTGTGGAGAGAAACTGTATCTGGCTATCTGCTTTTTCCCCCCCTTCCTGCTCCCCCCCCCCCCCCCCCCCCCTCCTTCCTTGCTCGCTTGCTTGCTTGCTACATACCACCATTTCTATTTTTCCTTCTTCAGATTTTTTTTCATTCTATCGGCAGATTTGTTTGTAACTGGTAACTCTCTCTCTCTTCTCTCTCTGTCTCTGTTCTCTGTCTCTGTCTCTGTCTCTCTCTCTCTCTCTCTCTCTCTCTCTCTCTCTCTCTCTCTTTACAGTTTCATTTATCCTTCCACCTATTATTGCTATGACATGTTACTAAAACAGTAAGTCAGGAACATAAGAGTGAATCCCCCCTCCCCCTTTCCCCCCTCCCCGACCCCTCACCACGTGACATTTCCCCGGTTTCATTTGCACAGTTATCCCCTATCATCCACTGATTTATTTGTAACTGTGTGTATGGTTGTTGTTGTTGTTGCTGTTGTTGTTGTTGTTGTTATTGTTGTTGTTGTTTTGATGATGGTCATGGCAAGACGACAACGACAACAATGATGATCAGAGCAATAGTAATTAAGATAACAGTGATGGCAATAATAGGTTCTTTTAGTAAGTAAACAAACTGCTAAGAATAAAGCATTCATTATCTAATACTTCGTTCAATGCTATGTTCTTTGGAAGAACACATGTTCTTCAGAAAACCATGTGTACAGTATTCAAAGTCACTTATTCTATGATTTGTTTTTCTTTCATCACAGACGAAATCCCAACACATCTCCCACACAGGAATAGTCACTTGAGTATGCCCCATCCTCCATCTCCTATCCTCTGAAGCCTCTTACTCCACCCGTTTCACCACCCCGCCGCCATTAACCTCTTTACTTCACATCACATCACACACACACACACACACACACACACACACACACACACACGCGCGCGCGCGCGCGCCGCGCGCGCGCGCGCACACACACACACACACCACGCACACACGCACACACGCACACACACACACACACACACACACACACACATTTTATTATTGTCTGGGAAGGAGGAAGGCAAAGGCTTTTAGAGGCCTGTGGCGAAAATTCCAGGGATCTATGCAAATCGATAGGGAACTCCGGCGCACGTGAATACCTGACGTGCAGTTCACCCCCACCCCCCACCCCCGACCCTCCACTCGCCTGCCATCCCTCCAAGCACCCCCTCCCCCCCCCCTCCCATCCCTTCCCCTACCACCTCTCTTTCCGCCTCTCTTATCAATCACTGCCGCCCCGACTGCCCCCACCTCTCGTCCTATGCCCTCCTCCCTCCCTCCATCCCCTCTTTCTTTATCTCCCACCTCCCCCCCCCCCCAACCCTTTCCTTGTTCTCTCTCATTTGGGCTTTTGTAACTTTCTTTCTTTGCAACGCTCGCTTTCAGTATCTCTCTTTGTCTTGATATGCACCCGCTCTCCAACACACACTCTCTCTCTCTCTCTCTCTCTCTCTCTCTCTCTCTCTCTCTCTCTCTCTTGTGTCTGTGTCTGTGTGTGTGTGTGTGTGTGTGTGTGTGTGTGTGTGTGTGTGTGTGTGTGGTGCGTGAGTGTTTATATGGAGAAAACCAAGGGTATTTGTCCTTAGAAATGGTGAATGTTTTGGGCGTTAGAGAAAGGTGGGTTTACAATGGGATAATATTGTTATATGATTGTCAACGTTTGTAACCATCTGCAAAGTTAAGACTCAACTAGGCTTAGTTTCGCTACGATGTGCAAAGACTTGTCATGTCCATCAAAAAAAAAAGAAAAGAAAAAGATAATGTGAAAATCATATAAGGGGGACCCACGTGAGTGTATCATTTCCGTGCGCTTTCACTAAAATTGTTTGATTCTAAGGTACAGCATATCACGCAACATTGTTCAGAATTACAGGCATTGTGCAGTGCAGCTGAACATTGTGAAAGGATGCACTTACTTGTTCTGAAGACATTGCCAGGCGTAGAGAGACGCACACCTTATAACTGAATTTATGGAGAAATGAACCGATACCCAGTCACCACCAGTTCAGCTGTTCAACCTATCCGGTATTGGTTGAAGCTACCGCAAATGGTTGAAGAGAGAATGCCTAGAAAGGTATGTGTTACGCTCCGTCAATTAATTCCCGTGGAAAAAAAAGTACTTGAGTGGCAAATGTTTGAGCGGATTTTGTTTGGTGGGAACCAAGGTGTTGAAAGAGTGATTTTTGACAAGTATTTAAACAGGGTTTGGCTGATTGTGGGTGGAAAGAGTGGATCGACCATATGCAAAGCAGTGAGATATTTGAAACAAGTTCAGCAATCTCACGCAGAACATACACCTTTATTTACCTCAGGATATAGATAATCCCTTGAAATTTATCATGACTAAATTTCGTTTTGAAATTTCAGATTTTGCAGTTCATACATATCGTTACATGTAATCATTCTGAATTTGACTTCAAGTATCCATTATGTAAACAAGCC
>CM065737.1:25811967-25814467 GCA_033310375.1 Conus canariensis | reverse complement strand
ATGCCCCCTTGTCTGAAGAGATTAATCTCTGACTGGAGGATAAAACATCCTCTCTCTCTCTCTCTCTCTCTCTCTCTCTCTCTCTCTCTCTCTCTCTCTCTCTCTCTCTCTCTCTCTCTCTCTAGCCTGATACCCAATGCATCTACGTTAAATGTATATTATAATTTTACGGTACTTGCTGAAGTTAATGTAGATGATGAACGATTACACTTTGCCTCAAACAGTATGCGACATGTTATAACAATTCTGGTCACCTGAGGTAAAACAAAACGTGCAACGAACCTAAAAAAATGAAATCATGTAAACTGGGTATGTTTATGCCATTCGTACCAGACTGGTTGCTTGTAGATCTGGCAAGAGTGGATGAATAGTAGTAATATATTTGATGTGTTAGGCAGTTTTGATTTTCTGTTCATGGTCAAATGGTTAGAACGTTTGCCTGAGGATATAACGGTCGTAGTTCGAACCCACTTAGTCGGTGTTTTTTTTTCTGATTTGTTTTGTTTTGCTTTGTTTTAATTTGAGACCCTCTCTGTCCACTCAGCAGTTTATGAATACCTGATTCAATTCAGGGAAGGTTAAAGGTGGTGAATAGAGAGGCATGGGCTCCGCCTTCCTTCGTGCCGTGCCTTAGGCACTGTAACCCCTCTGAGAGTTCACTGCCCTACAGACAGTAGACTATGAGAACTGTTAATAATCTTTTTTTTTTTTGCGTTAAGTTCAGACCTACTTGACGGTTAAGATGAACTGACACATAACATTCATAGTAACAAGATATCAGATATTTCGGGTCATCATTTCGGTATTGACAGCATTGTGAGTATGATTTTACTTGTCTGTTATTTAAAGAGCGCGTGTGAAAGTCAGATTCATTTGGTACTTTATTGTTCTGCTGTGAGAAGTCTTAGAAATGCGTTTGATTCGTATATGCGTTAAAGAAAAACATCCGCGTTTAGACTCGAACATGTATAATCAATTGTAGATTATGTTAAGAAGTTCGCATTGTACTAAACAAAGCTCTTAACTGCTGGATAAACATGTTTTTTATGACTCGTTTTACAGGTTCCTTTATTTCGAATGCTTCTATCATGTTACTTTTTTGCCCCCCCCCCCTCCCCCTTATTTAGTCTGCACATTTGTAAAGTGTGTTTTGCGTTATCATGATTAAAATCTCTCTTTCTCTCTTCTTCTCTCTCTCTCTCTCTCTGTGTGTGTGTGTGTGTGTGTGTTGTGTGTGTGTGTGTGTGTGTGTGTGTGTGTGTGTGTGTGTCTCATGTTTAGTGTATATTGCTTTTGGTTAGTTGTAATACAATGACATTTATAGCAACACCGTTGCGTTTTATATTTATATTAACGGCACTCTTTCAAAGAATACTCACCATTTTGTCCATCTCTCTCTCTCTATCTGTTTCTGTCTTCCTGTCTCTGTTTCTCTCTCTCTGTCTCTGTCTGTCTGTCTGTCTGTCTGTCTGTCTCTCTCTCTTCTCTCTCTCTCTCTCTCTCTCTCTCTCTCTCTCTCTCTCTCTCTCTCTCTCTGGAACAATTTGCCTCCATTCCTGAAAGAAATCTCAAGTTTTAATATTTTCAAAGAGCGCTTAAAAGGATATCTGCTCAGTAAGTTAAAAGATATATAAAAAAAACTGTAACAGTTGATTCCTAAATCTATTAAAGACTCAGTGAATAGAAATAAAATACTGCACGAGTACAAGCCGGTGTTAGACGGAAATCTTGGACGTGTCATTTGAAGCACAGCAATAATGGGTTAAGCTATTTGACATATTTTACACTGATGATGTCGCTTAACTGCATTTCGTTATTTGATTGTATTGTGTGTATTCAAGTCTATTTGACTCTTGTTCCCCGTTTGTATTTGTACTTTACATGTATTTTCTTTCTCTCTCCCCCCCTCCCCTCCCTATCCCGCCCACACCCCATACCCCCGCTTCCGCTCTCTCTCTCCGCTTCTCTCCACACCCCCCCCCCCCCCCCCCCATTCCCCATTTCTCTCTTCACCCGCTGCTTACTATGTATGTTTGTGTGTTGTTTGTTTGCGAAAGTGTATAAGTGTTTGGGTGGGTGTTTGGGGAGGGGAGTTTTCTGGGTGGGGATTGTTAAAGTGGAAGTGTGTTACGTTTCTTTGATGTTATTTCCATTTTGTGTATTTTCAGACTTTTTTGTGTGTTCAATCTTTTGTTTGTTGGTTGGGTTTCTTTTTGTTTTTTTTTGTGTTTTTTTCGTTTGTTTTTTTTCATTTCGCAATTTTTTTTTGTTTTGTTTTTGTTCCCCTCTTGGGCGAGGGCTGGATGTAAAAAAGCATGAACTTGCTTATCTATTACCCTCGATAATAAAGAATTTGTCTTGTCTTGTCTTGTCTCTCTCTCATTTTGTGTTCACCATCACATTGAGGTAAGAGCAACCTCATCACCTGTAAAAACCAAAACTAGCTTTGCTTGATGGATAACGAAGCCACTGTTGATAATGTGGCAGAGACCATCCTTCA
>CM065737.1:25779467-25781967 GCA_033310375.1 Conus canariensis | reverse complement strand
TAACATCGATCACTTCCGCTGGCGCGTGCGCGCTAAACTTTGCTTTCTATTCGTGTCACGTGGCTTGTTCGCTCGTTGTGTTGTGTTTGGTTTGCTTTTTTCAACTTTGCGAAGAAGGTTCCTTTTTTTTTTTTTTACACCTCGCGTTTGTTTGTTTCATTGTTTGTCCTTCAAAATGATCATGCAAAACCTGAAGAATCTAATCTGAGCAGAGTGGAGTTTGGGTTAGGAAAGAGACAAGTATATTTTGTGCGGATCTGTGATTAAAAAAAAAATATTAAAAAATGCCTACCATTGGGTGGATTCGGGGTCGTGGTTTATTATTATGAATTTGTTACCTGCATTACAAGAAATAAAAATGGTAATAATAATACTAATTTAATTTATTTAAGAAAAAGGGACGCCTGTCCCTCGTGTGGCTCCAGGCGCTAATACAATATAAAAGCCGAACGTTGAAGAAAAGAAAGGAATCACATAAAATTAAGGCATATAAACTATTACATCATAAGACCAACATACATTTAAAAACATAGAATTATACATGCAGATAAACATAATCATCCCATAACTCTTTCCCAACATTGTCTCCCCTCTCACTTCAGCACACATGCACACTCGCAAATATATCACAAAGTTTCCATACACATACATATATATATATATACAATAGACTAATAAATTCCAAGGATAAGTAACCAAGCACCATTCCAGCAACTTACAGAGCAGTTTGGTGTTGCAATGACTGCAAAAAATATTCAATTATAAAACAAAACTTACTCTTATGTCTTAGATTGAAGAAATAGGGGGAGATAAGCATTCATATCTGCAGTGGTAGTTAATTCTACTTAACTAACAGTATGTGCTTGAGAGGGTGAACGTGGAATAATAACTTCTTCTCAAAATGAGCCTTCAGCTAGCTTATAGTCTCCAAGGGGAAGATAATCTCCAATGAGGAAGAAACTCACTAACATATAACTCCTGGTCACATACCGGTATTTCGAAACCTGGTTGTTTCGCCTCGGTGACCGCGGAAAGTGGTAACTTGACTCCTTTGCTTTTTCGGTTTTAAGAAGAATGCTATCCCAGAAAAAGGCTGGTGTGCAATACCGTAGTATGTTTGTTGAGTTTTCAAAAAAACAACCAAAGGTGCCACCTAAGAAGCAAAACAAAATCATGAAAGAGCAAAACAAGCTACATTTTCTTGTGAAAAGTAGAAAATATAAAAAGATAACCTCTTAAGACACAAGTGCTGAGGGCCAGTTCTTGGAATGAATCCGCAAGGGACTAAATTATAATAGACTAATAAATTCCAAGGATAAGTAACCAAACACCATTCCAGCAACTTACAGAGCAGCTTGGTGTTGCAATGACTGCAAGAAATATTCAATTATAAAACAAAACTTGCTTTTATGTCTTAGATTGAAGATCTATGTCTTAGATCTATCTATCTATCTAACTATATATATATATATATATATATTGTGTGTGTGTGTGTGTGTGTGTGTGTGTGTGTGTGTGTGTAGATAGATAGATATATATATATCACACACACATGTATTGTGACCCTGGGTGTAAAATGGTTAACCATTTGAAAATGCGTTATCTGTTGTGGTATCTGATGTGGAAAGTTGATTAAACCAACGTTTTTATTCTCACCTTGCCGGTGTTTTGTTTGGGTTATCATATTCAAAGCAAGATTATAGTTCATAAGAAAGATGTTAGACGGTACTCCACACACTTTCACATATTTGTTTTATTTTAGAATTTCCAGTTGTTACTGTAAAAAAAAATTTTTCAAGAAGACGTTCATGAGAATATTGTGGGAATGTATTCCACAGGCTTTCAGACGTCTTATTCGTTCATGAAAAAAAAAACAATTTTGAGAATTTTCATCACATACTTTCAGGCGATTCTTTTCATTTTGGAATTTTCATCGTCTTAAAAAGGATGAGTTCAAGAGAAACCTTCCACAATTTACTCCACAGATTTTTTGGCAAGGTTGTTTTCTTTCGGAATTTTCAAATCAAATGGATACATTTTCTAAACCGTGTTCGTTTAAAAAGCGTAATGGAGGTCACCTGCGATGGATTTTAGCTTAGATTCCGCTAAGATTTATATTTTAACTTGCATTTCCTATTTTTGTCTGTATGTTAGCAAATTTATGCTAAAAAATGCATTGAACCAATTTGAGCAAAACCTGACAAACAGATGTAGTATAGCCCTGGAAGGAGAGCGGACCTAGAACCCGCCTTGCAAGGCTACGCGAAAACTACTGAATTGATGTGGACAAAACTTCCGTGGAAAGATGCGATGTTACTCAAGGATGAGCCAAGGTCCAGAAATCGTGCAACAAGACCACGCAGAAACTGCTGAACTGATGTGAACAGAACTTGACAGAAAGACGAAATGTGGCCCCATGAGGAGATCAGTTCGTAAACCAGTGCAGCAAAAGTACACACAAAATGCTGAGCTGATGTGAACTAACTTGATGGAAACATGA
>CM065737.1:25771967-25774467 GCA_033310375.1 Conus canariensis | reverse complement strand
TCCATACCAACGGCCAAACTGGCCTTCTCTTCCGAAAGTTGGTGATGGGATTTTACGTGTGTGCAAGATGTTATGCGTGCGTTCACACACGGATGTGTCGTGTCGTGTCGTGTCGTGCTGTGTTGCTGGATGTGGTGCGGTGTGTTGTGTTGTGTGTGGTGTGGTGTGGTGTGGTGTGGTGTGGTGTGCCGTATTGTGGTGTGCCGTATTGTGGTGTGGTGTGGTGTGTCGTGTCGCGTTGTGTTGCTCCGTGATGTGCTGTCTTATACTGTGTTGTGTTGTGTTGCGTTGTATGATACTGTATTGTACTGTATTGTAGTGTATTTGAATCGTATTTATCGCATCGCATTTCAATACTTTTCATTTTACTATTCCGTGCTGCACTGTACATCGTACAAGAGTACTTTTGTAATGCATGGTACTGTGCCGTAATTTATTGTATTGTATTGTATGTGTTGTATTGTATTGCAATGTATGGCCTTGTATTGTACTGTGTTGTATTGAACTGAATTGCATGGCGTTGCATTGTACCATATCGTCCTTAAGTGCCAGTAATGTGCTGCAAATAGTGATACTAACATTATCAACAACAACAACAACAACAGCATCAACATAATAATAATAATAATAATAATGATGAGATGATGGTGATGATGATGATGATGATGATAATGATGTTAACAATAATGAGAGTAAAAATAATGTTGATTATAATGATGATGATGATGATGATGATGGTGATGATGATGATTGATAATATGATGATGATGATGATGATGATGATGATGATGATGATAACAATAATAATAACAATAAAACGATGATGATGACGACGACGACGACGATGATGATGATAACAACAGCAACAACATCAATAATAATAATAATAATAGTAGTAGTAGTAGTAGTATAGTAGTAGTAGTAGTATAGTAGTAGTAGTAGTAGTAAGAAGGAGAACAAGAACAACAATAATAATAATAGTAATACCGATAATACAACGATTATGCGTGACAAAAAGTGTGGAGTCAGACACCCTGGTTCACCCATTAGAGTATACATTCACACGGCCAAACACCCACCTCTCTCTCTCTCTCTCTCTCTCTCTCTCTCTCTCTGTATGTGTTTTTGTCTCTGTGTGTCTCAGTGTCTTAGTGTCGGTCGGTCGATCGGTCGGTCGGTCTATCTGTCTGTCTATTTCTCCCTCTCTCAGTCTGTCTGTCTCTCCCTCCCTCCCTCCCTCCCTCTCTCTTTCTCTGTATGTGTTTTTGTCTCTGTATGTCTCAGTGTCTGAGTGTCTGTCTGTCGGTCGGTAGGTTGTTCGGTCTATCTGTCCGTCTGTCTCTTTCTCTCTCTCTCTCTCAGTCTGTCTGTATCTCTTCTCTCTCTCTCTCTCCTCTCTCTCTCTCTCTCTCTCTCTCAGGAAATAAAATAGATACCGATGGCAGTACCAACTAATCTGAGCAGTGCGCTGCAGAAAAGATGGGTTTTAAGTGCATTCACGAATAATGATAGCGACTGTGCAAAGCGAACAGAAAAAGGAAGTTTTGTCCGAATGAGAACAGGCAGGCTGCCTCTTATCGTTATTGTTGCTCTTGTTGTTGTTGTTGTTGCTGCTGCTGCTGCTGTTGCTCTTGCTGCTGCTGCAGCTGCTGCTGCCACCGTCTGTTTAGAAGACGAAGAAGAAGTTATTGCTGGACGAGAGGAGATATGAAGAAAGCTGAAGAACATCTTGCCCTACTGTATTGTAGTGCATCGAATAATATTTCATTCCATGGTGGTTAGTTTCGCCTGTACTGTACTGTGCTCAAACACGAAGCTTAGTACTCCATTTCATTGTAATGTACTGTGCTGTACAGAATCCAGTTGTACGTAGTGTATTGAATAGTGCAGTTTTGCGTTGCATTCCCTTCCGTAGTATTAAACTGTACTTACCATACTGTCCCGTACTTTACTGCACTACTGTGATGTATTGCTCTGGCATTGGATCACATTTCCTAAGAGACTGTAAATGTCCCGTTGGTAAATTGACGAGCGATTGCTCAATTCCCGCTTCATTTAGGTTTGATCTGGCACGCACAGTTTTGTTTCCATAATAAAACAAGAGAATTGTCAATAGTTCGAGAACGCATAGAGGGCAGATCGGGGCTGTAAACAAGTTAAAATCAGAACTATGTTCCAAGTTGAAACCATGAAGTACTTAACCACTCGCCTGGGCAAGGTGGTATGGACGAGAGAGAGAGAGAGAGAGAGAGAGAGAGAGAGAGAGAGAGAGAGAGAGAGAGAGAGAGAGAAGACAGACAGACAGACAGACAGACCGACAGGCAGGCAGACGGACGGACGGACAGACAGACAGAGAGACGGACGGACGGACGGTCAGGCAGACACACAGACACACAGACAGAGATACAGACACAGACAGGAAAAACAGAGAGATGGGTAGGAGAGGGAAAAGAGAGAGAGAGAGCAAGAGAGGGAGAGACAGACTAAGTGGTTAGAGAGA
>CM065737.1:25754467-25761967 GCA_033310375.1 Conus canariensis | reverse complement strand
AAAATACACCTTCTAAAAGTCACGCCGGAAATTGTCTTAAAAAGCTCTTTTCTATAAAATCTAAGATCAGATGAAAAATGTTGATCTCTTTCAGAAATTCAAAGATTACATCTTTAAACAAGATTTTCATGGAGTCTGCTGTAAAATGCTTATGTCTCACATCATCACATCATGCAAGTTCCAACACTAAAAGAATATGTTTCACTGTGAGTGGCACATGCCATAGAATGCACCACGGAGCTTTTTGACCTTTTAAAAGATAAGATTGGGTGTGTAAGGAATGGCCTGTATGCAAACGGCACAAGACTGTTTTTTTTTTTATTTACGGCCATCTCGGGAAAAACGTATAACAAAGGAACCTTCTAACTTTGCTTCAGGGGTGTCTTTGGAGAGCAAAGGTGACATGATAGTCTTCCAGAATGGAGGAAGAATGTCGCTGGAAACCATAAAAATACCATCTCAGTTGTGCATTCGTTAAAGTAGAAAAGGTGTACTTCCAATAAAAGCGAAAAAGTAAGGGTGGCTATCGTGCTACGAGGGTGATCTACGTGTCTTAGGATTGCTTCCTTGGATGCGTGTTTTAAAATCCAATTCAGTTCCCATCCAACAGTGTCATCACCTCCATTCTATACACCCTGTTATAGCCTGTGCAACATCCAAAGATACTAGCGAGTCGAATTCGACGTATTGTTGGAAGTGGCAGAACTGGAAGATTACATACTTCAATATGAAACACAATCTTGGTACAGATCGTCTGGAAATTATCAGAACTATCTTCTGCTATATGTAGACAGATAAAATTACTAAGCGCTATTTGAGACTGGTAGGCTTGAAATCACTGACCTGAAAATACATCTCAATTGTTTGGGGAACAAGGAAAAATAAACTTATAAAACAGCAGTAATAATAATAATAATAATGGTTTCTTATATAGCGCCTAATCAAAAGAATTTCTCTAAGCGCTTTACAAAATCATACTACATTCACCCTTCATATATACAATAGTACACCTTACACCCAACTACAAATGCTATTACTACAAAAACTAACAAATCCTATGAGTACGACATTCACTTATTTTCAAGTATCACTACAAAAACTAAATCCTATAACGTTCAATTATACAACAAATACATGTAATAGAGAACATACAAAACAGTATGACAAAATGATAATGTACAAAGAACACTACATTTGAAAAGGCCCAGACAGCTATGAGTTAGGTTGTACCCCCCCCCCCCCCCCCCCCCACACACACACACACACAGCATTGACTAATTGTGAGAAAATAGATGGGTTTTAAGTTTAGACTTGAAAGAAGAGATAGAATCTGAATGTCTGAGAGAGTCTGGCAGTCTGTTCCACGTCGTTGGAGCTTGAAAAGAGAAAGATCTTTCACCAGTAGTAGTCCTGAAGCGAGTCATTCGTAGAAGGGGGTCGTCAGCACAGGAGCGTAGTTGTCGAGAGGGAGTGTAGTATCTCCAAAAGAACAGATGTTGTTCAGCGCTCGGTGAAGTGAAACTGGAATATTATTTCTCGTAAATATAATGTACATCCATCTTCTTTTAAATTCAGTTCTGTTGTCTTGGATATTTTTATCCCCTCTATTAAAATAGCGTTTGATCGTTATTTTAGATATTGTTGTATTGGCATGGTTGTTTTCACGCAGTGAATATTCTTTCAGAAAGTAAGCACAGTTTTCTATTATATGGCCACAATCAATGACAGACGTTTCATGAAGTGTCGTTCAAAAGGACTTGCATATAACTCCTTTCTAGTTTAAGCTATTTGGAAGTATTTCGGAGACTCCAAGAAGGACACAGAACTTTCATAAAATCCACCCCATTACATACAAACTGTCACAGTGACTTAAAGACTTGTGTCTGCTCTCTTGGTCCTAAACCATTCTACCTTCCTTTCTGATTGATGCTCTGAGGTATGGCCGGCCTGATGGATGTCTGTGGCTGGTCAATAATACAAATCCCTGTAAAAAATATATAAAAAAAGGGGGGGGGGTATGGAAGGGAGGTGTTGTGTGTGTGGTGTGTGTGTGTGTGTGTGTGTGTGTGTGTGTGTGTGTGTGTGTGGAGGTGAAGATGAGAGAAGCGAGTAGAAAAAAAAAAGGCTTGTGGAGAAAAGTGTCAGATGTGTCTGGGAGAAATGATGGGATGATGACCTTCTTCTTCCTTGCCCCATTCTTCCCATCCCGCACAACTTTCTTTATGACTTTTTTATGATGTTCTGTGGAGTGGTCTGGAAGATGTGAAAGCGGAGCTCGGTAAAGGCACGACTGGAGTCTACACCCATGAGATGAAAACATTTCGTGGTGGGCGAAGTCAGTGCAATGGACTGCAAGGGTTGAAAACAAAACTGTCAGGAGAGTAATAGGATACAAATGAGAGAGAGAGAGAGAGAGAGAGAGAGAGAGAGAGAAGACAGACAGACAGACAGACAGACAGACAGACAGACAGACAGACAGAGACACAGAGAGAGAGATGCACACACTCAGTACAGAAAGAAATGAGAGAGAGAGAGAGAGAGAGGGGAACACTCACACTCACAATACAGTTTATGTTGCCTATATTCAAAATCAATTGAATTGAGTGTACGTGTCTCATTCCTCTCTCCATACTCCACACGTACGCACGTACACACACATACGCACGCACACAATTTATACATGCCAGGTTATGTGCTTGTTTGACCATCGGTGAACAATTGTACACATGACCTACTTACCAAACTTTACCGACACTTGGTCAAGGGATCAAATCTGGTTCAAAGACGAACCTTTTGAATGTTGGTGCCATTTTATGTGCTGACCTACATCAAAGGTTAGATCTATGTTCGTTAGCAGAATTAATTAAACAAAATTTCTGCTGAAACGAACACTGTCAAGTTACTGTCTACCAGTAAATATCTATGAAGTAATATACTTCCGTGGCATATTCAAACTTTGTAGTGACAGAAATCTTGACCCATCCGTATTTTCAACATCCTATCTTTTTAAAAACGTACATGGGAAGAAACTCTTCCAGTGAGTATCTGTCATTGCTTCCCTTGGCGGAGAAAATGTTTTGTTCACTCATAAAATGACTTCTTTACAGTTTTGAAAATTAACTAAGATATCAATATAAAAACCTACCTATTACAAGCCTTAAATAAATGTTAGCGAACCGCCAAGAGAAACGTGGACAAACGAGTCACAAGACAAAACACGACGCGTTTCGACCTCATAGGTCTTCGTCAGGCAAGACACAAACGAATAGGACAATGAAAATGAACAAGTTTGTTACTTAGCTTTGATCTCTTCAGCCCTACCTATTACAGTGGACTCTCCCAGTGACCATTCAGCTATGTCTATGTTTTTGCAGTTCTGTGACTCCCATTCAGTCTCTCATGCCCTGAGGCGGCAGGCAGACATGACGCAGTCTGATGGAACTCAACAGAGATGAACATTTGTACAGATGGGCGGGGTCACTGCGACAGACTTTGCCCAACACTCTTCTTGTCGCCAGGAACCTGGAAGAAGAAATAGATCTTAAATAAATGTTAGTGAACTGCCAAGAGAAACGTGGACAAGACAAAACACGACGCGTGTCGACCTCTTAGGTCTTCTTCAGGCAAGACACAAACAAATAGGACAATGAAAAAGAACGATTTTGTCACTTAGTTTAGATCTCTTCAGCGCAAGGTAGGCAGGCGTTGAAATTTCCGCCTGCAGTCGTCTCACTTTGCAACTGGAAGAAATAAATGTTTCAGCACGTCAAAACCCATGTGTTTGTTTCTGTTTGTTGTTTGTTTGTTTGTTTGTTGTTTTCCTCTCTAGAACATGTTCTCCACTGCGGAAGAGGAGCCAAACATGGCGAAGTTTGTCCTCTCTGAGTGTCGCTCTCTCTTCGCTCCCTTCCTTCCCTTCTCACCCATAGAGCACCCCCCACCCCTCCCCCCCCCTTTCATCCTCCACCCCCAACCACCTTCCCACTCCAGCCACCTGCCACCTGCTGTTCCGCAAGTCTGCACCGGAAGACAAATACCCCCCCGCAAGTTAATAGATATATGTGTGGCCAGTCAATACGTACCCCTGTGAAAGAGAAAATGGCGGTGTGTGTGTGTGTGTGTGTGTGTGTGTGTGTGTGTGTGTGTGTGGAAGGAGGGGGTGGAGGAGGGCAAGATTTGTGGAGAGAGAGAAGGGGGACTGGGTAGCAAAGGAGCAAGGGAGGAGGTAGATGAGCACGGGAGGGACAGGGTCGATGAGTGACACTGTAAGACTTGACAAGAGAGAGAGAGAGAGAGAGAGAGAGAGGGACAGAGAGAGAGAGAGAGGTAAGGAGGTAATGGTATGGACCAAACAGACTGAGGGGGGAAATCTGATGGGATATGAAAGTAAGTCGCTAAACAGACCGTGTTTTTGTCAAAAGTCACAAGAAAGGTATGGCAAACAGTTGCCTTAAAGTATGAGAGAGAGCGATGATGATGATGATTATGATGGTGTAGGTGATTAAGATGATGGTGATGACGGTGATTTTCAAAGATAACCAACAAGTTGGAGGAAGGGCAGAAAGGGAGGAAAAAAATTCGTGGTAAACAACCGTATGAATCTGTCTATCTATCTATCTATCTATCTATCTATCTATCTATCTATCTATCTATCTATTTATCTATCTATCTACGTATATGTGTGTGTGCGTGCGTGCGTGTCTTTGTGTGTGTGTGTGTGTGTGTGTGTGTGTGTGTGTGTGTGTGTGTGTGTGTGTGTGTGTGTGTGTGCATACAGAGAGAGAGAGAGAGAGAGAGAGAGAGAGAGAGAGAGAGAGAGAGATACAAAGACAGACTATGACGTTTTTTTTTAACCATCAGCTGAATCAATCGCGGGCAGGAGACACTGACAAAAGACCAGATTTTGTGGCTTGTATCCACGACTCTCTAGAATTGGGAATTCCCCCATCTGAAAATTTCCATGAAGACATTGTTGGTCACACTGACCGTAGCTAGTTCAAAGCAGTGGACATTGGACCAGTCACTGTGTATGGCATCAACGTGATCGTGTTTTAGCTAAATGTCTGTCGCTGCTGCGTGATCATCTCTATTCGTTTTGATGGCTCTCTTTCTTGCTGCAAACTCAGAACTATTAATAGGTTTCATATTGGCATTAAATCACCAATATTATTCGTTTCTGAATCACGAACCTTTGTACGTTTCTTCTGATTTTCATATTGTTGTTTCCTTGCCACGTTCTTGTTTAAAACTTTTCTCCCTGTGAACTGATAAACTCCATTGCCTTTTCGCTGCGGTCATACGATTGATTGTCAGACAGGCATCTGGACAAAGTCACTCTCTCATGTTCCCGTGTAATCACTCTCACCTAAGTTCCCTTCTTCCTGACTCCGACATTTTCTTTCCCCTCTCCCACCTAGCCTCCAGTCCTTCTCTCAGCATCATCCCATCTATCTGTCTCAGAAAATCAAAGATACGAAGAAGAAGAAGAAGAAGAAGAAGAAGAAGAAGAAGAAGAAGAAGAAGAAGAAGAAGTATAAGAAGAAGAAGAAGTAGAAGAAGAAGAAGTAGAAGTAGAAGAAGAAGAAGAAAAAGAAGAAGAAGAAGAAAAATCTGCAGTGAGCAAGTTACATATGGGTTCATGTCACCCTTTCCATACCCATATCTACTTTATCATACTTGGTGGAAAAGCTCATTTCAGAATTGGCTGGACTGCTCGTGTTGTCACGTCCTGTTGTACGTGTGCTCAATTTGATCTTGCTGAGTCGCATTAATATATTATTTTATATGTTATGACATTGCCTCCCTCTCCTCCCTCCTCTCTCTCTCTCTCTCTCTCTCTCTCTCTCTCTCTCTCTCTCTCTCTCTCTCTCTCTCTCTCTCTCTTCATTGTGGTAAAGAAGAAACGCGAGATTGGTTCTTAATATACCACGCTCAGAATCTGCAGTTCGGGCAGACACCCTGCCCTGTCAACCGTGATGCAGGTGGCCATCAGACTGCTCCCTCCACTGGCCACACACCACCATGGCAGCTGGAGGATCTGTTTCATCTCCACCTCCCCCAACCCCCCGCCCCGCCTCGTTCTCCTACCTCCCCTACCCCCTCTCCGCCTTCTTTCTTCAATTGATGCTCTGTTGTATTTCCAGAAAGATACATATATCTGGGTTGTCAATACCCACCCCCCGTTAAAAGAAAGAAAAGAGTTGGAATGGCGGAGGTCAGAGCAGGGGGGGGGGGGGGGGGGGGCTTATATAGAATGAGCAGCTGAATGTAAGATGTGAGGCAAGAGTAGCTGGAGGGTGGGGGGGGGGGGGTGGCGGGGCGGAGCAGCTGGTCCTAAAAGGAGACTGGGTAAACAAAAATCGATGATATAATAAGTTTAACCATTGAGGCGGCAACTGGGAAGTGAGTTATAGCTTTGGCGCACATGGAAATTAAGTTTGCCTTGTCAATGTAAAAGGAATAGATAATAAAAAATGAAATAAAAAAATAGGGCCACAACACGTAACGTCCTGTCACACTGAAGACTTCGAAAGGATTTTTTTTTGTTTGTTTGTTTTTTTTTTGGCAGCTTCAGAAAAAAGGTACACTCGGTCAGTATACATTTATAACAGACAGCGAGAAGGGTTACAACGCACAATACTATAACAGGAGGGTGCAATGTTGATCTGAAGCATGCATTGCAACATATGCTTGCCCGTTAACACTCCTATTTCTGCGAGTTTCTGAGGTCACTGTTGTTGTTATTGTTGTTGCTGTTGTTGTGTTTACATTCATCTTGGCAAATTGTGCCCATGAGCCTGTAAGTACTAATGGAGCTTCATACCATTCTTTAAAGAATTCTTATTGATGCTTCATCTCATACTGGGGGTCATTCACTTTCTGTTGCAGTCAGTGGAAGAAACAAACGAAAGCTTTAACACTGCTTTAGTCTCAAACAATTCGTATTGGATTCAGCTAAGAGATGAAGAAACGAGACTGTCCCTTCGAACCTTCCAATTTGCGTCGATGAAGGAGTGTACAGGCTGAGTATAACTACGTTAAAAACGTTAAAACTTCAGAAGATTAGACAGAATCTCACTGCACTAGAGACCAACTCACAGATGGTTATGGCGACATGTTTGACAGCACCTTCATACTATGCGCCTTCTGCCTTCCTCTCAGTCTCTCTTTCTACTCATCACCACCACCTCTATCTTCCTCTTCCCGACCCCCAGAGTCCTCCATCTTTCCAGTCATTCTCCACCACCCTCACTCACTTTCCTCCTACCCTCCTCCATCTCCGCTCCCCTTCTCTCCCTCCATCTTCTTTCATTAATGATGCTACGCGGCGCCGCTTGAAAAATAGAGATGCTGGGTCATTGAATGAACAGCTTTTGGACAGGACAGGACAGGACAGGACAGGACAGGACAGGACAGGGAGTGTGGGTAACAGTAGACAGGGAGTGTAGGCATGAGTAGATCCGGATGGGGAAATCGAGAAGAGAGGCGAAGCATAGTAAA
>CM065737.1:25731967-25734467 GCA_033310375.1 Conus canariensis | reverse complement strand
TGTGTGTGTGTGTGTGTGTGTGTGTGTGTGTGTGTGTGTGTGTGTGTTTAGTCTATGAATGCAGCGCCTCCTTCGCCTCGTTTGTTGCCATATATTCGGGTCTTTTTTATACTATCGACTTTAAGGTGAACATGAGATGAATTGTAAAGAGAAATGTTCTCAATATGCCTCCTGATCACTGCGAATTTTGTCTTCTTGCCTTTATGCAGTATTGAGAGAGAGAGAGAGAGAGAGAGAGAGAGAGAGAGAGAGAGAGAGAGGGGGGGAGGGAGAGGAAGGCACACACACACACACACACACACACACACACACACACACACACACACACAGACAGACAGACAGACAGACATACAGACAGACAGAGAGACAGAGACAGAGAGACAGAGACAGAGCCAGAGACAGAGAACAGAGCGAGGGAGAGACCTCTTTGCCCTTCGATAGAAAGTATCAGCTTTCGTCTGCGTTTAAATTCAGTTTATGATTCCCTGGACCTGAGGATCCCTGGGAGTCTGTGTTTAGATTGGGTTTATGATTCCCTGGACCTGAGGATCCCTGGGAGTCTGTGTTTAGATTGGGGTTATGATTCCCTGGACCTGATCATTCGTGGAAGCGAAACCTGAAGCCAGGATAAAGCTGACGCACACATGAACACAGGTGGCATTTCATAGTCCCGGAAGGCAGGGACCCTCTAAAGAGGGACATCTAAGACGGTTTGTTGGAGACAGAATGGTTTCAGCGAAACACACACACACACACACACACACACACACACACACACACACACACACACACACACACACACACACACACACACACACACACACGTTTTATTTTACTAACCCAGTTGCAGTGTCCACTTTCCATTTGTAAATATAGCATATCATATGCTATTTATCTTTGTACGATCTTTAACTGCTGTCGGGAGTTACATGATTGACAATGCTTGGGACATTAAACAGGAAAACTGACCATTTTGACTGTTGACACCTTTTGATCTCCCTTGCGTCCTTAAATGGATCCTCAAGCACGGGCTCAAAGATTAGCCCATACATTCATACTGTTCACCTGATGATTGTACTTTTTCAACAACTTATATCCATACCAAACTTTCATTTGTTTTACTGTCTACCTTTCACTGGCTGCTTTGGGGGTGCTGTTGAATTTCGTTTTTGAATCCTTGGTGGTGAGAATACCACAGAATTGTAGACTGTGTTTTATCTCTATTTGATGCCAAGGAAACAACTTCTGTTAAAAATGTCTTTTTAACGAATCCTTTCGAGCGAAGAAACGATTTTTGAAAAAAAAATTATGGGCATGGGTTTCTTATCATGATGGTTCGCTGTTGTCTACATATACGGATAATAAAAAGTGTATAGATCTACAAATAGAAAGAGAGAGAAAGTTAGATCGTGGTAAATAAGTCGTCACACGGTTCACAGTCCGAAGTTGGTTTTTTGTTTTTTTTACCTTGTCGGCTGTCAAAAGACTTCCTCAGGAACCCTGTGCAATCAAATAGCTCCGTTACAATTTGCGCGCACTCACTTTACTCTCTCATATATTATATATAAATATGTATTTTTTTTTAATTGTTCTTCTCTAATTCCCTCTTACCTGTTAGGTTGAATGTTGAACTGCTCTTATTTCCCACATTGTAATATGTAATCATATATGTATTTCGAGGATATTCGACCAGCACAGGTTTTTTTTTTAATTTTAGCATTCCGGTCCGTCGGATGTTTAGAAAAAGTAGTATTCTATCTTTGCTTCATCGGTGTGTATACCATATCCCATGACAGTCTACTTCTCGTGCAAAGCTTACATTCCTTGGCCTAGAAAAAAATGGCTGTCACAAATGATTATACACCTCGATCTTCACCGGACCAAAACTATGTCATAGGAGATGGTAATCTTACTAGTATAGAGGAAATTTACCTAACGCCCATAACCCGATAGAGGCGAAATTCTATGCGCTTTACGATCCACGCTTTTAGCAGAAAGGACTGCCTGCTTGGAAAGAGCCGACAGAAGAGCGAGCTGATGTTACATTCAGTCGTTTCCTGTGCTATTCAGTTGATATCAGTCATTCATTTATTCCCACCTCATTCTTTCGATTTTTCACTCAGAGTGCATGCTAATGTGACGCGTCATCCATATCAACAGCCAAACTGGCCCTCTTTTGGGGGAAAAAATGATGAGATTTTACGTGTACGCAAGATAACGTTAAGCGTGCGTTCGCACATGGAATCATACAGTTCATAGCCTCATTCGAAAGGCTTTTCGGGAAATGGAGTCAGAACAAATGCTAACGCTGAGAGAAAAGCCCTCTTGATGAACCAAAACGATCTGGCAGAGATTCGAACCAGCGGCCCCAAGACCACCAGGATTGAGAGTCCAGCGGTTTATACCAACTGAGTTATTATCCCGGCGCTGGACATGGCTTGACCAGTCAACCTTCACTGACCTCGAAGCGGTAATCATCAGAAGGGAAAGCACGTGAAGA
>CM065737.1:25716967-25719467 GCA_033310375.1 Conus canariensis | reverse complement strand
CCAAGGGAACGCAGACACAATCTCCCTGATGAGTCCAATCCAGTGGACGAAAAGTCTCGGAGCAGGCAATATAAATGGTTCTGTCTTCAGGATGGATCACGATGGTTCCATATGCTGCTAGTGGAGGGTTTGATATTTGTAACACATTTCCCTGATTTTTCGTTCTCATTTTCTTTCTTCCCCTGTTTTCTCCACCCCTCCTGTTCTTTTCTTGTTTTGTTTTTGTTTCATTTTTGTCAACTCATTAATGGAATGACGGAGACATTGTTTGCCTGTAATTCCCCCCCCCCCCTCCCCACCAACAACAAAACTGATCTCTCTCTCTCACACACACACACACATGCCCCCCCCCCCCCCACACACACAGATATGTATATATATATATATATATATATATATATATGTGTGTGTGTGTGTGTGTGTATATATATATGTGTGTGTGTGTGTGTGTGTGGTGTGTGTGTGTGTGTTTGGGACCTTTTTCTTTCGGGATGATGATGTGTGTGTTAGGCCTTTTTCTTTCAAGATGATGATGATGGGTTGCTTGTGTGTGTGTGTGTGTGTGTGTGTGTGTGTTAGACCTTTTTCTTTCAAGATGATGATGATGATAATGTGTGTGTTAAACCTTTTTCTTTCAAGATGACGTGTGTGTGTGTGTGTGTGTGTGTGTGTGTGTGTGTGTGTGTGTGTTCTGGGGGGGCAGACCCTGGTGGCGGAGACCCTGGTGCTGGCCAAGACTCATGGCTGCGTGGAGAAGATCGAGAGCGAGCTGGAGGAGGAGCTCCGCAGGGAGTCCAAAGGCCAGGCCTCCGACCCTCTGTCCAAGTGAGTCATCATCACCCTGCTTGATTAGGCTGGCTGGTTGGTTGGTTGGTAAGATGGGGAAAGGCTGGGTGGTTGGGTTGTTGGTTGGATGGTTGGTTGGTTGGATAGTTGGTTGGTTGATTGATTGGTTGGTTGGTTGGTTGATTGGTCGGATAGTTGGTTGGTGGGCTGGTCGGTTGGTGAGATGGTTGACTTACTGTTTGCTTGGTTGGCTAGTTTGTACACTGGTTAGTTGGTTTGTTGGCTGACTGGCTGGATGGCTGGCTAGTTGATTGGCTGCTTGGATGTCTGGTTGCTTGGCCTTTTGATTGGGTTGGCTGGTTGGTTGACTGGTTGGTCGGCTGGCTGACCCTCAGTTTTGTGGATTGGTTAACTGATATGCTGTCTTCCTGACGCATGGTACTGTCTAATCAAGGATTAAGTATTGGGTGGATGGGGAGTGGTTGTGGTTGGCTGGAGGACTTGCACACTGAATGGTCGGTTGGTTGGATGGTGGGCTGGTCAGGAGGAGGTTAGTTCGAACAGCGTCTGTGTAGATGATTGCTTAGGTGATTATATAATGCTGTTAATATGTGATTATTGAATTCGTTGTCTTTATCATTCTGTTTTTTTTTTGTAGATGTTGTTTTGTCGTTCGTGTTTTGTTGTTGTAAGATAGGCTTTTGTTCTGTCATTGTTGTCCGTTTGTTCGTTCGTTTATTGTTATCTTTGTTGTGTTGTTCTTGTTGTTGTTCTTGGTCTTGTTCTTGTTGTTCTTGTTGTTTTACGTGCTTAATGTTGTTGTTGTCGTCGTCGTCGTCGTTATAGACGATGCTGGCTTATTCATTTTGTTTTTATTGAGTTTTGTTCGTTGATGTTGCCAGAAATGTGTGTGTAAGACTGATGCTATTATTGCTTTTGGAGACTGTTTATATTTTATTGTAGTTATAATATATGCTATTGTTGTCAAATGTTAGTTATAAGATATGCTATTGTTGTCAAATATATTGTTTGTTTGTTTTTTTGTTTGTTTGTTTGTTTGTTGTTTTTTTGCTGTTGGGGTGATGGTTATTGTTCTCATTGTTGTGTTTTGGTTGATGTTGTCGAAAATGTTATTGTTACAGACAAACCAGTGGATAAACATCTGTTGAAGACGATCATCATATTTGTAATGAAGACCTGTCTTAAAACCAAATGATGCCTGGAACGCATTCGGAATGAAATAAGCATTATAAATTCAAAACAAACAGTCACAGAAACTTTAACAAAAAGAAGTGATGATTCAATAGCGTGACGTGTCGTTTGAAATAAACAAATGGAAAAAGTACAGTTGTTACGAAACGACTGCACACAGGGAAAATGACACACAGCTGGGAGCACAGCAGAGAGTTAATAAAAGACTTTTTTTTTTTTTTTTTTTTTTGGGGGGGGGGGGGGGTACCCATGTTTTGATGCATAAGTTGTATCGTTTTGTACTAGCTTAGTAGAATAGTAGCGGTAGGTATGAAAAAAGAGAAACCATTACTTTCACCATTGTGATGTAAAGAATTATTATCCTTCTCTCTCTCTCTCTCTCTCTCTCTCTCTCTCTCTCTCTCTCTCTCTCTCTCTCTCTCTCTCTCTCTCTCTCTCTTGTTGGCGTGGGTTGTTTTACTTGCGCTAAGCACTTGCTGTACATGGAACCTTGGGTTTATTA
>CM065737.1:25706967-25709467 GCA_033310375.1 Conus canariensis | reverse complement strand
AAAAAAAAAAAATCGAGGTCCTAATTCGCCTTCTATCTGTGTAAAGTGTGCTTCACGTTTACTGCAAACAAAATAATTCTTGTCTTAAGCAGCTAGGGATAAACCAGGAATTCCTTTTTGATTATATTCAGCCATTGTTTGCCCCCAAACACAAAGAAAAGTGACGTCATCTGAATTGTAGAAATGGCTGTCGGGTTTTCGGGCTACTTCCGCTGAATCCGCAATAAATCTCTGACGTAAATCTTGAAACAAGGGACATAACACACACACACACACACACACACACACACACACACACACACACACACACACCCCACACACAAAATTGATTTTCAAAATCGATTTTTTTTAACGAAAACAACTCTTACTTGCTGGGGATTTTCTACATCTGTCCACATTATTATTTATTGGAAATACTCCTGATTTTTGCTGTGCTGATTCTAGCTGAAAATAATACGCGTTAATATTTCAAACATAGGCTTTGTCTCAATATCAAAGCCGACTCTAACCCAATGGTGTAGTTCTTAGCGTTCTCTGTTTCTCTTGAAAGAAGACCAATCCTGTGAGCATGCGCGCACGCGTACGAACACACACACACACACACACACACACACACACACACACACACACACACACACACACGTGCGTGCGTGCGTGCGTGCGTGCGTGCGTGCGTGCGTGCGTGCGTGCGTGCGTGCGTGCGTGCGTGCGTGGTGTGTGTGTGTGTGTGTGTGTGTGTGTGTGTGTGTGTGATTTTGCATATGTACGTGCGTGAGCACATGTGTGATTTTGCATGTGTGTGCGCGCACGCATGGTGCATACTTGCATGTGTAAATATATTCAGGGTTGGAGGTGAGGGCGTAAGTTGGTCAATCGTTCCAGCAACGAGTTCAAACTCCCATATCAATCAACCGTCCATTCATTAACTCTTTCAAGTGAAACCACATAGATGGCGGTTTGCCAAGACAGCTAACCGCATTGACCAGCTAAAGACGAAACTGCAATGAAGACCAAAGTGTAGGGGGTAAAAAGGGGTAAAAGTAGTTGGTAGAGGCGGGGTGGGGGGGGGGGCGGGGGTAGGGGGGGAGGGATGGGGGAGTTACAGACAGGCCTCATTGATCAAGTGAGGGTTACATGGTCAATTCAGTCTGTCTGAAGACCAAGCCTGGCGAAGTTCTCCTCCCACCCACCCCACCCCCTCATTCGTCCCCCCCCCTCCTCCCCCGCAAACCATCCTCCCATCCGCCTTTGCTTCCCTGTACCTATTTCTCTCTCTCTCTCTCTCTCTCTCTCTCTCTCTCTCTCTCTCTCTCTCTGTGTTTCCTTCTGTCTCTATCTCTGTCTCTGTCTGTCTGTCTGTCTGTCTGTCTCTGTCTGTCTGTCTGTCTGTCTGTCTGTCGTGTCTGTCTGTCTCTCTCTCTCTCTCTCTCTCTCTCTCTCTCTCTCTCTCTGAATCTAATACATTACTTGGCGTAGCATTTGCACAAGATATTCCAGTTGAGCGAAGGTGTTGTGTCGTGGTATCGCCATCGCCATTATAAAGGATCCATTGTGCTTAGTTAATTAAGATCATGACAACAAAATGTTATTATGGTGCATTTCTTCATATCGGGCCATGACCTTAGAGATATACAGGATCTCGACTCTGTCTGTCTGTCTGTCTGTCTGTCTGTCTTATTGTCTGTCTCTGTCTTATTGTCTTATTGTCTGTCTGTCTGTCTGTCTGTCTGTCTGTCTGTCTGTCTCTCTCTCTCTCTCTTCTCTCTCTCTCTCTCTCTCTCTCTCTCTCTCTCTCTCTCTCTCTCTCTCTCTCTCTGCAAAGACACCAGAACATAAAGAACTAACTACAGAGATAAAACATTATAACGAATTTTGAAAAAGAGAATGATTTCTATAAACTACTTGACTCCATAGTGGATATCAATTTATCTTACTCCACACATAGATCTAAACACTGCAAAAGAAAACTATTTCAAAAATCTCTTTAATAGAATAAACATTTTGTTGACCACCACACATATACGCTCTCCTACCATGCTTACGTGTAGATTATATATGAACATGGTGGGATCTGGCGAGTAGCGAATGCTTAAAACCACTCAGAAGCTTATACTTAAAAAAAAAAAAACGTTCTTTAATAAAACACGTTCTCAGATCATTTCTTCCGAAGATGAGTTATGCTCTCCCTTTTATTCTCAAATGCCGATTCAGTAAAGTTGTTTTCATATACAAAGCCATGAACAACGTAACGCCATCTTGATCTTCTTCTTCTCAGAAATCCGTCGCAAGACTACCATTTTTACCCCTCGCTGTTTGACTAACTTTTCATGTCATCTCTCGCTCTGGTGGTAAATTATTGAATGGAATTCAGAATGCAGAACGATCTCAAACGCAAGTCCAGCTAATAAAAGCAAACCGTAGATATCCCATGGAACAGTGGTGAACACTCAGAACACTCAGTACTTCAAACGTGTGTTTAAAGAGCACTTAAAGCACGGGG
>CM065737.1:25681967-25689467 GCA_033310375.1 Conus canariensis | reverse complement strand
GACTTTCTTTTCTTCCAAAATGATATGTATTCAGTTTTCAATTTAGTTTGCACTACATGGCACAATTTATTAATACTAAAAGTATGCTGGTTATTCCAAACATGTTCCAATCCAATTAGGTGAAGAATGTGTTTAACAAATTTAAACCAAGGTGTTTGGTAAGTTTCATTGTTTAACATGCTTGTGTATATGATTTTGATAAGAGTGTTGTCTTCAGAATCCAAAATATGGTACCAGAACTTTATAATCTGATGAATTATTGTTAAGCTAATTGGTGAACTTCCAAGCTCCCCAACAACAGCCAAGTTTGTAGCTTTTTTGTGGACACCTAAGACTTGCTTAAAAAACTTATGTTGGGTATGCTCATGAGGTAATCTATTCGAGAGGCACTCATTAAATATGTTTTCTAGAGTGAAATTTTCACTTAATTTTATGCAATAAGGTAACCATACATCTGCGCCGTACATTAATATTGGTGACACAAGACTATCAAATAATTTTAAAACAATTTGGAAATTGATATTTTCATTTCTAAACGTTCTTTTTAGGGTATATGTTGCTTTGTTGCCTTGCTTACTAAGATGTTCTGCTGCCATGTCAAGTTTTCCTGACTTATGAAAAATTATTCCCAGATATTTGTATTGTTCTGCTGTTTCAATAAATTTTGTACCACATTTAAAAAATAATCGAGTTTTGGGTTCTGTTTTAGAAAATATTATTACTTTAGTTTTTTCAATGTTAATTTGCAAGCCCCACTCTCTACAATATAAATGTAATTTATCTAATTTTATTTGTAAACCTTGCTTAGATGTTGCAACGAGTATAAGATCATCTGCGTATAACAAAGTAGATATACACGTATTACTTGAAGGATCTAATGTTGGTGAATCAACATGTGGAATCCAGGTTGTTAAATCGTCTATAAACATGTTGAATAATGTTGGACTTAACGAGTTTCCTTGCAAAATTCCTCTTCGTATATAAACTGAATGGCAACTTCCATTTTTTCCAGCAGAGTAGATTTGTGTATTTGTGTACATGTTTTTAACCAAATTAAAGCATTTACCGTTGATGCCAAATCTTTGTAATTTCATTAATAATCCTTTGTGAGAAATATTATCAAATGCTTTCTGAAAATCAACAAAACATGCATATAATCTTCCAGTACGCGATTTCAATGTGTGGTCTACTATACTCTTTAAAATAAAGATATTGTCCGTAGTTCTATGGCCCTTTCTAAAACCTGCTTGTTCCTTAGATAAAGAATTGTTTGATTCTATGTACGTGTTTATTCTATTGTTTAGTATTTGACATAAGACATTACTTAATGAACAATTAAGTGTGATTCCTCTGTAATTGTTGGGGTTCGATTTGTCTCCTCCTTTATGAATAGGAACTGAAATGCCTTTTTTCCATAAATCTGGATATTGGCCAGTTTGTAAGATTAAATTAAATATATTTTTTAAAAAGTGTTTTCTTAAATCCTTATATTTAACACAATTATCTAAGAAATGAATTTCATCCTCAACTATATTACTCTTCATACATAATCTTCTTTCTCTTGGCGTTTTAGTATATCAGGTCAAAATCCTCACTGCAGAAATTGGAGCTAGGGGGTTTGTAGGAACGTCTGCATACAGCCTCATGAAACAGCTCTCAGTTGCAGGGAAGGAAAAAACCAGAGCCCTGAAAGCAATGGCAGAAGCGGCAGAGAGGTGTTCAAGCTGGATCTGGTCAAGGAGGAACAAAAGTGAACTTCATAAGGCTTAATTTCCCTACAAATATCAGGTGTCCCTGTGGCTCAGTGGTTAAAGCGCGAGTCATTAAGTGGAAAATGAGCATGTCCAGAGGGTCATGGGTTCGAATCCCAGCCATGGCTCGTCCCAAGATGGAAAAAAAAGGGGCAGCAGAGGGACATCCGGAGTCATGAACCGGGTGTGGCCCAACCCCCCTAGAGTGTCAGGAGATAAGGGCCGAAACACTTGCTTGAAGGGGGCTTCTCTTCTGAGGACTCTCTGCTGCCACGCTCTCCACGAGTTTCTTTCTACTGATGCATGGGTAAACCATTGACTTCCGGGAATAGGCCGGAGGACGTCCGGGAAAGACCGGAGGACACTGGGAAAGACCAGAACCAAGGGCTCTGTGGGCTGGCTCCCCACTTTGCCTTAAACATGTGGCTACTAAGAATAAAAGGAAAAGATGCTCCCAGGATTCACCGAAAGGGGGAGAGAATGATGAATCCATCGGTGCTCAACCAATCATGACTGCAAATCCCAAACGGACTATGAACATGGACCAAATGGAATATCCATGTGTCTGTGGAAAGCGTTTCGCTACCACCCGTGGCATGAAGGTCCACAGAACAAAGATGGGATGTGTGAAGACTCATCTGAATGAGCAGCAGCGCACTGCATCAGCAGATAAGACGTCGGAAGACCAAGGCCAGGATTTAAACCACAGTGCCAAGGACATCCACGCTGTTGGTTCGGATGAGGAATTTGCACAGGCCCTCGATGCCAGGCGCCTGAAACTCAACCTGCCACGAGCAAACGAAACTGAAGATTGGGAGAAACTGGATGCAAAAATCGTCCAAAGACTCGATGCACTGATAGGGAAAAGCACCCTGGAACACAAACTAGCCACATATGGGGACATTGTGTATGCCACATGTAGAGACGCCTATGGAGCAAAACTACCCAAAGAGAAAACACCTCCAAAGAAATCCAGACGCCAAGAAAAGATGGACAAGATCAGGGTCCAAAAGAAAAACCTCAAGATGCAAATGAAGACCGCACTGCCAGCTGAAAAACAAGGCTTGGAAAAACTGTGGAAAGACCTGAAAGAAAAACACAGCGCCCTCAGCAAAGCGGAATCTGCGAGGAAGAGGAAGAGCAAAAAAAAGAAGACACAAGAGCGCTTCTTCAGAGACCCCTTCCAGTTTGCCAGAACACTGTTTGAGCAGCCAAAATCTGGGACCCTAAGTGTGGACAAAGGAGTTCTTGAGCAGCATCTGAGGAAAACATACTCTGACCCACAGAGCAAAGCACCACTCGACATTCAAGGTCTGGTGTGGCCAACCAACCCTGAGGAACAGTTCAATGGCAAGCCTCCAACGTTGGCGGAAATCAAGAAGGTGGTCGACAAAGCCAGAGCCAAATCATCACCAGGGCCAAACGGAATACCTTACCAGCTTTACAAGAAATGTCCCAAGGTGCTGGAGTGGCTCCACAGGCTGCTGCGATCGGCTTGGAGAAACCAGAAGATCAGCGGCCAATGGATGACGGCAGATGGTGTGTACATCCCCAAAGAGCAAAACTCAAGTGACATCAGCCAGTTCAGGCCAATATCACTACTGAACGTCGAAGGGAAAATCTTCTTCTCTGTCATGGCAGCAAGGCTGACCAAGTACCTGATGGAAAACAAGTACTTGGATGTGTCAGTCCAGAAAGGTGGCATCCCAGGCGTGGCTGGCTGTGTAGAACACGCCACAATGATCTGGGACGCAATCCAAAAAGCAAAAACAGAAAAGAGAGACCTGGACGTAGTGTGGCTTGATCTGGCAAACGCATATGGATCTGTGCCCCATGAGATGATACAGTTGGCTCTTGAGATGTACCATGTGCCAAAGAACATCCGCGACATGCTCAAGAAGTACTTCAATGGCTTCTCAATGCGGTTCTCTACCAAGGAGTACACAACAGACTGGATCAACTTGGAAGTGGGCATTGCAATGGGCTGTGCAATTTCCCCAATACTGTTCGTGCTGGCAATGGAACTCATCTTGAAAGCAGCAACAAACAACGCGAGACAAACAGACCTTGGCGATGGATACAAGATGCCTCCTCTCAAGGCCTTCATGGATGACACTACAGTGATTTCATCCAGAGAAGACGAGACACGTCATGTGCTGGAGAGGCTGGACGACATAGTTGCCTCATCCAGAATGAAGTTCAAGCCAAAGAAATCACGGAGTCTCTCACTGAGGAAAGGAAAAGTGGCCGGATCTGTGGTCTTCAGTGTTGCCAACCAGGCCATTCCAACAGTCACAGAAGAACCAGTCAAGAGCCTTGGAAGATGGTATGATGATACGCTGAAAGACACACAAAGAGCAAAAGAAACCAAGCAGATGGCGGAGGAAGGCTTGGAGACCATTGACCAGTGTGGGCTCCCTGGCAAATACAAGGTCTGGTGTTTGCAGTTCATGCTGATACCAAAGCTCCTATGGCCTCTGATGATATACGACATCTGCACCAGCATGGTGGAGGCAATGGAAGCCAAAATCAACAAGTTCACAAGGAAATGGCTTGGTGTCCCACCCTGTCTGACTGACATAGCGCTGTACTGTCGCCAAGCAAAGCTGAAACTACCACTGAAATCCATCCTGGAGGAATACAAAGCAGGGAAGATCAGACTTCAAAGCATGCTGGAGGACTCAGGAGACAAGGTGGTAGAAGCAATCAAGCCCCAGCTGAAGACAGGCAGAAAATGGAAAGTTCACGAGGCGATGGATTCTGCAAAAGAAAGTCTCAAGATCAGAGAAATAACAGGACACACACAGACCAACAGACAAGGACTGGGGGTGACCAAAACTGAATGGTGGTCAAAGGCCAAAGGAAAAGCCAAAAGAGACATGATGATTCAGGAGATGAGAAAAGAAGAAGACCAAAAAAGACTCCAAAAAGCAGTCCAGCAGAGCCAGCAAGGGCAATGGACAACGTGGGAGAATGCACTCCAAAGAAGTCTCACTTGGAATGACATTTGGCACATGGCCCCTCTCAGGATCAGCTTCATTCTCAGATCTGCATATGACCTTCTGCCCTCAAATGCAAACCTGGTGAAGTGGGGGAAAACAGACGATCCTGCATGCCCCCTCTGCCATGAAAAACAAACAGTGGAGCATGTCCTAAGCTCATGTAAAGTAGCCCTGGCTCAAGGAAGGTACACATGGAGGCACAACCAAGTGCTCAAAGAGATTGTACAAGTAGTCTGGGCTAGTACCAACACCATAAAAGGGAAAATCAGGACTCCAAAAGCACCCGCAACATTCTTCACGGCAGGAGGCAGCAAATCATGGCCAAGAACAACAGTGCCACTCGAAACATGCCGGCAGAGTCTGCTGGACGGGGCAGATGACTGGGAGTGCACTGCAGACCTCCCAGAATGGAAGAGTCACCCAGAGATCATCAGCAAGAGTGGCATGAGACCAGACATAGTAGTCCACTCTAAGTCAACCAAGCAGCTGATCATGATCGAGCTCACGGTGCCATATGAGAACAGAATGGAGGCAGCTCAAATCTACAAGACTGAAAAGTATGCTGATCTGGCAAACAGCCTGAGGAGAGAAGGCTATCAGGTCAAAATCCTCACTGCAGAAATTGGAGCTAGGGGGTTTGTAGGAACGTCTGCATACAGCCTCATGAAACAGCTCTCAGTTGCAGGGAAGGAAAAAACCAGAGCCCTGAAAGCAATGGCAGAAGCGGCAGAGAGGTGTTCAAGCTGGATCTGGTCAAGGAGGAACAAAAGTGAACTTCATAAGGCTTAATTTCCCTACAAATATCAGGTGTCCCTGTGGCTCAGTGGTTAAAGCGCGAGTCATTAAGTGGAAAATGAGCATGTCCAGAGGGTCATGGGTTCGAATCCCAGCCATGGCTCGTCCCAAGATGGAAAAAAAAGGGGCAGCAGAGGGACATCCGGAGTCATGAACCGGGTGTGGCCCAACCCCCCTAGAGTGTCAGGAGATAAGGGCCGAAACACTTGCTTGAAGGGGGCTTCTCTTCTGAGGACTCTCTGCTGCCACGCTCTCCACGAGTTTCTTTCTACTACTATCTGCCTTTTTCTATTTGTAGGTCGTGACAAGAGATTCTTAATTTACATAATGATTGTTTTTGGTGAAACGTTATGAAAGGATTTGCTAGGTATGGTTCCATTCTATAATCTCTAGTGATGCTATTGTAAAATTTAAGCTTTGATTCTGATTGTGACTTTCTTTTCTTCCAAAATGATATGTATTCAGTTTTCAATTTAGTTTGCACTACATGGCACAATTTATTAATACTAAAAGTATGCTGGTTATTCCAAACATGTTCCAATCCAATTAGGTGAAGAATGTGTTTAACAAATTTAAGTGTTGTGTGTGTGTTGTGTGTGTGTGTGTGTGTGTGTGTGTGTGTGTGTGTGTGTGTGTGTGTGTGTGTGTGTGTGTGCGTGTGTGTGTGTGTGTGAAGGAGGAAGAGAGGGGGGGGGGGGAGGGGTGCGGATGGAAACCGAAATTGTGATGGCGTTCGTGACGGCCATAATATTCCCGTCTCGCTTCATCATCTCCTGTTCGTGCCACGTCTCTGAGGAAAATGGATGCCATCCCCTAAACTGGCGGACAAAAACATCGGTGAGCACCAAGGGATAAAGGGAGCAGGGGGCCGTCAGTGAGATTAATAATCAAACAGTCCGTTTAGGTCGAGTGACGAACTGGAAGTGAAGGGTAGGACCATGGAGGACGTGGGAGATAGAAGAGGGTGAGGGTGGGAGCGTCACGGGCAGGTGGGTGACTGAAACGCCTTCACCGATGGTTGTAATATATTCCCTGACACGGATGTCAGGTCTGCAATCTTTACAGTTCCTTTGTCCTTCGTCACGCGCGACAGGGCAGAGGTGTTATATGTAACCAGTCCTGTCCTTCCGTCTCTTTCAGCCTTCTTTGTGACGCGTGTCTTCCAGTGTATCCTGCGCAATGGTCTGGGACAGGAAGTCCCCATTCCTTCATCGATGACTTATCGAAATATTAATTAAAAAAAAAGAAACACAGAAGAAACAACTGACTGCCTGAGTCTGTCAAATGGGCGAATGCTGTTTGTGGAATTAGTGTTTGCAGGTCTTGATTTTGAATCGTTTTCGTTTCTTTTTTAATTTCATTTGTTTACTTTCTGTTATTGACAATTGATAGACTCGTTGACCGACTGATTGGTTAACTCATTGATTGAATGATTGGCTGACTGACAGATGGTTTGTGGACAGGTAGAGAAGAAAAAGGGGCAGAGGGTTGGAGAGCAAGTACATGCTCCTGGCAGTGGCCCTCAATGATTACTTAATGTGTTGGTTGATTAAATGATTGATTTATTGATCGATTCATTGATCTATCGATTCACTGATTAATGGATTGCTTGCTTGCTTGCTTGACTGATAGATCGATCAATTGATGGATCAACTGATTGATTGATTGATTATATATATATTTTTTTTTGCTGTCCCAACCTCTGCGCCACCTCAGAGGCAGTGCACCCACGCCGCTCATTCCGACACCCCGTCCACAGCCACAGCCCGGTCGGCCCCGCCGCAGCCCCGGCACCGGCAATCCACAGGGAGCAGTCAATGTCAAGTCGTCAAGAGGCAACCCTCCGGAGGAGACACTGCACTGCTGCCGAGTCACTTCGGTGGTGTTCAGTGGCGCCTGTTCTGATCTAACATACGCAGGACACCACCTACTAAGCCCCCTACTGACGACAA
>CM065737.1:25674467-25679467 GCA_033310375.1 Conus canariensis | reverse complement strand
TGGGGGTAAAGAGAGAGAGAGAGAGAGAGAGAGAGAGAGAGAGAGAGAGAGAGAGAGAGAGAGGGAAGGAAAAGGCCAAGGGGTAGGTTTTGGTAACTGGAAGGAACGAACGAACGAACGGACGAATGTTTTGTTGAGGGTAAGATGGATAAGCAATAATAACGGCTGTTTTACACCATGCCCTCACAAAAAAAAAAAAAAAAAAAAAAAAATTGCGAATATATTTACGCACACACACACACACACACACACACACACACACACACACACACACACACAACAACACACACACAAATATATACATATACATATAGTTAATACACATATACATATGCATAAATATACATACATATAAATATGTACAAAGCATACTTGTACACAATGTATGTATGCAGGTGAGAGCATGAATGTTGATGCGCAGGCCCCCGGCCCGTATTATAGGGCAGATACCTACACAACACTTCCACTTACACATATATTAAAAAAGTCATGAGGAGAAAGGGCACATACCTTAGGAACATTCTTTAACCTTATGAGTTAGAGACAGACAATAGAAGGTAGACAGGCAACAGCTAGAGAAAACGGAAACGGAAACGGAAAGTTTATTCATGTATAGGCCATTGCCCCTCATGAAGGGGTACATAACTTCTATACACAAATGCATAATTAACAACATATTTAGTATCTAATCAAGAAACCAGAACAGAACGCAACTTGAATGCTTTGTAAAGATAAATGGACAGTTGTTTCACAGTTTGTTTATGCTCTGTTGCCATAAGCAATGCAAGTCTAAATTTATTTGGATCTGCATAAAATTTACTAGGTATATACTGTGTTCTTAAGTCACTCAAAACAGGACAACATAAGACAAAATGAACATCATCTTCTTTTTCATTTTTGCAAAGCGGACATTTTAAGTCAGCATTACTATGTGTTTTGTAACGTAAACGATGTTGCGCTATTTCAGAAATGCCAAATCGAAACCTCGTCAATACATACCTTAAATGCCTGTCTAAATTCATCAGTAAATAAATTTTTACCTCAGGTACCTTGCAAAACGTTCTGTAAACATAAAACCTTTCACTATCACTAATATGAGAGTCCCACTCTTGCCATCTACATAAAATTAACCGTTCTCTGAAATCTTGCAGAAATCTGTCTATCCCCTCAACACCTTGGTTAAGCCATACATATCCAAAACCAAACATATATAGTTTACAACGAACATTTGTAACCCAATTTTTCTTTCCACGTATATCTAAATCATACAACATTTTGTAAGCTTTTCGGGGTAGCCTAGATTCCTCCATTCTTGTCAATTTTAACCAAAACTTTATACATTTTACAGCTGAATTAATATATATATATATAGGGTATCTGTTTGTCTCTCCATAAACAAAGTCATTAGGAGTTCGCATCTCTACGCCTAAAAATCTTTTGAGAGCAAATAAGTGAACCTTTTCACATTCAGATGCCGCATTATCAAGTCCCCATAGCTCTGCGCCGTACTGAACAATCGGCTGAATTTGTGAATCGAAAATCTTCACAAGGACAGTCAACGAGTTATTTTTAAACTTATATAACTTTTGTGAAATGCACAGTAAAGCGTTTTTAGCTCTACTACTTAAATTACGACATGCCATAACAAAACTCAATCTTGTTGAAAAACAAATTCCTAGGTATTTGTATACATTAACAACAGGCATCACAGCTCCTGCATACATCCATCTTTCTCTAGCTCCTAAATACCCCCTTTTCTGAACACAATAATATTACTTTTGTCCATATTTACTTTTAGCTGGAGAGCTGAAGCTGCTTTATACAGATTATTCAGCTGTGTTTGAAGACCGATAACAGTTTCAGACAGCAACACAACATCATCAGCCAAAAGCAATATAAACAGTTCAAAATAGTCTGACGAAAAAATAGCCCCGTGTTTCCCTTCCCTAATAACTTCTAATGCTAATTCGTTTATAAACAAGGAAAACAAAACGGGACTGCACACATCCCCTTGTTTTACTCCACGTGTGCAATTAATGTAATCCGTAAGCATGGAACCATATCTAATTCTGGTTTTAACATTAGTATACATGCTATGAATGCAACGAAACATTTTGCCTTTTATGCCATTTCTCAAGAGTATAGGCCATAATAGGTGTCTGTTAATGGAATCAAAAGCTTTCTCAAAATCGATGAAGGCTACATACAATTTGCGGTTTAAACAAAATTGCTTCTGAACCAATGACAACAACGTAAACATATGATCAACAGTAGAATAGCCCCTTTTGAATCCTGCCTGATATTCACCTGTCAAATTATATTCTGTAACCCATTCTTGAAGTCTGCTATTTATGATTGTACTATAGATTTTACTGCTCGTATCACATAGATATATACCCCTATAATTACCTGGATTATCTGCGTCTCCCTTTTTAAACAAAGGAATTAGAATAGAGTTTGTCCAATTATCTGGGAAAACACCTTTATCAAACAACACATTAAACAATTTTACGAAAAAATCAATAACTCGATCCCCACCATGTTTCAGCATTTCTCCTATAATTTCATCTGGGCCTGCAGATTTACCGTTCTTTACCTTTCTAACAGCAAGTAACACTTCTTCTTTTGATATCGGACGGTTCATCGTGCTAAAGTCTTCTTCAACATTATAATTTGTTTCAAATTCATCATTAGCTTCGTTATTACACTCTCCAGTTACTTCCACTTCAAGTAAACCTTTAAAATGGTAAAACCAATCATCAACTGTTAAATTATTATTTACTTGTTTTCTTTTACTGGACATTTTATGTACATTCTCCCAAAATTCTTTTTGATTATTTACTGAAGAAACAAGCCTTTCTAATATTATATCATTATACTGTTTTTCTTTTCTATCTATTAGATGTTTATGCTCTCGTCTTGCTATGCAATATGCATCACTGTCAGTTTTCTCTTTTGATTTTCTAAAAATGTTAAGCAGTTGTTTTGCTTTCTTCTTGCTTGACTTACATTCTCCATCAAACCAGTCATCACTTTTATGATATTTTGTCGAGTTGATTTTCTTTTTCATACATTGGCCTTGTTTTTTGATGCACTCATTAAAGACACTCAGAGCACCATTGTAATCAGAATCAATCAGGCTAATGGCCCCATCGAGTTCAGATACTATTTCGTCAGAGAACATTTTCTGACAATATATAGTTCCTAAATCATTATCCCACACAAACTTTTCAATAAACTGATCATCGGTAATGGTAGGACCCCTTGTAACATTTCTTTTCAATTTAAATTTTAAATGCAGTTCAACTGGCAAATGATCAGACTCTATTCTCTCCGACACTAACAATTTACACGACGAGACAACAATAACAAACAGTCTCTTAGACAGCAGAAAGTAGTCATTGACACTGTTTCCTGACTCAGATATATAAGTATAATTTCCATCTATATCCCCATTGCACACTCCGTTTAGAATACACAGACTAAAAGCTGTGCACATATTCAATAATTTTTTCCTATATTTATTAAGTACATTGTCAGCCGAATTCCTTATAATGCTAGCCATATCAGAATGATCATGAAGAAAGTTACAACTGACATCATTGAAGTCTATAATATCAGGAAAAAATGTTAGAAGTTCTACTGTTAAGATCGCCCGATAGAATCCAAAACACATCATCTAACTCCAACATGCAATCAAAAAGACATTGTTCAAGTTCATCAACACCATTGTCAACATCAAAATGATTATAATAAGGTGATCCTTCAGGTGGGATATACGTACATACATATATAATGTTCTCTTCAAGGTCAAACACACTCTTATCAATCAGAAACAGAAGAACGTTGGGATGGTCTGTCTTAATTTCCTGAATATAAGATATAAACTCATTTTTAATTAGGCAGACAATTCCACCTGTCTTCTTCCTTGCTTTGTAAACTTAATAGCTGGTTTATAATAAACAGTGTAACCCAGGAAAGTGAGGTGTTGGGGACATTCTACAAACGTCTCAACAAGACATATGAAGTCAAATTTTAACAAAAAAGACATAAATTCTTTACTACTTAGCTTGGGTAAAAGTCCATTAACATTCCAATGCAGAAATAAACATGTCTCGAATTTATTGGATTCACCATAATCACACATGCTTTCATACATACTACTACTTATGTTTGTATACCCATTCATGTCTTTTTCCGTTTGAGTACAAGAAGTTACATCACATACAGAAGTACAAGAAGTTACATCACAATAACGAACCCCGACTTTGTCATCATTTGATTCCTTTTGAAATGACCCCCCACCAAAACTGTCACTGACAGTGTCACAGCCATTCGGTTCATGACATGCCTCCTTTTGAGATGACCCCCCACCACAACTGTCATTAACAATGTCACAGCCATTCAGTTCACCATGTGATGAAGTGTGACAGATACCTTCACATGCATTCTGTATGTTATGTACAAAATCATTTTCGTTCACTTCCGGGTACAGCAGAATATTACTACAGCCAGAATTTTCATTAATGAGAACATTCAACTTGTCATTACCACGATCATTCAAAATAATCCTTCCTGGTTATTTACATGTGTCCCCCGTCCCTGACCCCCTACACACTCTGTCTTTTCAATGCCAACAAGTTCACTTCTCACTGCACACACATACCCTCTCCTGCTCCGAACCACCCGTCGCCCCGCACAGCTATCACGTGCGTGCGTCAAAAATGTGACCGGTGTAACCGGTGTTGAACTGGGCTGGCCACCCCCCTATTCACTGGTCCTAAGAGTTTCTCCCTCACCAAGGTAATATTTCCTACCATCGATCAGGAGATGGTCGTACACCAAGATGGCACGTTTCCCTTCTTCCCTGGCCTTCTTCAAATGAGGAGACAGTCTTTTTCTTATCTCCCTTACACGCAGGGAGAAGTCTTCCCCCACAAACACATTAGTCCCCTTTAGTTTACTCCTGGCCTTAAGAATTTTCTCCTTATCCTTGAAAA
>CM065737.1:25646967-25649467 GCA_033310375.1 Conus canariensis | reverse complement strand
CGATTTGTTCCCAAACGTACAGAAAGTATCAAATGATTCAATACAAGATAGCAGCATAATGACGATTTAGCTACACACAAAGCTGAGACATTTTATAGATCTTAGCTGGCGTTACACATTGCAACATAATGTGCTTTTTTTTCTGGTGACCTTGTGCACTCCGACTCATGAAATTACAGTTCACCAAATTGCAATATCACATGTATCAAATTCTTCCATGATTTATTTTCAGGCTTGCCCACCTTTACAGCAAACGTAATGTGTGTGTGTGTGTGTGTGTGTGTGTGTGTGTGTGTGTGTGTGTGTGTGTGTGTGTGTGTGTGTGTGTGTGTGTGTGGGTGTGGTGGTGTGTGTGTGTGTGCGTGTGTGTGTGTGTGTGTGTGTGTGTGTGTGTGTGTGTGTGTGTGTGGCGCGCGCGCGCGCGCCCCGTGGTGTATAATGTGCTTATGTGTGTGTGCGTGTGTTGCGTGCGTGCGTGTGTGTGTGTGTGTGTGTGTGTGTGTGTGTGTGTGTGTGTGTGTGTGTGTGTGTGTGTGTGTGTGTGGTTGAGAATGATAATGATAATCGTATATCCTAGCTTAATGGAACAGTTGCGTCGGATAACCACACAACACTAATTCTGAGAGAATAGCGTTCATTTCAAATACGACAGTCAGCACTAGAAATAAACTGACACATTCAACACGTAGAGGTTCCTGCAGACGTTCATCCCTGATATAGGCCCCTTGCGGTTAGCTAGTGAATTGAAATGTGCCAATGTCATTTGCCGATTCTGCAGCTGAATTGTCTCTTATTGTAGTGTTTCCACTAGTTATATGAAGTATTATTTAGTTGCTTAACAATTTACACAGCTGGATGGAAGCAAGATAACGTGTGATAAGTCAGGAATTAGGGTGCAGAAGCAAGATCCTGAAAGTTGCTGTATGTAGGTTTAAAGAGTTTGTATTGGTAAGTGATAGTTTTGTTTGTTTTGTTCGTTTGTGTGTGTGTGTTCTTCCGGCTTTCCACATCAACACATATCCACATTGACAACTGTATTATCAGTCTGAATCAACACCGTCTCCAATCTATGAGATTTTTACATTTCTTTGTTCACATCACATGGAAATCAATCTATCGATACGTACGCGTGTAAAAGATCAAGGACAAACTGACAGGCATGAATAAAGAAATGTGTTTTCTTTGTTCGGCCTTTACAGATCCTTTGAAAGACAACTCACAGTTTCAGTTTCATCCGTGGGAAGGGATGGGTGTAAGGGGTAGATCATTATAGTCTGTCCCAGACACGCTACACCCCATCTGCTACGCCACAGGGTAACTGCTACATCAGAGGAAAAGAAAACTCTGAGCAGGAAATAGGCCAAGAAGAAATAAAGCTTCAAAGGGGGGGGGGGGGGGGGGGGGGGGGGGGCAGACACAGATAAGCCACGAGGAAATAAATCTTCGGGCAGTGTGTCTGGTTCAATGTGACCTAGTCGTTGATGCTGGGTTTGTGGTATACAAAGTACACACTTTAGATTCCTCTGGGCTAAGTCATATTCAAACTATTTTCACTCTGTGATTTTTCTTATACTGTTGAGACTATGCCGGTTTCCAGTTGCCTTTCTTTGCTGAGGCTATGTCTTGTTACTACTGACTATTTTTATCACACTATTTTCACTTCTATCGGTTGTCACTACTGACACTAGTTCTACACTCTGCAGACTTCCTGCTGACATAATATTCACTTTGTACTGCTTGCTCTTGATACACTATTTCTGCGGGTTGTTGCCACTGATAGTATTTCGACTTTCTGCTGACTGTTCCGACTGAAAATGTTTCTGCTATCTACTGCCAGTTCCTGTTGACGTTATTGTGACTTCTACTGGCTGTTACTGCTGATACTGTGTTCACACTCTACTGCCTGTTCCACCTATGTTAATTACTCTTCTGTCGGCTGTCCATACTGTCTCCATTTTTAGTGGCTGGTTGTTCCTAAATGACTCTTTCCACTCTCTATCCGCTGTTCCTACGAAGACTATTTCCACTGTCTGCTGACTTTCCGCACTGACTCCACTTCTGTCAGACCAGTTCCACGTTGTGTTGCCAGCTTCTACCGACACTATTTCCATAATCTGCTTGGGGGGGGGGGGGGGGGGGGGGTTCAGTTGAAAGTATTTCCACTTTGCATTGCATGTTCTTATTGTCAGTGTTTCTGCTTTCGTCTAGCTGTTTCTGCTGCCACTATATCCACTATCTACTGGCTGTTTGCAGTGTAACTTTATACTGGCTGTTCCATTGACATAACTTCATGTTTCTATCGGCTGTTTTATTGAGACTAATACACTCTTCTTCTCTCTCGCTCTTTCTTTCTATCATCTCTCTCTCTCTTCGCTTTCTCCTCTCATCTCTCTCTTTCTCTCCGCTGTTCCATCAGATAATGTTCTTGCTTCGCTATTCATGTACACTGTACCATTTTCTTCTGGCAGTTTCTTCTGACACTTGTCCCACCATCTACTGC
>CM065737.1:25639467-25641967 GCA_033310375.1 Conus canariensis | reverse complement strand
TACAGACTGTACCACTTTCTGCTACTGGATGTCGCCATTGAAACTGTTCCGCTTTGTATTGGCCGTTCTCATACAGACTGTACCACTTTCTGCTACTGGATGTCGCCATTGAAACTGTTCCGCTTTGTACTGGCTGTTCTCATACAGACTGTACCACTTTCTGCTACTGGATGTCGCCATTGAAACTGTTCCGCTTTGTATTGGCCGTTCTCATACAGACTGTACCACTTTCTGCTACTGGATGTCGCCATTGAAACTGTTCCGCTTTGTACTGGCTGTTCTCATACAGACTGTACCACTTTCTGCTACTGGATGTCGCCATTGAAACTGTTCCGCTTTGTATTGGCCGTTCTCATACAGACTGTACCGCTTTCTGCTACTGGATGTCGCCATTGAAACTGTTCCGCTTTGTACTGGCCGTTCTCATACAGACTGTACCACTTTCTGCTACTGGATGTCGCCATTGAAACTGTTCCGCTTTGTACTGGCCGTTCTCATACAGACTGTACCACTTTCTGCTACTGGATGTCGCCATTGAAACTGTTCCGCTTTGTACTGGCCGTTCTCATACAGACTGTACCACTTTCTGCTACTGGATGTCGCCATTGAAACTGTTCCGCTTTGTACTGGCCGTTCTCATACAGACTGTACCACTTTCTGCTACTGGATGTCGCCATTGAAACTGTTCCGCTTTGTACTGGCCGTTCTCATACAGACTGTACCACTTTCTGCTACTGGATGTCGCCATTGAAACTGTTCCGCTTTGTACTGGCCGTTCTCATACAGACTGTACCACTTTCTGCTACTGGATGTCGCCATTGAAACTGTTCCGCTTTGTATTGGCCGTTCTCACACAGACTGTACCACTTTCTGCTACTGGATGTCGCCATTGAAACTGTACCGCTTTGTATTGGCCGTTCTCATACAGACTGTACCACTTTCTGCTACTGGATGTCGCCATTGAAACTGTACCGCTTTGTACTGGCCGTTCTCATACAGACTGTACCACTTTCTGCTACTGGATGTCGCCATTGAAACTGTACCGCTTTGTATAGGCCGTTCTCATACAGACTGTACCACTTTCTGCTACTGGATGTCGCCATTGAAACTGTACCGCTTTGTACTGGCCGTTCTCATACAGACTGTACCACTTTCTGCTACTGGATGTCGCCATTGAAACTGTTCCGCTTTGTACTGGCCGTTCTCATACAGACTGTACCACTTTCTGCTACTGGATGTCGCCATTGAAACTGTTCCGCTTTGTACTGGCCGTTCTCATACAGACTGTACCACTTTCTGCTACTGGATGTCGCCATTGATACTGTTCCGCTTTGTATTGGCCGTTCTCATACAGACTGTACCACTTTCTGCTACTGGATGTCGCCATTGAAACTGTTCCGCTTTGTACTGGCCGTTCTCATACAGACTGTACCGCTTTGTATTGGCCGTATCATACAGACTGTACCGCTTTGTACTGGCCGTTCTCATACAGACTGTTCCGCTTTGTACTGGCCGTTCTCATACAGACTGTTCCGCTTTGTACTGGCCGTTCTCATACAGACTGTTCCGCTTTGTACTGGCCGTTCTCATACAGACTGTTCCGCTTTGTACTGGCCGTTCTCATACAGACTGTTCCGCTTTGTACTGGCCGTTCTCATACAGACTGTTCCGCTTTGTAGTACTGGCCGTTCTATACAGACTGTACCAACTTTTCTTCACAAGCCACTGCATTGAGTGCTCCACTTTCTACAAGCCACTTCTACAAGCCACCATTGAGTGCTCCACTTTTCATATTGTGGCTGTTTGCCATTGAGTATTCCACTTTCTACAAGCCACTGCCATTGAGTGCTCCACTTTCTATTGGCTGTTGCCATTGAGTATTCCACTTTCTACAAGCCACTGCCATTGAGTGCTCCACTTTCTACAAGCCACTGCCATTGAGTGCTCCACTTTCTATTGGCTGTTGCCATTGAGTATTCCACTTTCTACAAGCCACTGCCATTGAGTGCTTCACTTTCTATTGGCTGTTGCCATTGAGTATTCCACTTTCTACTGACGGTTGCCATTGAGTGTACCACTTTCTACTGACGGTTGCCATTGAGTGTTCCACTTTCTATTGGCTGTTGCCATTGAGTATTCCACTTTCTACTGACGGTTGCCATTGAGTGTACCACTTTCTACTGGCGGTTGCCATTGAGTATTCCACTTTCTACTGGCGGTTGCCATTGAGTGTACCACTTTCTACTGACGGTTGCCATTGAGTATTCCACTTTCTAGTGGCGGTTGCCATTGAGTGTACCACTTTCTACTGACGGTTGCCATTGAGTATTCCACTTTCTACTGACGGTTGCCATTGAGTGTACCACTTTCTACTGACGGTTGCCATTGAGTATTCCACTTTCTAGTGGCGGTTGCCATTGAGTATTCCACTTTCTACTGGCGGTTGCCATTGAGTGTTCCACTTTCTACTGACGGTTGCCATTGAGTGTACCACTTTCTA
>CM065737.1:25609467-25621967 GCA_033310375.1 Conus canariensis | reverse complement strand
CTTCATCCTCTTCACCTGATTCACATCTACATCACAACACTATCCTGTTAACTGTATTATACCTTTGACTATGTCATGCTATGTCATAAACACCTAATCTGAACTTTGTTAAAATAGATTTCATATATCTGTTCATAATTAACATGATTGATGATAAAATGACTGACGAATTGCTGGGGAGGGGGGAGAGAGAGAGAGAGAGAGAGAGAGAGAGAGAGAGAGAGAGAATGGAGGGTGCACGAGCTGGTTGATTTAGGGATATAGGAGGGGGGAGCGTGGATGATGGGGAGGGGCAGAGAGTACAGGCTGGCGTAACCAATCGCAGGTGTTGCTGTCTCCAAATCCAGATTGTTTAGGACAGAGCGAGTTAAATTAAAAAGGCAGTACATAAGATACTCTTCTATGTATGCCTTTCTGGTTGCTTAGAAAGAACGGATACAGATGTGGGGTCTATAATTTGAAGGATGAGTTTATGTCCAGATTTTAAGGGTGGTTATTTTCTGGCTTGCCCTAGACTGTTAGGAAAAGAACTTAAGTTTGACGCTAAGTGTTTATATATATATATATATATATATATATATATATATATATATAATGTAAAGCGCTTAGAGCTTGGTCACTAGCCAAGGATAGGCGCTATATAAGTATTCATAATAATATACTAATATAATAATGATAAGTGTGTGTGTGTGTGTGTGTGTGTGTGGTGTGTGTGTGTGTGTGTTGTGTGTGTGTGTGTGTGTGTGTGTGTGTGTGTGTGAATTTGTTATTGCATGTGGGTATATGTATTGTGCTTGTTTGTGCATGCCCATGTGTGTGGATATTTATGGAATGGAGGGTGTTTGCTGTGCACGTGTGTGAATATGGTGCTGATGCACGCCTGGCTATGAAGAGACAGACAGACAGATGGAGACACAAAGAGAGACAGAGAGAGAGATACAGAGACGGAGAGAGATGGACAGAGGCATACATACAGGAGATGGAGAAGATGAAGAGTAGAGAGTAGAAGAGAGAGAGAGAGAGAGAGAGAGAGAGAGAGAGAGGGAGGGAGAGAAAGAGAGAGAGAGAAGACAGACAGACAGACAGACAGAGAAGAAGAAAGAAAGAAAGAAAGAAGAAGAAAAAGAAGTAGGAGGAGGAGGAGAAGTAGAAGAAGAACCAGAGAAGTCTAAAAATGGAATCTGAAAAGCAGAAGAGCACCTCTCCTCTCTCTCTCTCTCTCTCTCTCTCTCTCTCTCTCTCTCTCTCTCTCTCTCTCTCTCTCCCTCTCTCTCTCTCTCCATCCCCTTTCAACCCCACTAATCCGCCCCTGCCGACCCCCTCTCAGTCACCCACCCACCCACCCACCCCGCCACCGCCCCACCCCACTCCTCTATCGACAAGTCTGCTCCCCCCCCTCTCCTCACCCTCCCCCTTCCATCCATCTTCCAAACACAGTCTTCAGCAATCAGTACATTCCTTGCCTCTCGCAGTCGTCGTCAGCCTGAGGGCTAACACACGCTGCCAGCTCGATCAGGCTGAGAGCTCCCTTCATGGAACGCACCGAGCGATATATATGCATATATATATATATATATATATATATTTGTGTGTGTGTGTGTGTGTGTGTGTTGTGTGTGTGTGTGTGTGTGTGTGTGTGTGTGTGTGTGTGTGTGTGTGCGTGCGTGCGTGTGTGTGTGTAATCTGTCTGTCTATCTCACAGGTTCGTAAAATAACCAGCTGGCAGACAAATTGGGGCCAACAAATAATCCTCAGAATGGTCAATGGGAGGAGTGAGTAGAGGGTGAGAAAATTAATGAGAAATGTTGAGGTTGTAGGTTAAAAAGCAGAAGAAGAAAAAAAAGACAAAGAAGAACAAATCCTCGTCAACGTTATAAGTACTGTTTCAGAGATGTCAATTGTAATTGTGATTGCCATCAAGGCAGCAATGATAAGTTTTCATGCAAAAAAAAAAATGTTTCTCATAGAAAAAACAAGTTAATTATGTTGTGAACATTGCCATTTTTTTTTTTTTTACATAAAATGTTGTGTTTATTAAGAATTAGTAATTGTTCTATTTCTGATGATGTTCACACACACACACACACACACACACACACACACCACACACACACACACACACACACACACACACACACACACACACCACGCACGCACGCACGCACGCACCACACACACACACACACACACACACACACCTCATGCATACACGCGCACACACAACCTCGCACACATCCACACGCACGCACGCACGCACGAGAGAGAGAGAGAGAGAGAGAGAGAGAGAGAGAGAGACAGCGAGAGAGAGAGAGAGAGACAGATACAGAGACAGACACACAGACAGAGAGTTAAGGAGAGAGAGACAGAGAGACATAGACAGACAGACAGACAGACAGACGGAGAACTAGACAGAGAGGGGGGTGGAGGGAAGGAGGGAGCAGAGAAGAAGAGACAGGCCGAGGGGGAGGAGGAGGAATTAATAATGAACAAGCGTATGTTGAAAAGAGAGGGAGAAGACAGACAGAGACAGACAGACAGAAGAAAAACTAAGGAACACGGGCATATTCATAAAACAGAGAGAAAGGAAGAGAGGGAGAAAGAGAGAGAGGGGGTAGAGAGGAGGAGGAGAGAGGGAGAGAGAGGGGGGGGGAGAGAGAGAGAGACGAAGAGAGAGACAGACAGACAGACAGACAGACAGACAGATAGGCAGGCAGACAGGACAGACAGAGAGAGAGAGAGAGAGAGAGAGAGAGAGAAGAGAGAGGAGAGAGGAGAGAGACACGAGGGGTGAGGGAGACAAAGACAGGGAGAGAGAGGGAGAGAGACAGAGACAGACAGAAAGACGGACACAGAGAGAGAGAGAGAGAGAGAGAGAGAGAGAGAGAGAGAGAGAGAGAGAGAGAGAGAGAGAGAGAGAGAGAGAGAGGTATAATGGTCTAGCAATATTTCCGCCTGTGCCATGTGAACATTACGTCCTCTTTTCTGCCATATGCATTGACTTTGTTTTCCCCATCACATGGCCGAAAGGGCAAGAGTGTGGGCTAACAAAAGAAAGAAAGACGACAAAAAAAAAGAATATAAGAGCAAACTTAATCTCCGCCACACACTCCCCTTCCGACGCTATGTATCTTTCTATCTGTCTGTCTGTAGGTCTGTCTGGTCGTCTCTCTCTCCTCTCTCTCTCTTCTCTCTCTCTCTCTCTCTCTCTATACCCACATCACACACACACACACACACACACACACACCCCCACACACACACACCACAACACACACACCACCATTAGTAAATGAACCACATAGAGAGAGAGAGAGAGGCAGACAGACAGATAACAAAATGTATGCAATCTGAGAAGTAATCACGTTAAGACTTTCACTACCCTGTGTAGAGCAGATACAACAACTGTGGATAACAAGGCGCAGTCCCACCCAATCTTAAATCGGCGTATGTTATTCTACTGTCAAAGTCAAGAGAATACTCCAATTGACCCATCTTCGTCCTCTCCATTGGTACCAAGGCCTCTTGAAAGATAAATGTTCAAAACACTTCATACAATATATTCACGCAAACAGTCCTGTCCATTCCTTCCAATCGGATTTTGGCCATCATCGTTCATGACAAACTGTCTTACTACATCTTTGTGATACATGCTTTTCTGCAATCAGCCAAAGCAAACCGTTTCCTGTTTTCCTTGATATGAAGAAAGCGTTCAGTATTGTCGATCACGAATAGTTCTTGAAAGATTAACGTTATAATAAATCCAAAACAACCCGAAACGTTCTTCTTCGAATCCCATCTTACGAACAGAGTACAACATTTCTTTAGCAGCAGCTGCTTATAACCACCTGAGTGCCCCAAGGTTCAGTTCTGAGGCCACTTCTAATCTCCTATGCAAACATACCCTTCAGAAGAAGACGATGATATGTGTGCAGCTAGTATGTTTCAATGAAACAATCGCTATGACAACCATCTCTGTTCAAGCTGGAGTTGTTTGCCGTTCATAAGTGTGGTGCCTCTTTTATATTTGTATCTAGACTACATTGTTTAACTGGGTATATCTTCAGAGATTACAGCATTTTAAGGTGGTTAATTGAACTGCCTGTAATAGCATGTCGTAACAATCTCATTGGTAATAGATGTGAACTATACTGAATATTGTAATTTTAATTACTATTGTATTATTTATTGCATTTCTAGCATTGTAACCATTATCTCATTATTGTTGTCAGCAATTTCAACGCCGTTGTGTACTCACTAGTTATAGATGTGTGTGTGTGTGTGTGTGTGTGTGTGTGTGTGTGTGTGTGTGTGTGTGTGTGTGTGTGTCTGTCTGTCTGTCTGTCTGTCTGTCTGTCTGTCTGTCTGTCTGTCTGTCTGTTTCTGTCTCTGTGTGTGTCTGTGTCTGTGGCTATCTGTGTGTGAATCTAACAGTTATCTTGAAGTACTGTCGTGCAAGCAGACACTTGGATTCCCAACGACGTGTTTTGTAGCCGTGCAATGGACGTGCCGTGTGATGTCGGAGCGTGCCAAAAGCCGCGCAATGCATTATGCATGCGCTTTGTCTTTGGTCGGAAGACAATAGCTTTATGGCGAGGGGGTAGGGAAGGAGCGGGGATGGGCAGAGGGGTGTTGCTCTGGGATATAACGCTCTGGGCACTCACGTGTCGTGTGCGATCGATTCCATTTGAAACGGTGAAAGCATGTTCAGATCGCTTTCAAACAGATGATAGGAAGAATGGCATGGATAGTATTAAAGAAAAACTGACCTGCGGAAATGCCTGTGCCGACGCGCGCGCGGTCTTGCATTACCGCGCATGCGCACTCCCGCAAAATCGCGCACGCGCGCGCGCGCGGGCACCACACAACATACACACACACACACACACACACACACACACACACGCACACACACACACACACAACACACACACACACCACACACACACACACACACACACACACACACACATCACACACACACAACACACACACACACACACACACACACACACACACACACACACACACACACACACAAGCACGCGTGCGCGCACAATACACACGCACACATAATCTTTCTCTCTCTCTCTCTCTCTCTCTCTCTCTCTCTCTCTCTCTCTCTCTCTCTCTCTCTCTCTAAGGATCGATCGATCGATCAGTCCGATGATAATTAGCTAGCTAGCTGAATAAACAGATTGATAAGCAGAGCCACAAAGGGCCATATATAGACTTTCACCTTGTCATAGTCATTTTGAACTCAAATACTAAAAAAAAAAAACAACCAAACAAACAAACAAGAAACACGAAAGTGATTTTCTCAAAACATTCTGAAATTGGTTTGAAATCTTTCTACCGTAGAATTTTTAAAACGGTTGATATTTTTTTAATCTATTTCAGGAACTGAAAGATCACATCAGGTGGATTGACACTTAAGAAAACTTTCGTGGAGTCTATCGTGAAAGTGTTCGTGTCTGGTAAGTCGCGACACTCTGTAAGAACATGTTTTATGGCGGGTGCTCCATCACATGGGATGCGCCACAGAGCTTCTTCGTCCTTTAGGACATAGGAGTGTGTGTAAAACGAGTGGCCTGTGTGCAATCCGAACAAAACCGTCGGATAGCTGGAAACAGACAGACAGACAGACAGACAGACAGACAGAGACAGAAATATAGACACATAGACTGAAATATACATAGTAGACAGGCTAACGGATAGACAGACAGGCAGACAAACAGACGGGCAGACAGACAGATACATGCATACATGCATACATACATACATACATAATACATACATACACACGTACAAATGCAGGTTTTTGTTTTGTTTTGTTTTGTTTTCTTTTTTTCCCACCACATTCCCGGTCTATCAGAGAGACCTACATCGAGATTAGGCTCTATGTTGTAAAGAAGAAATCGTTCGCTTTCTTTGAATTTGGAAGGGAGGGACTTAAACAAGGCAATCACTGGGTTTCAAACATAATAGGGTTTGGGTAACCAGAAGGTGGAATACAAATGCAGGTACATACATACGTACGTACAGAGAGAGAGAGAGAGAGAGAGAGAGAGGAGAAGAGAGAGAGAGAGAGAGAGAGAGAGAGAGAGAGAGAGAGAGAGAGAGAGGTGCATAATGAGATTGAGAATAACTAACAGTGGACAATTCAAACCTTTGACCACTGATGACGGCTATTTAAAAAAATGTCCTCTTTCTTGATCTCTCGTACAATTCTCCACACCTTCAACGTTGCATAGAATGGATAGAAGCAAAGTAAACATTGTATACTTTGTGTCCATCGATGAAGAAAACTTAGAGCGTAACATATTAGCACATTCTACATTAATTCGGCGTCCCGGTAAAATGCAGCTTTATCAAGAAGATATCCGAGCAACTGGAGATTTGGGTTTGAATTTTTTTTTTAAAGCAACATTTATGCACCTCCAGAGAGTTAACTGAAATGGAACAGCACACCTCAATAACAGCGAGGGTCTTTTTTAATGCTCATGTTTCTTTATCTGCTTTTGACTTGCCGTCATCAAAGTAGCATCATTTGCCTGTGTTTTCACGTATGTTTTGGGTATAAAATGAGAGAGAGAGAGAGAGAGAGAGAGAGAGAGAGAGAGAGAGAGAGAGAGAGAGAAGAAGAAGAAGAAGAAGAAGAAGAAGAAGAAGAAGAAGAAGAAGAAGAAGAAGAAACACTTTGGAGTCAGAAGACACGCAGAGTGAGGAGAAGGAGAAGCAGAAGTCTTATTCCAGAACCGTTTTAACCAATCAGCTCCGGCTGATCGTGTAACTGGTCTCTGCTCAAGGAATTTGTGAGCTGGACTTAATTTTGCAAGGTTTCAAGAATCCTGTCTAGAACTAAACAGCGTACAGCGTATATAAGTGATTCAACATCTTGTCTATGAATTCAAAGAGACAACAAATAGCAGTGTAAATGTCATGGTTGTTGATGTGCACATTACACATTTCTTGACATATGTTTCTGTACCTATATCGTATTCAGCAGCATTTCCCGACGTACTCTTTCAACGCGGGATAAAGATCAGATGACAAACAGTTTCTTGACATTAAAGAGTAGCATTGATTAACTGATTTGATGACTGTTTACTGACACGCAGGTACTGAAAGTAAACAACAGATCGCATGACCTGAAGGAAGGAAACTGATGTGAATATTGAGTCATTGACAAAAACGTCTTATATACATATCAATCCAAACTGAGAAAGAAACAGGGCGATGTTCGATCTTGATCACACTACTGCGAAAACAGAAAGCTGATCAGCCTTACATCTTATCATACTCAGCGACGATGCATTTAGAAAACAAATATCCCAACCATCTTAAGGCGTTTACAGATGGCTCACTGACAAAAAGTAAAGAGGCCGGGTCTGCTCACGTTGTTCTGTCACTGAAAACAGAAAAATCATATTTCGTTGGAAAAGATAGATATGTATTCGTTGAAATGAAGCTATACTGATGACTGACATACCTACACACTCTCAATTTTTCAGGTATTGCTCGGCATAATATTACAATCCACTAAGGTTTGCAAATCAAATTCAGATGATTTCATTTAAAAGGTAATCTATCATTTAATTCATATCTTCATATGCAAAGGAACTCACTTAGCTCTTGGATTCCTTCACACAGTGGAATGAACCTGCTAGCAATTGTGCGAAAAGAGTGACAGAAATTAAATGTGTGCACAATAACGTTTTTATATCCTTCACTTTACAAGAGAGCCATCAAATGCTAAGACAAATGGCTTGGGACTGTTCTAGAGCAACCTTAGCTCTCATATCAAAACACGAACTAGTCAACTTTTCAATATTGATTACGTCAAAAGTATCCAACATCTGCATATTCGTGAGATGTACCAGTACAGAATTTCGTTTCAACGTTTTACCGACTAAAACTAGATGCTGTTAGAACTACAAGTAATTGTTCAACAAAATGTATATGCAGCGAATCATATCAAAGTATCACATTTTGTTTGAATATGTGCCTCTCCGGTCATACTTACCGTCTTTACCGGGCATGTCTGTGACTTATGTTTCTTCTGACACTAATCCTGCTTCTTGTTTGATATATAGCCCGGTAAGGTATTTACTTAACTATGACATTGGCGGTCTTTCTGTGATTAAATTAACATACCACATTTGCACTCATATACACGGACCTACGCACGCATTCACACACGCAAGCATGCATGTAAGCATTCTCTCTCTCTCTCTCTCTCTCTCTCTCTCTCTCTCTCTCTCTCTCTCTGAGTATACTTATTACTCTAGCTTTACAATCCTTTCCTAATGTTCAACTCTTTACGCATTCACCATTCCATGTGATATTTAAGAATCTGATGACCGGTTTCATTAAACCAGTGAAATTGTTGAAGTGCAAAAATGTCGGTGATATGAGCTCTCGCTCTCTCTCTCTCTCTCTCTCTCTCTCTCTCTCTCTCTCTCTCTCTCTCTCTCTCTCTCTCTCTCTCTCTCTCTCTCTCTCTCTCCTTGTTCATGTATTAGTTTCGTTTTGTTGTTGTCTTTGTTTGTTGTTTGTTCGTCAAGAAACTGAAACAATCAAAACAAATTTAATACTGCAAGAAAAGGGGAAAACACAGTCTGGGCAGACATTATTTTTTTTGTCTGGCTAGACATAATTTGAAATTAAAATCAGTCCAAAAGAAGACGGGGGGACCCGGGGAAGGGGCAAATCGGAGACGGGGGGTGGGGGTGGGGGGTGGGGTGAGTGGGGGTAATGGAGAACAAAACTGTTCAAATAGCTGACTAGAGGCTGACAAACGATTGAACAATGGTCTGATGAACCAACAAAATACTCTACCCGTGGGCCAACCTGCCAGTCTCCCTGCCTGCCTGCCTGCCTGCCTGCCTGCCTGCCTGCCTGCCTGCCTGCCTGCCTGCCTGCTGCTGTCTATCTGTCTGTCTGTCTGTCTGTCTGTCTGTCTGTCTGTCAGTCTGTCTGATAATTGCCCAGACAAAATCCAAGAAACCAACACTCGCTGGCATCTGCTAGACCCGCTAAGTAAAGACAGGCCCCTTCTCCCCCTACCACCCTCTCCATCCCCCCCCCCCACCCCCCCCCACCCCCGTCCCCATCCGATCCCCTCTCCAAACCCTTCTCAGCATCTGCTTCTCCCCTCTGTCTTCCTCAGGCCCCCTTGGTCCCTCCCCTATTGGATAGGGAGCCCTGTTTGAATGTTCTGTCTGAGGCGGTGTTGTTCTTCGTATTTCAATAACCCTCTTTCTCTTGCCCCTAACAGACTGTCTTCTTTCCACCGGTTTTTGTGGTACCTGCGAGACATAATTATTTGCACAAGCTGTCATAACAGATTGTGCTCCCTTCTCTCTCTCTCTCTCTCTCTCTCTCTCTCTCTCTCTCTCTCTCTCTCTCTCTCTCTCTCTCTCTTCCCCTCCTCCCTCTCTCTCTCCATTTGTACACCTTCAATAAGAAAAAATGTTCGTTATTTTTCTTAGACTCTCTCTCTCTCTCTCTCTCTCTCTCTCTCTCTCTCTCTCTCTCTCTCTCTCTCTCTCTCTCTCTCTCTCTCTCTCTCTTTCTCCTCTCTCCTTCCCCTCCTCTCTCTTTTTCCTCTCCCCGGTGTGCATCTTTGCTATATCCAATGCTCATAGTTTGCAAATATGTATTTCATTGATGTGAAGTTTCTTAATTTAGTTTTCTTCTTCGTGGGGAGGACTGAATGTTAAAAGTAATTCATGTTTATCCCCCTTACTTATTGAAATAACCACTTTTGGTCGCTTTGTTCCCTATCTCTCTTTACTTCAGTATGGTTCTATGCGCCTGTGGTAAGCTGAAATGCGCGTTTTCCATTCGTTTCATTTGCTTGTTTGTTTGTTTGTTTCGTTTTGTTTTGTTTTGTTTTGTTTTTTCTAAGTTTACTTAATTCCTAACGTGCCTGCGATCGCTACTTCCATTGGATTCATTTCACTTTGATATCCACGTCGGATATTTGTTTTTGCTTCTCGTTAAACATTGAAGGCATACACAAAACAGCAAATCGTAAAACACATAAAGTATACATCAGTGAAAATGAAGAGAAAGTTGATTACCAACACTCTTTATACATCCGTTCACCCTCGTCCCCCACGCCATGTATCTTATACTCTGTTATGTCTCAATAGAAGCCTACACGTATATTGATTTTATTCAAAGGAAGATGGTCAGTAAGCTGCTTTGTCCAGTTCTTCGGGCATCCTCAATCCACTCATCCTTTTCCTACCAGCTCTCTCTACACACAGATACTTTCACAGAAAACCGCTGACCCTGAAAGGCGTATTCTAGCAGTGTATGAACGTGATTCCACTTTCGTCATCCCCAATCGTCTCATTTTCCGCGCGCACCCCCTCTTCTCCATACTCTTTCTTCCCCTTTCAGCACCACCATTTACCTCACACATGCACATTTCATCGGTCTTTATTCTTCAGGGCTTGCGCACTTTGCATTAATGTCTGAAGCACACAGACACATACATAATGTGCATTCATAAATACAGCATTAAATACTTTACCTGCCGTCCTGTTACCCATGGTCAAATAACACAGGGTACCTCCACCACACCTTGATTTAAGCAACAACAAAAACTTAATGAAATTAGTTCCATACAGATACTATTAAAACTGAGTGACTGCGATTAAAGGGTTTATTGTTTAAAACAGCAGAATGTTGAAACAGTCCTAAAACAATCCGAATCAAAAGATTTCTGTACAGATGGTATTAAGATAGAATACCTAATTTCAGATGACTTATTGCTCTTGGAGAAACATGTTGTGTTCATGCTAAGGGTATGTTGACACGCCTACATAAATCCGATTCTTGAGATTGGCAATGTAACGGATGTGACATATCAGATACAGCCAGGTTTGATTTTCTTCAGTGAGAAACAGAATAGACCTCATTAAGTGTACTGTTAACTTACTGGTTATGGTCGTCAATTCCTAATTTCTGATTGCTTGTTCGTTTGTTTGTTTGTTTGTTTGTTTGTTTGTTTGTTTGTTTGTTTCGTTTGTTTGTTTGTTTGTTTGTTTGTTTGTTTGTTTGTTTGTTTGTTCGTTTGTTTGTTTGTTTGTGCGTTTGTTTGTTTGTTCCTTTGTTTTCGTTTTTGTTTTTGGCATGTTTTCCAGTGCACATGACTGATTCCAGAGCTGAAATGTTTCATCAGAAGCAACAAGCGCTGCGTTGTCTTTACGAAGACAGTGTCCATGTCTGAGGCTGAAGTTAAAAGTGTTATGTCTGTGTGGACCAAGATATTGAAATGTGTCCACACTACCTGAATGGCCTGAAATGGGCTGCCTTGGATCAAGCTGAGAAATATTCTTAGTTATTTGAAGTTTTTCACATGACCACAATGGTCAAACTCAAGTTGGACATCTGGACATAGACTACAAATGGCAGAAAGATATACCAAGGAGCTATCAACGCATTCACACTGTCTCCATGGGCATTTGATCAATGCAAATGATTGAAATGTATATTAAGTTCGTAATGAATTTATGAGCCTATCTCAATGGACATTTATTTTTCACACAAATAGTTTAAAAATACAAATATACAAAACCTTTTACGAAAACAGTTCTGCTGTTGATAATGATTAGCCATAGTGTTGGTCAAGGTAGATAGACCATCCAGTTTGCTTCTACAGACACAGTAAAGGAACTGAAATGGACGGAGGTGATTTGCCACTGAATCGGAAATGTGTTGTGCTGACTGTTCACGCTACAGACGTACATAGTAAAGAAGGAAATGTCAATGATATATCAAAGAGCTTTGGCGCAACAAATTCTATGAGAAAGTTGGACAATGGAAGGAACTCTCTATATACCTGGGACAACACTAATATCTATCAAACAATATGGAAAGAGCCAAGTCACAAAGCCACAAAACTGTTCTTTCTTTTCCTGTTGGGGGGGAGAGGAGAGGAGAGAGAGGAGAGAGAGAGAGAAGAGGAGAGAGAGTTCTGCTTTTTTGCGTCAGGCATGTCAGGTTTCCTTGGTTTTTATATGTGCCTGATATGCAGCTACATGTCTTCCCACCACTGCAGCCTCTCTCCTTCCCTTCTTATCTTCTGTTTGTTGCTGTGGGTCATATGGAGGGATGAAGGTATCAAAGTTTCAGTAGTGTTAAACGCGCATGGTGCCTATTCAAATTTATTCACAGACTGTTGACAGTAACTGTCTGGGTGAACCTGCTCCTTTCGCTTTCCTTCCCCATCGTTAGTGCACTTTGTTCCATTCTTGTCTTCAGTTCTTCGTGTAAAATCTGTGGTAAACCCTGTTCTTCACGTTGGATTTGTTCTACATTTGACACGAATTGCTCCCTTTTTGCCTTAAGTATGTTCCCCCCCCCCCCCCTCCCCGCCCTCCCCCACCCCTCCCCTACGAAAATCCTGTTCTTTTCATAAGGCATCGTCTAAGTTCTTTTGACAACCAGGATTATGTGGCTCGGAATATAATGACGTTCACAAAAGA
>CM065737.1:25604467-25606967 GCA_033310375.1 Conus canariensis | reverse complement strand
AGTATCTGAAGAGGGTGTTCTTGTCAGGATTTCTCTCTCTCTCTCTCTCTCTCTCTCTCTCTCTCTCTCTCTCTCTCTTCTCTCTCTCTCTCTCTCTCTCTCTCTCTCTCTGAGAATTGAAGCCCATAGAAACCGCAGCAAAAGTGAAGTGAAGGTTTATCTTCTCCATCTTCTCCATCCTATGGGTATGCCGACGCCACCTCATCTACTGTACAGTGTTGACAGCTGCTTTTGGTGATTTTACAGTGTGACACCCCATCCACTCCCCACCCCCCACCCCCCTTCCCCTCCGAACGACAGCCTGCGCGAGACACACGTCTGTTTTGGCGGCTGTCGGTTCTGGCACAAATTCGACAGGCAGAAAGCAAGATAGATCTACTCTTTGACGACCATGGTCCAAAATCAATAAATCACTTAGATTTTGCTCATTTGCGCTTTGCGCGTATAGCAAATTCGGCTCGGGAGTAAGAACACATATCTGAGTTCCCTCATGATTTCCGTGTTTAGCAAACGGAAGCTGATAAAACCTCATGAAAATGATAAGGCTCTGTCATTTTTTTGAGCGTGTGCAAGCGTGCGCTCGTCTGATATTGTAATTGTAAAAATGCACAGTCAATTATATTTCGTTTCATTCAAATTCTATATCATACATAAAACCAGGTTCTAGTAACTTGCAGTAGGAAAAACTCTAGGGAGAGCTTGACAGCAAAAATCTTCAGAGAAGAAACTCCCCTCAGACAAATGTTTCGGTCCTGAAGTCCTTACACTCTAAGGGGGCCTGGCCGCATCCAGGTCATGACTCCCAGATGCTGTTCTACTGCCAACTTTTTTTTTCCTTGCATAAAATACTTTCAAACCAGATCGACTTCGATTTAATCTCTAATTCCAGAGAGTGCCTGCTGCATCAGTTTGTATCACAACTCACGGTGCTTTACAAGGGACTCTCTACAACAAATCGACATGGATCATTGTGACAGTGTCTAAAGAAGGCACACGACGATGCTTTGATGTTCGGTATTATGTCAATGCAAGCGTTAGTAAATACAGTACTGATCGATTCTGTGAATGATCTGTGAACATGAAAGGCGACTAGTTACTGCCCTGGCAACTTAGTTTCAGTCTCATCAAGAAGGTGTCACGGCGTGCGGACTAGTCCATAATTATGCGCTACACCACAGCCGCAAACATTTCGAGACTACGCTGCGCACGATTCAATGCTGATGGATACATTAATTAATGACTAAGATGAGATAACTCAAGAAAGTCTCGCGGCTACGATTTAGCAGAATTCTGACCTACGCCTCAGCCCAACGCGCGACAAAATGAAGAACACAAGTCATAACAAAAGGAGCAGATACAATTTGAGAGATGGAGTAGAGGTCGTAGGAATGCGAAAGAAAGTCGATGATATTTCCTGCTGTGAGCAACAAAAATCCCGTAAATTATGGATGATTCAGCCACACACGGCACTTTTTGCCTGCATTCATCAACAGAAAAGGTTCTTCAGTTTCTTTTCACAGCTAGTTGTCTTCCTTTGACACCCCCCCCCCCCCCCCCCACCTTCCCCGGGCCAAACTCTTTAGGACGTTGCTGAGATTGCTACATGCTTGGAAAGGTTAGGAGTCGTTTTCCTTGTGTGCGTGATCTGTGTTAGAGTGAGCTTCGTCATCGTCGCCGTCGTCAACAGTATCATCGTCAACAGCATCAGCTATCCTCGTCAGCTCATCGTGTCGCTATAATCATTCCTGTCCTCGTGGGGGATATAACTACTACTGTTACTATTTTTAATTATTATTATTATTATTATTATTATCATCATCATTATCATTATCATCCTCATCGTCATCCTCCTCCTCCTCCTCCTCATTATTATAATTATTATTATTGTTGTTGTTGTTATTGTTGTTTTTGTTGCTGTTGTTATAAATGTTACTATCATTATTATCATCATCATCACCATTATTATCATTATCATTATTGTTATTATTTCTTCTTCTTACTACTAATATTATTGTTGTTGTTGTTATTGTTATGATTATTATTATTATTGTTGTTGTTGTTATCATTATCGTTGTTGTTATTGTTACCGTCATCATCATCATCACCATCATCATCACCATCATCATCAGGTCATGGGGGTGATATGGGTTTGTCAGAGCGTTAGTAAGATGACGCAGAAACTAGTGAAGATATTGAAATGAAGCTTGGTGGGCAGGTGCAGCGTGGCGTGAGGACACTGTTGGCGCCGATCTGCATTGCAGATTCACGATCCACTCAGCCAGATTATGCAAAAACCACTGAACCGGTGTCACATTCCGTAATTGCTCCTCGCCCAAAATCAGACGCCGGGTTGAGAGAAAGGACACATGCCCAAACTCACCACTACCACCACCATCACCCTGGATGGGGTGGGGTGGGGTGTGGGGGGGGGAGTAAATCCATTCCCTTCTCTCCAGAATCACTTCCCTCCTTCACAATTCTGAGTGCCCAAAAGGGCATA
>CM065737.1:25591967-25599467 GCA_033310375.1 Conus canariensis | reverse complement strand
TAAGAAACTAAAGAGACAACTTGGGATAAGGCAGACCTCCTCGACACCCCCTCCCTCCCACTACTTCCTTGTCCTTTCCATCCTACCCCCTCCCGTTGAATCAGTTAGTGAAGGATTTGGTTCCTGTCAGAGAAAGTAATAGCAATTAGGAAATGATTAGAGTTACTTCCCGTGAACCTTTATTTCGTGGGTTAACTGTCAACTATATATCTTTTTTTTTCATAGAGCTTCGCTTTAAAGTTTCATAAAGAATATACTGCTTTATATTTTATGGTTATAGTTATGTTCCTAATATATAAGTAACTTCCCATTGTTTGAGTTCAACGGAAAATTTGTTATCATCTTAACGAACTCATCCTGCATTTACTGTTCGATCCATATCATTTTCCAAACTTAGCCAATGATTTTAAATAACTTGTTTCCTGCATAAAATTATGTCAGAATTATTGTTCCAACAAATTCGATTAACGTGTTTTGTTATATGTAAAAATGCATTAATTATGTCAAAACGCAATGTTTACAGTAATCGGTACATACCGTGAAACTCATGCTGTAACGAATTGTTAAGCGTTTTGAAACGTTGGCATGGATAGAGCAGAAGTATCCGTTTTACAATCAGCGCGGAACTTGTTATTACGGCCAGCAGTGAGATAGGTAGAGTCGAAAGTCAAAAAGTTGATTACATTTCAGTATGTACCAGTTTTCATCCAACGCAGATCTTTTCACACATGTCCGAAATGTAAGTGAGGTCGGTAGAGGGACAAAGAGCGTGTCGTGTACATCCACCAAGTTTCTGAATCGCTGTCAGTTCAGTAGGGGATTTTTCCCAATAATATCGATAAAAGACAAAAGTATATACGTGAAAATTAGAAATTAAAAAAAAATCATTACTTGCCAAAAAGGGGATAAACTCTTTTGTGTATTTTGACTACCGTTCTTTTTTGGGACACACTGACTGCCCTTCTTTCACTAATCATCTACTAGCACCAGTTTCCTTTCAAATGACAAACTGCCACTTAAAGATAAGATTTAAAGGACAAGACATGTATAACTTAAAAGAATATTCCATTTGTTTTAATTGTTCGTACCCCCAATAAAAAAAAAACTGTCTCGTTTGTCAGACCCTTCTGTGGCACTACTCCGTTGATGCTCATGCCAGACAAAGCCACACCCAAGTTTATTCTGTTGCATCATCCCCAGCCCTTCCAGTCCACAGGGAGGAATTCATGTTAAACTCGCCACGAAGCAACCCACTTGAGACGACCCCGCACTGCCGTGCGTCTTCTGATCCTCCACCATTGGCTGACACAGTCTATTAAGCCCCCTACTGTGAGGATAACTGCTGAGGTTGGGTTCCAAAGTGAGTGTGCGTCCAGCTCCTGAAGGCACCCTCGCATCTGTCAAAAGAATTTGCCAGTACCGTTCACTGTACGTCTCGAATATGTGTAAGAAATAGGGATTCAGATCACTACGAAAGCTGGGCAAGTAGGGCCTCACTCGCTGTGTTTGTCTCTCTGTCTCTGTCTGTCTGTCTCTGTCTCTTCTCTCTCTCTCTCTCTCTCTCTCTCCACATTATCTATTTATCTATCTTTCTGTCCATCTCTCTCTCTCTCTCTCTCTCTCTCTCTCTCTCACACACACACACACACACACACACACACACACACACATATATATATATATATATATATATATATCGTACCCTGACCTGAAGAAGCTAAGCATCAGCAAAAATGTGTAAAAAAATATACATATATTTAGATCTGGAGACATGATACACACACACACACACACACACACACACACACACACACACACACACACACACACACACACACATTTATACAAACATACACAGAGAGAGATACATCAATGCATACACATGTGTGTGTAAGAGAGAGAGAGAGAGAGGGTGAGACACACACACACAGAATCAGACAGACCGACAGACAGACAGAGACAGACAGACAGAAAGAGAGCCAGCCAGCCAGACAGACGGACAGACTGAGAGGCAGAAAGACAGAGACAGAGTTAGATAGGAAGACAGAGAAACATAGACGGAGACCGAGAGAGAGAGAGGTAGACAGACAGACATTAGGCAGACAGACAGACGGACAGGCAGACAGACAGACAGGAGTGGAGGAGAGAGAATGTGAGAGAGCGGAGGAGGAAAGGAAGCGAATACAAGAGAGAGAGAGAGAGAGAGAGAGAGAGAGAGAGAGAAGAGAGGGAGGGAGGGAGGGAGGGAGGGAGGGAGGAAAGGAGGGATCAGCAGGGAGAGAGAGAGATGGGGAAAGAAGGAAGTTAATCAGGGATCGAATGCCCGCTTGCTGTCAGAAATAGCAGGTTTTCTGTGCGTGCGCGTTGCAGCTGAGGAAGGTTTACGGTGCGTAACGCTGTTTGCATCTCCGGTGCAATTTTTCACGCTACACGAATAATCTGCCCCTGAAATCACCTCCGGTATGTACAGGGATCAGTAATGTGCTCAGCAACAGTACATCCTCTCTCTCTCTCTCTCTCTCTCTCTCTCTCTCTCTCTCTCTCTCTCTCTCTCTCTCTCTCTCTCTCTCTCTCTCTCTCTCTTCTTCTTCTTCTTCTTCTTCTTCTTCTTCTTCTTCTGTTAAAAAAAAGGTTTACCAAAACTCCTAATAACTATACTAGGTATTTCTCTGTGTTAACTATTCGTTCTCATTAACAAGAACCTTTAAGAATGGATAAAGTATAATCACCATCGAACCGAAAGCTGGGGTCAAGTGAATTTGTACCGTCGTTGATTTCGTATTCACTTTGACGGGTTTTGTACATAATGCATGGCTTCGATTCCCGTTGGCTTATTTCTTGGACGTTTTTTTTTTGTTACAGTTGTTACTTGGTTAAACATGTATATTTAGAGCTTCGACGTCATCTTTCAACGGTAAGGTAAGGTAAGGTAATGTTGCTTATAGCCCAGCCAACCGCAAAGGGCCATATCAGGGCTGTCGCCACGTTAAAATCAACTCACGAATCATTCATTCACACAACTCTTTAAAACACATCTTTTAAAAACCCACCCGAATTATTGTTAAAAATCTTTTCACAGTAAAATCTCAGATCCGATGAAAAATGTTAATCTCTTTCAAGAATTCAAAGATCGCATCAAGCGGAACATCTCTGAACAAGATTTTCATGGAATCTGCTGTAAAATGTCTGTCTGACATCATGCAAGTCCCAACACTCTAAAAGAATATGTTTCATTGTGAGTGGCGCATGACATGGTAGTTGTGGGTCAAGTTTGCCTCGAATGTCCATTTAGCATTGTTCAGCGATGTCTGTGCCTTGTGTTTTGTCAAGACTGAATTAAAGAAAGGCATTTTTCACTCACATGTTGGTCTTGAAACGTGCTTTTAAAGTTCATCACGACAAGGTCATGATCATCACCAACATCAACTCATGGAAAAGTCCCTGTTTTAGTTTTAGCTCAATCAAATTCCAGATTTTTTTCCCCGGTTCTTCTCAAGACTGTAGTCTGTCTGGCTGTGACACGCACCGTTTGTGGAATAGACATGTTCATCGTTGAGATGCTTTATTCTCACTAACAGCGTTGGTAAGGATCAAGTCTTTCTGGCTTGCAACTTCTAGCAGGCGCTTAAAGTATACAGTGTACAACATACAGTAGGTCCGCAGACATTCTTCTGGTATTCTTGGGCAGCTATACCAGCTTTGGTATTCAGCTTACCCTGAATGTTGAAGTCATCTTTCCTGTCAGCATTGCTTATCACCTATGGAGCCTTGAATTCTTCGATTTAGTCATTATTGTAATCTGATGTGAAAGCATACATTCGCACTTCGGGATGTTAAATGGTTTGGCGGCCAAAGCAGATGCCCATGGTCCTGCTAGAGAAAAGACAGCGTCCCACTGCTACGTATATTTCTTTAACTTGCAATCCCACTCTACACACTTGTTCGTCTTTTTCTCCACTTCATTACTGGAAAGCTCTTCATCTATTTGAACTTCTCCTTTGTTTTTGTTTTGTTTTTTCATCAAATTTTGCAGAGAACAAGAATGTGCCAGGAGGATATGTATGCATCTCTTGGATCAATAATCTCCATCACGACCTGCCCTAGCGTTCGTATCAGCGTTTCAGGAGGCTCGTCTACTGATTTCTCGTCACCTGTATGTTTCTTCTTCGTAGCATGAAAATATCGTCTGCCGTGTCATATTAGAGGAAAACATTATAAACAAGATGCAAAGCATATAAACGTACTCCCAGTACAGTAGTACAAAAAAAAAAATATATATATATATATATATATATTAATATATGTTAGTCACTATAGCAATTTCTTCTCTTTTGGTGGTAGACATTTTGTATGTAAGAGACAAGAAAAAAAAAACGCTGCTCTCCCTGGCGGGGAAATGAACCGCGGTCTCCCGCGGGACAGGCGGGAATACTAACCACAATACTACCGGGGAACTTACAGGATTTGGTTACACTTAAGTTTATAAACCGTTATTGCTTAAACTGCACATCACAAAATTCTCATTTATAGCCATTAGTAGCAGCTATTCTGGTAAATAAAACATCGGGCATTATCCATGACCCATGATGAACATATCTACAAATTTTCAGAAAGATCGGTCCAGCATTGTTGTCTGGAGCGAGTGGAACACATTTTGACCACGGACGGACAGACAGACAGACAGACAGCATTTCTTCGTTCCCATTGTAAAGTACTCCCTGTTCTTATAGAACAGGGAGTACAAAAAGGGAAACTGGGTGCTGCTCTGAACTCTACAACAGAGAGAATGCATGGGAGATCCAAGAGGGGCAATAGTATTCATATAATGAGGATAACGATCCGATTCTACAGGAAGAAGTCCCAGAAATGTGGGAAGATTGCCGGCATCGACAACACCACGCAAAGCTGTTGAACATGCTGAAGGGTCCGTTGTTAATATCCTGTCATCTGCAGTAACATCTGACATATTGGGGACTGGCCTATGTCATGGACTTAATCACCAGTCGTCACCTCCAACCTCCAACGCTGTTAGAACTACCGTAAATCAGAATGACCAGTCATGGCAGAAAAGGAAAAATGAATTTAAGTGATTACAATGACATGAAATAATGAAATAAAAAGAACGAAAAACAACCAACCAACCAAACGAAACAATGTGAAGTAATTTACAACGTTAAAGTAAAAATAACATGTTCGAGAAAAAAATAAACAGTTTTATTCAAAAGGTTCGACGAGGTTGGAGAATGGGTTAGAGGGGGTGGGGGGGGGGGAGGGCGGGGAGGCGCAAGGGAGGAGAAGAAGGGAGGTAAGGGAGGTGGTTGACAAAGCGGTGAGGGGGATTTGACATAGGAAATACGATTTTTCGAAAATAAAACAAGTATGCCATTGAAGACCATGGCTTGTCCGAAAGAAGAAAAGGCCAAATATGCCCATAGCACTACGATGTCCATTCAGCACAGCTGACCAGAAATACCGACAGCACATTTACGTTAAACCTTTCTCCCTCTGCCATCACACCCTGTTGACAGAAACGTGGGCTTGCAATCTTTTACCTGCTTTATTCCGTCTAAACCACCAGCACCACCCTCCCTCCGTACACTCATCCGCAGCACCTCGCTTCGTTTGCTTATTCTTTTATCTCTGTCTCTCTTTGTCTCTGTCTCTCGTCTTCGTCTCTCGTCTCTCTGTCTCTGTCTCTCTCGTCTCTCTCGTCTCTGTCTCTCTGTCTCGTCTCTGTTTCGTCTCTCTGTCTTCTGTCTTCTGTTCTCTTTCTCTCTCTTCTCTCTCTGTCTCTCTGTCTCTCTCTGTCTCTCTGTCTCTCTGTCTGTCTGTCTGTCTGTCTCTCGCCTCTCTCTCTCTTTCTCTCTTCTCTCTCTCTCTCTCTCTCTCTCTTCGTTCTTGTCTGTCTCTATCTTTCTGTCTCTCGCTCTCTCTGTCTCTTTGTCTCTTCTGTCTCTGTCTCTGGCTCTGCCCGTCTGTCTGTCTGACTCTGTCTCTGTCTCTGTTTCTCTCTCTCTCACTCACTCTCTCTCTCTCTCTCTCTCTCTCTCTCTCTCTCTCTCTCTCTCAGACAGCCTACCTCCTCCCTGTGATGTCATCGGAGTGGCTCTATGTTTGAAGAGTAGAGTGTGTTCCAAAATTGAATCACCCCCCCCCCCCCCCCCCCGGGAAGAAGAAAGAGGACTGAGAAAAGAGGTTCACTAAAGGCGGAGGAAGAAGATGTGTAGACGGTGTGGGAGATGTGTAGACGGTGTGGGAGATGTGTAGACGGTGTGGGGAGATGTGTAGACGGTGTGGGGAGATGTGTAGACGGTGTGGAAGATGTGTAGACGGTGTGGAAGATGGACAAGGACGAAGAAGAGACAGGAAAGAAGACAGATGACGAGAAGAAAGGAGGAAAAGAAGAAGATGATGACTAACATCGAAGACGAAGAAGCTTGAGAAAGAAGATGGCGCAAGAAGCAGAATAAAGAGGACAAGAAGGAGAAGTAGACTGTCGATATTGTGAGGAAGATGCGCAGGAACCAAAAAAAAAAAAAATATATATATATATATATATATATATATAAACAAAAACGAAAAGAAAGAGAGAAGGAGATGGGATGGCAACAGATTAAGAAACGGGAGAGGATGAGTAGCAGGAGGAAGAGAAGGAATATGGAAGACAGTGAAATGGGGGGTGCGGGGGGGGGGGAGGAGGGGAGTTGGGGGGGGGGCAAGATTGAGGAGGGCCTGGAGGTAGAAGAGAGAGCTGGGATGGAACAGGAAGCACCACGGGGAAAAACAGAAAGGAGCCAGAAAGAAGACGAAGAGAGGAGGAGGAGGAGGAGGAGGAAGAGGAGGGGGTGGGGGGAAGGGGGTGAAAGAGGGAACGAAGAGGGAGATGGAGGAAGGGTGGCGAGGGGACAGACGGCTGTGAAGAGGGAAGAAGAAGTGGTAGAGGTGAAAAGAAAAGAAGAGGAAGAGGAAGAAGACGAAAACAAAACAAAAAAAATATTGAAAGAAGGAGGTTGAGGAGAAAGAGCAAGAGACAGGAAGAAGAGGAGAAGACAAAGGAACGACGAGAAGATTTTTTTTTTCCGGAGAATCAGAGGGCAGAGGAACAAGGGTGGGGAGAAGACGAAGAGTAGGAAGAAAAAAAATAGAAAAAACAAATAAGGATAAAAAAAAAGGGGGGGGGGACAGAGGAATTAGAAAAGGGTGGTGGAGAGAGGTAGAGGAAGAAGAGGGAGGAATAGAACTAGAGAAGGTGAAAGAGGGAGGGGGGAGGGGGGGAAGGGGGACGGGAGAAGGAAAATGAGGGTGAAGGAGAAAAGGGCGAGGAAGAAAAGGAATAAAGAAAGAAAACGAGGATGAAAACGGAGAAAGAAAGAACAGAAAGAACAAACAAAAGAAGAAGAGAGAAGAGAAGAGGAAAAGGGAGGAGCAGAAAGCTGAAGGAAGAGCAGCGAGGCGGGAGAAAGAAGGAAGAGAAGGAAGAAGATAGGACAACGAAGAAAA
>CM065737.1:25576967-25581967 GCA_033310375.1 Conus canariensis | reverse complement strand
GCATGGCACAATGTGAGTACATGCCAACCAAACAAACAAAAAAAAGGATTTGAATATAAAGCAACATCTCTCCCATTGTCCGAAATGTACCAATCCAGCAACACACAGAGTGGTAGAGACACTAGATGTTTCTCTCTCCCACAGTGTATCTAATCACACAGAAGTCTACCAGTCTAAGAATAGTCGGGGAAACAGCGCGAACACATCAGTACATTCTCGCAATTTCCACAGACTTACTGGTCAGAAAAAAAAAATGAAACAGGATAAAAAGAAAAATCTTAGTATGTCATACCAAATCCCTTACCGGAATTAATTATAAGGCTGTTAGTCAAACAAACATTGATTGAATACTAAATTTGAAATACATAAAGAAGCATACTAATATCAAATATTCATACTTCGTAATACTTTTTGCTAGTATCCAGAGGCACAGAGAGAGAAGGAGAGAGAGAGAGAGAGAGAGAGAGCACTCATAACATATAAAAATGTATAGATATTCTTAGGTGTATTAAAAAAAAACCTTCTCAGAAACCCTTTTAGATTTTCCTGGCTAGTCATTTTCTTTCAAAGACAGGACACCATGTCCTAGCAGGACCCAGCGCTATACAGAAGCTTTGACTTTCAAAGATCTTTTTTTTTATAGGGAGAAGAGCTGGACATTCGTGGACATTCATGAACCCAATAATTGTGAAACGTGTGTCCAATATATGGAAGAATAATTGCGGTAAGAACTAGAGGTGTCTTGTATGCTAGTTTTATACTTATGTGTGTGTGTGTGTGTGTGTGTGTGTGGTGTGTGTGTGTGTGTGTGTGTGTGTGTGTGTGTGTGTGTAGGAGAGAGAGAGAGAGAGAGAGAGAGAGAGAGAGAAGGAGGAGAGAGAGAGAGATGGAAAAAAGGTACAGGCTCAGGGAAAAAAAGACACCGTCAAATCAGACAAACGCGAGAGAGAGAGAGAGAGAGAGAGAGAGAGAGAGAGAGAGAGAGAGAGAGAGAAGAAGACAGACAGACAGACAGACAGACAGACAGACAGACAGGGAGGAAAAGAAAAAGACACCACCAAAACAATTAAACGAGCAGAACTATTTTTATGAAGAAGACAAATCCACATAAGATGGCCACAGAGATGTTCCAAGCCCGGTCAGAATGTAACCTGTAGCAATGAGCCGTGTGTTGTGATACCCACTGTTCCAGCCAGCTTTGACTGAGCTTTGATTAGGTACTAAATCGATGATGAAGTGGTTTTAAAGTGTTTTGCAATTGGTTAGTACCTGATTTCAAGTATAATGTCATTTTTGTTGCAATGAAACGAAGAAAACTTGCTATTATTTTTACATGAAAATATCAGGCAAGCGCGCGTACGCATACTCTGAATTTGAGAAGATAAGTGATTGCTCGTTCATCATTTTCATTGGCCTAATGTTTTTTTTTTTATCTTGCCTGAGAAGACCTAAGAGGTCGAAACGTTTCGTGATTTGTCTTGTAATTGGTTTGTTCCCGTTGTTTGGCACACTTACTAATCATTTTTTTAAATTTGTTTGAAAAAAAAGACAGATCCCTATTATGTTTATCCTGCTTGTCGGTTTCTTCTGTTGAGCACGGAAATCATGGCGAGGCTTCAATTTGCGTGCGTGTACCTGAGCAGAATTTACCACATGGCGAATGACTGAAACCAAATGAGTTTATAGGTCAAGGTCATCAGGGAGCCGCTATTATTTTGATTTTTGTCTGTCCAGTTAGGATGTGTGTATAGTGGACCTGGACCCAGGCATGCACCGCCCGTCCGTGAGAAAAAAAAAAAAAAAAAAAAAACTCCCGCTGCTCCGGTTCATCTCTTTTTCCAGCTTAATGGTGACAGCCAAAGCCGTGCACAGTGCACCTGGCCCAGCCCGTGTGATGAGCGCCATGTTTTATGCCAGTCGTGCAAACCGTATCCTCCCTCCCCTCCCCCCCCTCCCCCCCCCCCCCCCCCCCCCCCCCCCCCCCCCCCCCCCCCCCCCGGGCTGTCTTGATGAAGGGACCGAACTCCTCCTGTGATTGCATACACTTGTTATCTTTCTTTCCAACATGGATGACAAAAAACTCATGGCAGCCATGAGGCTCAGATCTATTTACTTACACAAAAAGTGACAAGAATTATGCCAACAGAGATCTTCTCTCTGCAGCTTGGGACCACATAGCACGAGAAGCGGAAGAAAATGGTAAATAGTAAAATTATCATCTTCTCTTTTTTCCCCACCAAATGAACAAAGTTACGAAACAAATCTTCAACTTTAGATCCAATGCTATTCATAGTAACAAAAAGGGCCGGTCACGAACATGTTTCCTACAAAAAAAATTGCGTGTGGCAGCGGGCTCCATCCGGGTCTATTATGCACGTTTCCAAGGTCCTGGACAACCGGACAGGGCAGGGCCTTGCAATACACGGCCGTGGTCCGGGTCTACCATCTACGTAGCCTTATTAACAGGGCCCAGATAGTGCCACAACTCTGTGCGGCTCAGCTGACCCAGTACCTAGCATTGATTACTCCTCTGTGCTCTTGTCTCCCCTGCTTAGCGGGCTGGAAAGTGGACATGAGACTACGGAGAGGATAGGGGGAATTGGGCGGGGAGGGGGGGGGGATGCTGGAAGGGAAGGAGGGGGAAGGCAATGGAGGAAGGCAGGTGGCGGTAGTGGTGAGGGGTCATGCAAGCATACTTTCTCTGAATATTGCAAGGGGAGGCTGGTTTGTTGCCAAGAAAGCTAACGCACAAGAATGGCGCCATAAAATCTGTTTCTATACGAGCGGAAGGTTGCTTGGTGGGAGTGCAAGGGGGTGGGGGTGGGGGGAGGGGCGGGGGGGGGGGGGGGCGTGTGACAGGGAATGTAGAAGGGATGTTATCATCATCCTGACAGTTTAGGGGTTAAAGGTTTTCACGTCAGGCTGGCGACCAGGAGATGTATTCCTTCAACCGTGACGGTTATGGGGTTAGGGATAACCGTCGTGTCAATCAGGTCCGTTGGGGGATATATATCTCCTCAACTAGATCAGTGAAGATGTGTTAAAAGAGAGAGAGAGAGAGAGAGAGAGAGAGAGAAGAGAAGCGGACAGACAGACAGACAGATAGAACAGACAGACAGAAATGTTGGCAAGTAAATCCTTTATTATTCTGTTCTTTAACATAACACTGCCTATTGCATTCTGTTTGCATTTAGCAGGCGTATCTTGTCATCTCAAAAGTCAGAAGTGAAAATTCGCGAGATTGCTATAGATTGCTAGTAACCAGCTTATCAAGGAACACAAAAAAAGAGAAAGAAAACAAAAGACAAGAAAAAGACAAAGAAAACCACTGGTTGGCACAACAAACTGCCTGGTTGCCAAGAACTGCACACGCCAACATGTTACTGTGCGATTCCAAGCGACGGTGATGGCCATGTCACCGTGCAAGTGAATGGATTGCTAATCAGCATGTTACGTGGTGAACGCACGTGTGATTGATCGATACGTTCGCTTTGTGTGTGGAAGAGTGTCTGATCGATATTTTGCTGAGTGGTTGAAAGGATAGCTGATCGGTACGCACCTATGCTCACAAACTTATGGCTGATCAGCATGTTTTAGGTTGGATTGAAAGCGGGGGTGACTGTAAGCATCAGAACAAAAGTACAATTACCAGAACGACAAACGAACGGAACAAACAAGTTGCAGACGCAACGCGTTTCTACTTATTGGTCTTCTTCAGGCAGGACAAATAAACTATGGACAAATGAATACATAGTCACTTATATTTTCGATCGCAGTACAAGATGTGGTCTTGGGTAAACAACTAAACTTGCTATATGAATCTGAAGAGAAGAGACAATGCTATCAGCACGTTAGTTTCTGAATCAATTACGTTATTGAAAAAGACAGTTAGCTGACTAGTACGTTACTATGTGAAGAATGGCTAATCAGAATGTCACTACATAAATGGACTGGTGGCCTCTCAAAGATGTGAGTGGAAGGGTGATTGATTAGTACGTTTCTGTGTACGTGGAAAGGTAGCTAAGCACTGTGGCACAATAGTATTGGATCTGTAGCTGATCTGTATATAGTATGACTATGCAAGTGCAACCATCTTACCCTGTGAGTCGATTTGTGGTGGATCCGGTTGTTGTTAGGTGAGTCGAATCGAATAGTGCCAGAAGTGTATATTTAATGTGAGAGGAAGAATGATTGATCGCTTAGTAACGTACTGATACGAGTAAGTGATTGAAAAGATGGATAAACAGTATGCTAGCATATCTGATCAATATGTGTCTATGCGATTTACACAATACCAGATTAGTATATCACTTTGGAATTGAACTGATAGCTGATCATTATGTTACTAAGTGTTCAAAATATATGATGGCTATGTTATTGTTTCCCAGCTTAGAACAGATGTCTCATAGCAAAACGGCTACGACACCTGTCTAAAAAGGCAATGCTTTGAGACGCTTACCCATCCAGAAGTTGTTGGTTCAAATCCCGGCAGCACACACAAAAAAAACGAATAATTTCTTTTTTTTAAAGAATTAATGATAACGACAACAACAGCAACAACAATAATAACAGCAATAGTAGTAGTAGTGGTAATAAGAATGATGATGATGATGATGATGATGATGATGATGATGATGTGATGATGATGATGATGAGACGACGACGACAACAGCAGCAGTAATAATATTGATAACAATAATAATAATAATAATATGACTGCAAATGGTTATCCAGGAATCATTAAATAGTCCCGGCCCGGCTCCCTGAGAATGTAAGAAGTTCAGGGCCGAAAAACCTGCCCCGGGGGTAGGGGGGAAGGGGGGGGGGGGTCGTCTCAAAACCCGCTGCTAAGCCTTCCCATGAGTTTCTTCCCTCTGATTATTGTCTGATCAAAAGGATTTCTGTTCATTGTGTTACGATGTCATTGAAATCATAGCTGATCAATCTAGTACTATGTAAATCGAACTGACATCTGATCAGTGTATTACTATGTCACTGAA
>CM065737.1:25564467-25566967 GCA_033310375.1 Conus canariensis | reverse complement strand
GGCTTTGTCTTTCAAGGCGTCTTGACTGGCAGATGAAGCTGCCTCTTTTCAACCGGCTCTTGGTGGGTCTGCTCATTCTGTTGTTCATTGGATGGTTTTCAAGGCGTTTGAATTTTGCTGCTTGGATGAGGATCTTTGTGTCCCTTCTGTCCTCTAATGACTGTAGCCCAGTGGTCTCTTCCATCTTCAGGATTGGGGTGGATCTCATGGCGCCAATTATGACACGCTGAGCTTGGTTCTGTATCTTATTGAGGTGGTTGAGGTTAGACTTTGCAGCTGATGCCCATGCTGACGTCCGTACTCAACTACAGGTCGGACTCTCCCTGTATAGAGTCTCTTCAGGATACGTTCGTCAGCCCCCCAGTTCGTCCCCGCAAGTTTCCTCATGATCGCCAGTCTCAACTTGGCCTTGCTACAGCATCTGGTGATCTGCTGTTTCCAAGTGAGCCTGCGATCAAAGGTCACTCCCAGGTAGGTAGGTGTGGGTTCCTCTGCAAGCCTTTGGTTGTTCAGTGTCAGCTTCGCCTCTTGCTTCTTGCTGGATAGGCTGAAGACTGTGTAGGTTGTTTTGCTTGAGTTGACAGAGACAAGCCATTCCTTGGTCCAGTCGCTGATCTTGTTGAGCGCAGTCTGGAGGCGTACCTGTGCTGTGGTGGTGTACTCTTCAGAGCACCAAAGCACCAGGTCATCTGCGTAGATCGCTCCTCTGACCCCTTTTGGCAGTTCTCTGACGATGTCATCTATGAAGATGAGGAACAACGTTGGCGAAAGGACTCCTCCTTGTGGTACTCCCTGTCTCAGCACCTTCTTCTTGCTTTTCTGGCCCTGAATCTTGACTCGGGCTTGGCGATTGTGTAGGTACTGGCTGATCCAGGTGTACATCCCCCCAGACACACCACATCGCCGTAGTTTGAGCCTAAGTCCGTCCTTCCAGACTTTGTCGAACGCCTTCTCCATGTCAATCCAGACAGCAAGCGTGTTCTTCTTTTCTTGGAAAGCGTCCTCAATGCTTTGCGTGATGAATGTGATCTGGTCTTCTGTTGATCTGTGTTGGCGGAAGCCTGCCTGTTCAGGGCTCAGCAGCTGATGCTCCTCAAGGTGCCAGACAAGCCTTGTGTTGACAAGTCTCTCCATCAGCTTCCCTAAGCAGCTTGTAAGGCTGATGGGTCTGTAGCTGTCAGCCTTCGACTTGTCCTTTCCCTTTTTGTGAATGGGGATCATGTCTGCTTCCCTCCAACACTGTGGTACTGATCCTGTCTTCCAGCTGGAGTTAAAGATTTTTAGAAGGACTGCCTTGCTCTTCATCCCAAGATGCAGAATCATTTCATTTGTGGCATCCTATCAATCTGACCGCCTACGACTGCGAACTGTTGGGGAATGAACTGGTTTTCATGTGTGTTTTAAGACGCACAGTCAAAGCATGCGTGGGGGTTAAAAGGCTACGAGATTTGCGTTTCCCTTGGCCCACGAGGATGGTTTCATCCTCCATTGTTTGGTTTTTGTTTGTTTGTTTGTTTATTTGTTTGTTTGACAACTGAAAACAGTGGCTGCTTTCATGCGCTAGAAATCACGCATCCAGTAGAACAGAACGTTAATGGATGCATCAAAAAAGCAGTCTAGGCTTTGCGTGTATTGATTTCTGTATTCAGATGATAACTGTCGGGGGTCAGGTTGGTGCTGATGCTGATATTGATAAATTCATGTATACGAACGCTCGTTTTGCTGATTACATGATAGCTTCTCTTTCAGTTTGTTTTCCCTCCGATTTATTTAAGACTTTGAAGTTGTTGGTTACGATTTATGTGTCTCTAAATTATACTTTCAGTTATTCGTATGACACTGACCGAAAATGTCTTTATCTTACATTGTGGCTTACACCTGACACTCGCTCAAATTCTAAACCTCCATATCCTGTATAATAATAATAATGATAATAATAATGAATACTTATATAGCGCCTATTCTTGGCTAGAGACCAAGCTCTAAGCGCTTTACAATCAACACTCGTTTACACAAAGGGCTGTCTACCTGGGTAGTGCCGACTGAAGAGCTGCCAGCTGGCGCTTCATTCAGTCGTTTCCTGTGTCATCCAGTCAATATTGTTCAATATCGGTCACTCAGTTTCGTTACTTCCTTCATTCTTTCCGTTTCTCACGCAGGGTGCATGCTATGTGTAACGTGTCATCCATACCAACGGCCAATCTGGCCTACTCTTCCGAAAGTTGGTGATGGGATTTTACGTGTGTGAAAGATGTTATGCGTGCGTTCACACACGGAACCTCGGTTTATAGTCTCATTCGAAGGACTGTTTGGGAAATGGAGTCAGAACCAATGTTAACTCCGAGGGAAAAATCCCCCTGTACCGACACGCCCCGGCGGAGGTTCGAACCCGCAACCGCAGGATCACCAAGATTACCAGTCCGGCGCTCTACCAACTGAGCTATTCCGGCTCCTGTGTGGCAGAATGGTAACGTGAACGTGTCTTCCTTAAATAGTAACA
>CM065737.1:25551967-25556967 GCA_033310375.1 Conus canariensis | reverse complement strand
CCGCTCAGGGCAGCATGGAAACTGCTTTCAGAGAGATCGTGAGACGAGCACACCAGACGCTAGGGAACGCACCAGTGGCAGCCCTAGCGTAAGTCATGGTCCAAAATTCCAGACATCTTTGCCAGAGACCAGTCCACAGTCTCGTGATCACATGCTGGATGCAACCGGAAATGACGAGAGTCAACGTCACAGTGAAGCCACTGCCACGTCAACTACGATGGCCGACAAATGCCCCGCTCATGACGCCAGCAGTGACGTGGCATCCTCCTTGACAGTGGACCATCCCAGGGATGCCACTGTTCTGAAGGCATCAAAAGAGACAACAGATCAAGACAGTCTATAGCGTTGACTACGAACTGATCTAGATATTCATAAAATGCAGATACCGTGGTGACACTCACTCTGAGAGCGCCGTCATTGTCACAATATCGTACACGGTAGTGGAGTATAGCTCCGGTATGATTACGTTGGCTTCTCCCACCTTAGCACCTGTTTTGCTGCTAGCAAGCTTGATAGTTCAGAGGATATAGTGACACTTTTGTTGACCCGATCATGGGTGATCCACTCAACTCACCACCAGTAGCAGTGTGATGCAGTGCGACAGAGCAGAAATGAACACGTGGGTTTTTTAATCACTTAACAAAAAGAACTGTTAGACCTACTGTGAAGATCAAGTGGATATATATCAGTGCAAGGTGAACAGAGAAATCACTCGGGAGAATGCAAACTCCTGCCAAGGTTGACCGGATCCTCCCCCCCCACCCCCACCCCCCGTCCCATTCCTCCCTGCCCTTTGATCCCAATCCGCACCGAAATTTACCGAATTAATTCGTGGGCCATATTACCTCTCTCCACCAAGATTCGTGGAAATCCGTTCAGTGGTTTGTGCGTAAACTTGCTGACAGACAGACGGACAGACAGGCGAACAACACTAGTGAAAACTAATCTCCCTGGTGGAAGTCATTACTAACACATACTATGACAAATAGAACGAGAGGGAATCGGCTGGAAAAGATGCAGTGCGCTCGAAAAGGGGGAAATTGTGATGTCACCAGTGAACGCGCGTCACTTTGACAGTCGGGCACCGATGACGCACGAGTACAGCATTGTATATACATGGCTACGTAATTTTATGACGCAGTGAAGGGGGAAGCGTAGATCCGTGAAGTTCGAACCGCCGGAGTTTTCACAATAAACCCCTGAGTATTTCACAAGGAACGATGAGTTTGCGATCCACAGGGTCGGGAAGAAACTCACCAAGATTCCCGGCTGTTACCCTGTCTCCAGACGCGCGTTGCCAGTCACCAGCAACAACCTCTGCTCCCATGCTGACTTGAGCATCAAGGTAAACAGTCACCCGAACTGAACTCAACTCTGACCGTTCGGGTCGGTGATGGTGGAAGCAATCCGGTGCGCTCTTATGGGACTGCCAAGACATTTCGCTTTCAGGACGCTTTTGCAATTAGGATTTGTGGTTGTCTGTGGCCAGTCTGAGATTCGTTATCGCTGGCAGTTGAGACAGATGATATTGGCTTGTCCAGAGAGAGAGAGAGAGAGAGAGAGAGAGGAGAGAGAGACAGAGACAGACAGACAGACAGACAGACAGACAGAGACAGACAGACAAAGACAGAGACAGACAGACAGACAGAAGAGAGAGAGAGAGAGAGAGAGAGAGAGAGAGAGAGAGAGAGAGAGAGAGAGAGTGGAGAACGGTTCCGCAGTGCCGTTGAACACAAGCGAAATGAAGCCCGTGTACAAGTTCCATAACTGCAGATGACCCGTGACAACGATCAGAAACGACAATGAGTCTGGACCGGGTACTCTCTGTTCTTACTATGCACGCCCCCTAACTCTCCTCAACTGTGGTTCTTTCGCAGGTCTGAAGATGAGCAACACTGACAGTAGCTTCCCTGTTTTGTTGTTGTTGTTGTTGTTGTTGTTTTTCTTTTTTTTTTTTTTTTGGCCTCTCTCTCAGAACCTGTCATGTTCCTTTCTTGCTGATGAACTTGGGTTGGACGTTCTGGCCTTCTTGATGGCTTTATGGGAAAGACGTCTGCCGCTCCGGGGACCACCACTTGGACGCGGACAGGAAAGAATGTCCTTTGAGATTCTCTTTTGCATTGAAACGGATTTTTCTTTTCCTTTTTTTTGTTTTTGTTTTTTGTTTTTGTTTTTGTTTTGTTACTTAACACCAACGCTGGACGGTGTATTTTACGTGTTATTTATTTCAGGATATCGTTGTGTGTTGAACATTTAGTCTGCAATCGGAGGAGGGGGGAGGGGGGAGGTAGGTGACCACAAGAAAATGTCAACAAAATAGTTCAAGTATCTTTTCATAACATGTGCTCGGAAGCGTACAGAATAGGTATAAACATCAAATTCGTGTCGTTTTATTTCTTTAAAAAAAAGAAGAGTCTGTTCTTATCGATGGGGTGGTGTTTGAGCCTAGTATTTCATGTGTAATGTGTGCATTTGATGCCATCACGAAATGAGAACTCATTTGAAGAGAGTAAACGGAGAAATCAGTATGAAAATTCAAGCAAAAACCAGGGGGCTGAATCCCTCTAATTCATTATGTGCCCAGTGGATGGTATGAATTATGGTTGCACACTTCAACTTTTTCGCTTATTTAACTCATATTGACGGCTTGTCGATAATTGCAACCTCGTGGGTTCAGTGTCTACAAAAAAAAAAGAAAAAAAAAAAACAACAAAACCCTGGTGCGGTACTAAAACAAAGCAGTAATCCAGTACAAAGTGAAATAATAATTTTTATTTCTAGGAAAAGTGAAAGTCGACACAGATTTCATAATGGCCTAGAAATATGACGTCGTCCACAACTTTCCAGAAATATCTGAAACGTGAACATGGGATTTTGCTGTGTGACTTAGTTGTTACTTCTCTATGTCATTGGACTTTTGTAAGTGGTTGTCTGCACAGACAAAAATCCTAACAGGATCTGACGTATGACTAGAAATGGTGTCTAGTACATAGACAAGTAGCTAGACAATAGTTGTGGTGTTCAAATCTACACGGTACAAGTAGACCCGTTTTATAGGTCACCCTAGGTCTCCCTGTCCTCTCCCTGGAACAATTGGCAGGTTAGCTGTTGTGTTGGTTCCAGACAGCTGTGTGTCTTGCGTTCAGTGGTCATGGAATATGAGTTGTATGTCATGTTGTCTGGGAAACACCCAGGGTATTTATTTACAGCACATTTATTCTTCCTCACTTCTCCATCACAACACACGAACGACCGTTGTGGTGGCTGGGATTGTGTCTCTTTTTCACCTTCATCTTCCTACCCTATGTTGAGTCAGGTTTTATTTTCGTTCAAGCATTGTGTACCCGACTGTTACAGCGTGTCATTTCGTTTTCTTTGTTTTATCTGTCTTAGTAGATTTTTGTGATCGTTTACATATACAGTCATTTGGAACTTCATTGTCATTGCTTGTGAATTTCGCTTTTTCTTTTAAGTTATCTGTCGTGGTAGATTTTGTTATAATTCACAGGCATTTTGTTCTTCACTTTGACGGTATGTTACTAGGTTATCTTGTCACTGTCCGTCGCGATAGGTTTTGTTATCATTCAGACATAGTCACTTTGTCATTGACAATGACAATATATTACAATGTTAACTTCTCACATGCCTGTTGCAACAGAGTTTGTTCTCATGCAAACGAAACCACTTTGTTCTCCACCAATCACAGCGCGTTAAGTACCACGTAAACCTCTCACAGTCTGCCATGGTAAATCATGTTTTCCAGTCAGACACTTTTCTCTGTGTTCCAGACCGTGGCATGCTATTCGACCAAACGGAACCACCGCTGCCGTTTCTGCGCCACGTCTGGCGATGCTGATATAAGATCAGTATAACTCTGTATTCTGTCAAAGATCTAACCATTGAATGCAGTCTCCACCGAGCGGACGTGCAAATGTATAAAGAAGTTACATATGGATGCGTATCTTCCCAGACTCAGGCAAGAAACCTCTGACAAATTTATCGCCAGTGTCTATGGACACTGCCTACAAGTCCATCTGCTGCTCAGTGCATTTCTCCAGGACTTGTCGCACAGCAAAGACCATGCCTATGATACTGCGTCAAAGTTGATTTCCACAGCAAATAGAGTTAGCAAATTGTACCGTTTTTCGGCTGATAACACACGCTTACGAAAATTAAATCAATGTGAAGGTTGTGATTCTGCTCAAGTTTATCGGTGATATTTTGCTGAAACTCTGACTAAAATGCCCGCATAAAATCATAATCGAAAAGAACAACGACGACAACAACAACAACAACAACAACAACAACAGCAACAGCAACAGCAAAAAACCATCTAGGTTACTACATATTACAGTTGACATTGTTGCAAAGATAAAGTAAAAAGTGCTGTATTTGTGGAAAAATCATGAATGGAAGCAAAATCTTTTAAAATCGTCATGAATGTGACAACAGTCTACTTCCAACAGCACTATGGTACATGTTTTTTTTCGAAATCGTAATTCTGTACCAAACATTTGTAACATATCTGACATTTGAAACTGCCTCTTATTTTTAGCTCAGTAGGCTTATCGCGCGCGCGCGCGCGCGCGCGCGGTGTGTGTGTGTGTGTGTGTGTGTGTGTGTGTGTGTGTGTGTGTGTGTGTGTGTACTGTGACTTAAGGAATCATCCCCCCTTTCAGACATACCGAGGGATATGAATACCTCATCAAAGTGTACAGTGTAAGTGTTTTTCGAGGTAAGCACAATCATAGCCTTCATCATGGGGGTCATGTAAGTCACCCTCGTGTCACTCTTGCCACGCAGTGTTATAGTTGATCACCGATTTGTAGTGTGGCTAGGTAGGCAATCATTCACTCGATCAACTGTCACCTCTTTCTGACTTCATCATCTAATCGTCTAATACTTTCAATTTTGTTGCTGATCGATGAGGATGAGGATGATGAAGAGGAAACAGCATTGCAGAGCTGTACTCTACGCTTACGTTCATAATGTATCTCGGC
>CM065737.1:25546967-25549467 GCA_033310375.1 Conus canariensis | reverse complement strand
GACGGTGATGTGTGTTCAGATTCCCGCGATAACATGAGTGAGGGCTGTTGGAGAGGTAATTATGCAATCTGCACTTTGTTTCTCTTCACGCTGAAAATAATATGTTACAAGTCACAGATGTAGGCCTCTATAAAGATGGCAAATGAGTGACGGACAGATTATCGGTGGATTATGTGCACTTTTCCACAGAAGCCCCGTTTTATCTTTTTCCTTCAGAATATACCCACATGAATGCATGGTTAGATCCCGTTTTTTTTTTTTTGTTGTTTTTTTTTTGTCATCGTTGTTGTTGTTGTTGCTGTTCTTTTTCTTTTTTGTCCTTTTCTTCAGCATTGAAAAAGAAGTATATATGAACTGAACTGTTTAGGCTAAACCTTGCCATGAAAGAAAAGGACATAACTGTATTTAGTGAATTGTCCTCACTTTTTTCGGTCACTGATTTTTCTACATTAGAACAGAGTACGCTCTCTCTCTCTCTCTCTCTCTCTCTCTCTCTCTCTCTCTCTTCTCTCTCTCTCTCCTCTCTGTTTATATCTATCTATCTATCTATCTATCTATCTATCTATCTATCTATCTGTCTTCAAGTTTCGAGTTTCAGTCATTATTGTCCAGACGTCCTGTCAAAGAATGTCAAGGTTAAACTCACACATAAAAAAAATGTAACGTCACGAATGAGATAAAGAAGTGGGGAAAGCATCATGAAAAAAAAACAAACAAACAACAAAAACAGTATATCACATAATAGTTACGCTTTCACATCTTAAGGCTTATAGAACTAGGCTATGCTGCAAGTGCGAAGCATTCCCCTATGGTCGTTGACCCAATTTTTTACCCCAAAAAATGAAATAAATAAAAAAGATACTTACAAACAATGAAATACCACAAAAACAGCCATGTGGGCAAATAGTGAAAGCAACATGGACAGCTCGTGTCCACTCAAGACAATATGTGCAATTTTCGCTAAAAAGGTAAAAAAAAAAAAAAAAAACCCATTTTTTTAAGCTGGCTTATTAATTGCCACTAGACCGAATGAAATGTATATGAATTCTTAGATCTTAGGACAATGGTTAAAAACAACACAAGGAAAACACTAAACAATAGAAAAGAAAGAAAAAAGAAAAAGAAAAAAGGCAGACAAAGAGAGTGATGGAAAAGAGGAAGTGTTTCAGCTCAGAACTCCCAGAAGGCTGGGAGAGCTACTTGTTCTGAAAGAGCTTCCATCATCCTATGAGACCACTTATTCAGTTCGCCGTAAACATACTAATTCAGTTCTCCGTATACACAACGAAGCTCACACGGCGAATCTGGTCACTTGGTTTCTCTTGTCAGGAGCCAGTATATCAGAGACTACTCATTCATTTAGGTCCTTCACCACGAAGAAAGAACAGAGCATCTATGACAACTTGCCGTGGGTTCAACTCTGAGCTATCCACTCTGTTTCTGTCCTGTTGGTTTCCTTACAGGGACCGCAGCAGTAGGAGACGCTGGTTCCGCTGCGTATTCGGTGTGTTCAGGACAACTGGGGGTTGGTTTTCGTCAGGGAGATTTACTTCCGGTTATCATAACATCGACTTTTTGCCAGTGAAATCAAAAACTGCTTGTGGTTTATTTACTTCCACATGCCTGAGAGAAGTCTTGCCGCGTCATTCTTGATTGCGGGACTCGGCAGACGACAAAGAAAGCCCTTTCCTTCTATACAGTACCAAAACCACGGAAGAAAAGATGAGTGGGAAAATGCACTCCTACGGTAAATGTGTCGTCTGATAAAGAAGCCTCAATCGCTCTAAAATCGATATTATCAACCAATCGGAATAGACTCTTTACTCTGGCCAAGCAGAACACAGCTTCGTATAGCAACATCTGCTACCAAAACCATAGCATGAGCGATGCAGGAGGAAAAAAAACTTATTTTAAATGTGAGTGCTTTGTTTTCTATTTGTTTGTTTTGTTCTGTTTTTCATTATTATTCGTTTCTCTTCATTGAACGTGTTAATCAGTCGCATCGACGTCAGCAAAAACACATTATTTTGTCGAAAATGCGCATGTCTTTTTTGATCTTGTGTGCTTAATTTTTTTTAAAAAAGGGTTGTTTTTCCATTGTGTTTATGTGTTTATATTTTGGCTTCATTTCAGCAATACTGCAGTCTTATTCACCTTTTTTTGCTATAATCTCACAATCGCTAACAATCATATACAAAAATGACAAGTTTCTGAAGGACAACATATAGCAATACTTCACTAGTAGGTCTGAGTTGCAAACACTATTTTCGTATTCTTTATCTCCAAGTATTATTTTACTCCCATCTGCAGGACGGTTAACACACCCCACACTGCAAATATTGTGACTGGAAGTAAACTATCCAAACATCTGTTGACACAGGTCTGTCCGAAAGTTCACCAAAGACCCAGGGAAGCGTTCCTGCTACAACAGGCGGCTGTCCTTCTTTCTGATGTCTCTGGTTCCCTTCTTCCTCAGTTCTCCCTTAGTCTCTCTTCTCCA
>CM065737.1:25526967-25534467 GCA_033310375.1 Conus canariensis | reverse complement strand
TGAGGACCATTTGGACTTCCGGCGGTTTGACTTGCGTATCAGGCTCTGTTCCCACACATTTAAAGCAGGTTTGTCTTCAGCGTGTTTGTTTACACCACAACCGATAACGTTGGCAGTGTACACATGTACCCCATCTGCGGCCCTTCTGTTTGAATTAAGGGAAACAATAACACGCGATTTCTCAAACTGACATACGTATGCCAACTTGCAAGTCTAGGAGAGTTGCTTGCCCTTACTGAACGCCAGCTCTAACCAGGTTACTTCCCTTGCTGATTTTCGAACATCATCTGTTCGACGTACTGATCTCTACCCACTTGCGAAATTTGGTGCGGAGTTAGAATATTACGATCTGGACCCAATGAGCAAAAGAACATTCATGAGGGAGGGTGGGGATTTTTATTTCACCATGGCACAGTAACGAACTGAGCCACCACCAGAAGCGTGGTCAAGACAATGAAGATTCGGTTGACCACACGCAGATTCAGTATATCTGTGACAAGTTTTAGAATGTTGTCAAGAGACACACCATGTATTCGGATGGGATTTATAATTTAATTTTAAGAGGACAATTCGACCTTGGCGGACGTCTGGGCTTTCCAGAGCCCCCTTATGGTTAATATTTTTACTGATGTGTAGCAGAACCAATGCCTTAACTACTGTAGACTGGCATTCAGTGTTGCCTTCTTTATCGTTATATTTATACCACCAACACCAATACGTGCCGTGCCAGTCTATATAAAGAGACACCCCGCCACTACAATGTAAAATCAAGAAAACAGCAATTGTCACTTGTTTCTACAAACCACTGAAAGACATCAACTACCCAGATATCTACCGATAGTAGCCCTTCACAATTCAATCTTTTGTTTTTTTAATCATAATAACGTAAACATGAATAGATTCGAATGTATATTAGCTCACCACTACCTTCTCACAATACTATCGGTGACTCAGTTTATCCAATATTGATAGAATCATCAAGTTACTTCTTTGCAAGACGTTCCACGTACTTCAAATCGTCATTGTTATGTTATTGTCATTGTGATGTATTAAGTGTGTGTGTGTGGTGGGGGGGTGGTGTGGTGTGCGCGCGCGCATGTTCGTCTCTGTGTGTTCGTCTGTGTATGTGCGCTCACGCATCTTGAATGAAAGAGCGCGCTTCTGTGCTTTCGTGTTGGCGCGCAGAGCTAAAAATAAACCAAAGTCTATCACCTCCCATCCACAACAAACAAATAAACAAACAAACCATCTACCAAGTGGCTACAACAAAAATGAAAAAACAGCAATTCTCACATGCTTCAATAAACCACTAATGATGTGTACTACCCAGATATCTGCCCATGATAGCCTTTCATATATTTTTTTCAATTTTTCTTTAAATTGACGGGACAAGTTCATTCTTGTCTACAGGACGACTCATAAACTCATCATGAACAGCGCCAATTAAAAACTATCGACATGATGCAATTTCAAATCAGTTAATCCAACACCCCCCCCCCCCCCCCACACACACACACACACATTAAATGTCTTCGGGGGGCCGGGGGTGGGGGTGGGGGGCGGGGGGGGGGGGGGGGGGGCGGAAACCAAACGTTTCTAACTCGCTCGCGTCTCTGCCAGATTCCCAGGCTGTCCCAGGACTTGCTGATTGTGCATTACACTCCCAAAACAGCTTTTTGTCCCCCTTTCTTCTATACTAAGAACATCAAGCTCATATAAAATGGTGAGGGGAGGAGCGGGGGTGGGGGTGCAGGGTGGGGATTGGGAGGGGGGGGGGGCGGGGGAGCGGGGACGGCAGATGCAATCCAGCCACAAAACAACAGACAAACAAAGGGAAATGACCTGGCGGGCCGCGTGAAGGGCGCCGCGTCGGTACATCATCTCGCCCTTGGTTCTGACGTGATAAGCAAGGGCTTGGCCCTTCGCAGCGTCTGTGACGAACAAACAAAAGTGAATAAATTTTTAAAAAACAAATAAACAAAAAAAGGAATAAATAAAAAATAGATATATAAATAAGCAAATGGATAAATACATGAATAAATACATAATGAATAATTAAATAGAATGAAGGGATAAGTCGAATAAATAAGTAAATGAACAAACAAATAAATACATATACAAATAAATAAACAGATAGATAAGTAAACAAACAGAGCAAAAAGGACCAGGAAACATTCAATCTAACAGCGCAGACACGATTCTCCTCCATTGATGCCCCCACCTGCCAAGGAAGCAACGTCTCCCCCCCCCCTTCCACCCCCACCTTCCCTCTGTGTGCAGGAACGAGATGCATAATTATAGCGGGCAGCTGAAGGCCACCATCCATCGAGCATCACGTGACAAGGGCCGGACCGTGCACGTGATACCTGAGAGAACCTTCGTGATGAGCGATGCCTCAACCTGCCGCCGGTGGCCTGTGCCTTTCTCTGGTCCAATCACATGCCACAACAGATGAATTACTGGTGTTACCCGATCCGCGTCATTGAGTAAGCTTCCTTGTGATTGGTCGCCGGTGATATCGTGATGCCCCTGTCGCGGGCGACATTGGACTGAACCAAAGGAGGTAAAATTATACAATATATTACGCATGCATGCTTTCAATCATTACATACATACATACATACATACATATATATATATATATATAGAGAGAGAGAGAGAGAGAGAGAGAGATAGAGAGAGAGAGAGAGATAGAGAGAGAGAGAGATACAGATATAGAACATATATAAACAATAGCCACACACACACACACACACACACACACACACACAACACTATATATATATATATATTATATAATATATATATATATATATACACACACATAGATATAGATGATCGTGTGTGTTCGTGCGTGTGTGTGTGTGTGTGTGTGTGTGTGTGTGTGTGTGTGTGTGTGTCTGTGTGTGTGTGTGTGTGTGTGTGTGTGTGTGTGTGTGTGTGTGTGTGTGTGTGTGTGTGTGTGATATTACAAGAATGCCTTTGGAAGTCTTTTCCCACGGGCTCAAACTGTCAGCAATCACCCATCACCTGTCTTAATCCATATCTGAATAACTCGTCTCTTTCGCTTTGTGTATATGATAGATTAAGAGAAATACTGCTGCGACTGGAATGGTTGCAGAGCAAGGCAAAGAGTCGACCAATGAGGCACGGATTGCCTCCGAGTCAGTAGAGCACGACCAGCGCAATCTGGAAAACACCAGACGCGTTATGATTTTTAACCTTCACTTGGAAAAGAATACCCACAATGAATTTGGTTCATATGTGCTGTCTGCAAGAGAAAGGCTTTTAATTAGTGTTAAAACTTCTTTTACTATTATCAAGCAAAGGTACTTGTTTATTCCTTGATTGATCGCTTTCGTTTAAGGAAAGGAAAGCTATGGGAGCATGACGTTATTACAGTGATTGATGACACGCATTTTGCCGGATGACTTGGCTTCACTCGCCAGTCTAGCTTATACATCCTTCACTGATACGTTCTGCAACATTGTTTAGTATCAGTCACCTGTCGTTCACACCACCAATACATTTTGTCGTGTGTGTGTGTGTGTGTGTGTGTGTGTGTGTGTGTGTGTGTGTGTGTGTGTGTGTGTGTGTGTGTGTGTGCTTGCGTGCGTGCGTGCGTGCGTGCGTGTTTTATTGGGTTTTTTTGTTGTTGTTTTTTGTGATCATTATTCACCTGTACAGCGTTCACATAGCTAGCGCATTCTTCCATATTATTCAGCTTTACATGCCTCTCCGGCGTTCACATTACTTGGTGAAGCATTGTGTCCTCTTGCTTATCACATATATGTCCAGCGTTCACATAGCTCATTCATTCTGCCGTATTATTTGGCGCTTCTGGCTATTGTTTATCATCACTCACCCGTTTACACAGCCAGTGCGTTCTATCGTATTAATCAGCGTTACTGACCTCTCCAGCGTTCCTATCATTCAGTGATGTATTCTGCCCCATTGTTCATGACCATTCACCTGTCTAGAGTTCACATCCCTTATACATTCTGCCGTTTTTCTTTGTTTGTTTGTTTGTTTTTTCCCCTCACTCACCTGCCTAGCGTTCGCATGGCCAACACATTCCGCCATATTGTTGATGTTGATCTGCCGGTGTTCACACACAGACACAGACACACACACAGACACAGACACACACAGACACAGACACACACACACACACACATACACACACACACACACACGCGCGCGCGCGCCGGTATAGTCTGTCGCATTGCGTACCGTCATCTGTCCAGCTTCCGCATTGCTTACACCTGCAAGTTTGTTTTACCGTTAGCTGTCCCCTTTTTCCTATCACCTTGACACTTAGCAAAAAAAAAAGAGACTCTATATATATATCTATCTATGTATATATATATATATATATATATATATAGTAGAAAGAAACTCGTGGAGAGCGTGGCAGCAGAGAGTCCTCAGAAGAGAAGCCCCCTTCAAGCAAGTGTTTCGGCCCTTATCTCCTGACACTCTAGGGGGGTTGGGCCACACCCGGTTCATGACTCCGGATGTCCCTCTGCTGCCCCTTTTTTTCCCATCTTGGGACGAGCCATGGCTGGGATTCGAACCCATGACCCTCTGGACATGCTCATTTTCCACTTAATGACTCGCGCTTTAACCACTGAGCCACAGGGACACCTGATATTTGTAGGGAAATTAAGCCTTATGAAGTTCACTTTTGTTCCTCCTTGACCAGATCCAGCTTGAACACCTCTCTGCCGCTTCTGCCATTGCTTTCAGGGCTCTGGTTTTTTCCTTCCCTGCAACTGAGAGCTGTTTCATTAGGCTGTATGCAGACGTTCCTACAAACCCCCTAGCTCCAATTTCTGCAGTGAGGACTTTGACCTGACAGCCTTTTCTCCTCAGGCTGTTTGCCAGATCAGCATACTTTTCAGTCTTGTAGATTTGAGCTGCCTCCATTCTGTTCTCATATGGCACCGTGAGCTCGATCATGATCAGCTGCTTGGTTGACTTAGAGTGGACTACTATGTCTGGTCTCATGCCACTCTTGCTGATGATCTCTGGGTGACTCTTCCATTCTGGGAGGTCTGCAGTGCACTCCCAGTCATCTGCCCCGTCCAGCAGACTCTGCCTGCATGTTCGAGTGGCACTGTTGTTCTTGGCCATGATTTGCTGCCTCCTGCCGTGAAGAATGTTGCGGGTGCTTTTGGAGTCCTGATTTTCCCTTTTGTGGTGTTGGTACTAGCCCAGACTACTTGTACAATTTCTTTGAGCACTTGGTTGTGCCTCCATGTGTACCTTCCTTGAGCCAGGGCTACTTTACATGAGCTTAGGACATGCTCCACTGTTTGTTTTTCATGGCAGAGGGGGCATGCAGGATCGTCTGTTTTCCCCCACTTCACCAGGTTTGCATTTGAGGGCAGAAGGTCATATGCAGATCTGAGAATGAAGCTGATCCTGAGAGGGGCCATGTGCCAAATGTCATTCCAAGTGAGACTTCTTTGGAGTGCATTCTCCCACGTTGTCCATTGCCCTTGCTGGCTCTGCTGGACTGCTTTTTGGAGTCTTTTTTGGTCTTCTTCTTTTCTCATCTCCTGAATCATCATATATATATATATATCCAAAAGATGAAAAGCACAAGAACAACAAGCCGTCGTGGTTATAGTTAAAATTTTCAGCTTTATTTGCATTCATCAGTAAATGACATCCTCTCTGAGAGAGAGAGAGAGAGAGAGAGAGAGAGAGAGAGAGAGAGAGAGAGAGAGAGAGAGAGAGAGAGAGAGAGAACGAACGAACGAACGAACGAACGAACGAACGATGGAATAAGCATCACTGCTTTTTTACATCCAGCCCTCCGGGGCCAAACGAAATTTAAGAAAGGAAAAGAAAAACACTGATTAATATAAAATAATGGAAAATAACTCTTAAATATGAAATATGAAAATACAAAAGGGCATAAAAATCTATGTACAGAGGGAACACCGACAGAAGGTGTGGGAGACGGTGGGAGTGGGAGTGGGATGGGGTGGGATGGAGGACAATTAAGAATGAGAGGAGGGGGGATGGAAGGGATGGGGTAGGATGGAGGACAATTAAGAATGAGAGGAGGGGGGATGGAAGTAAAGGAAGAACTGATAAGGAAAATGAAACATTTACACAGAACAGTTATTGGTACATCTTTGGGTAAAGTGGTGTAAGATCAGATACATTAAGTACGTAAAAAGATTGGATTTAAACTTACTAGTGTTTGGTTCATTTTTTAGTTTTTCTGGGATATTATTCCACAGCCAGCCCCCAGAATAAGCAAGACTTGATTTGTGTAAATTAATTGATGGGAAAGGGAGATTTATTTTATGCGAATGTCGATGATCATTAGAAGTAAATATATTCATTAAATAGGAAGGAGCACTGCCGTGTAGTATTTTATGCATAAAGAGTGCTTTATTGTACAATAGTTTGGTCTTGAATGGAAGGATACCTGCTCGTTCATAATCAGGGTGCCCTAGCGAGGGTTCATCGATTGTTATTTTGACAGCTCTCTTTTATATACTAGTCAATGGTTTAAGCAACGTATTGCTAGCTAAATTCCAGAGTGTCGAGGAATAGTCAATATTTGGTTGAATATAAGATTGAAAAAATAATTTTCTGGTGTGATAATCTAAAAAGTTTTTTTATTTTCCTGAGCTGATACAGTTTTACGGCAAGATTTTTGGAAAGATGTTCTAAATGCTTCGACCAAGATAAGTTGTCGATTGCTATTCCTAAGACTCTGTGATTAGAAACCTCTTTGATTTTTTCGTTACCAATAGAAAGGATTGACAAGTTTTCGGTTACATTTTGACGTTTTTGCCTTGTTGTAATCAACATGAATTTTGTTTTTTTTTTGTGGATGCAGAGACATGTGATTGAGTTGTGTCCATTTGATGAGAAGGTTGACATTTTTCTAAATGTCAAGGTAGACTTGCTGAGCATTAGAGTTATTAGTGTCAATAGTACAGAGTATTCGTGTCAACAGTAAGAGAGAGAGAGAGAGAGAGAGAGAGAGAGAGAGAGAGAGAGAGAGAGAGAGAGAGAGAGAGAGAGAGAGAGAGAGAGAGAGAGAGAGAGAGAGAGAACGAACGAACGATTTAATGAGTTAAGCTTACAAAGCCCATTCTCATGCAGAGGTAACGGTGGGGGCGGGGATGTTCGAAAATGAAGATCAACAAATGCACACAAACCATAAATGTCCGATAACAACATTGCGTTGAGGAAACCAAATCACGGAAATAATTAACAAACATCGAACACAGACGTGATTGTCATTGAGACTTCCAAAACTTTTATCCGCTGTCAACAAGATTTCCGTCCTCCACATCTGAATTGCTGCTGAAAGTCAGTCGCACATTCTCTCCGTCAACAGAATGAACGCTTTCCATGTTTCTTAACATTCCTTGTAGGTACGACATAATGTCACTGAGAGTCATGTTCTCTGGAGGGTCGTTCTGTTGGTCATTCGCTGCAGGCCTGTCCTGATCACAAACCACATCA
>CM065737.1:25476967-25516967 GCA_033310375.1 Conus canariensis | reverse complement strand
AGAGAGAGAGATGAGGGGAGAAAGGCTGAAGGAAGGAAACGCAAAGGGAAGGAAGAGTATATGGGGGGGGGGGGGGGGAGAAGTGAGGGGAGAAAGGCTGAAGGAAGGAAACGCAAAGGGAAGGAAGAGTATATGGGGGGGGGGGGGGAGTGAGGGGAGAAAGGCTGAAGGAAAGAAACGCAAAGGGAAGGAAGAGTATATGGGGGGGGGGGGGGGGGGGAGTGAGGGGAGAAAGGCTGAAGGAAGGAAACGCAAGGGAAGGAAGAGTATATGGGGGGGGGGAGTGAGGGAGCAAGGCTGAAGGAAGGAAACGCGAAGGGAAGGAAGAGTATATGGGGGGGGGGGGGTAGAGAGTGAGGGGAGAAAGGCTGAAGGAAAGAAACGCGAAGGGAAGGAAGAGTATATGGGGGGTGGGGGGAAGAGTGAGGGTTGAAAGGCTGAAGGAAAGAAAAGCGAAGGGAAGGAAGAGTGTAGAGAAGGAAGAGTGTAGAGAAGGAAGAGTGTAGAGAAGGAAGAGTGATGGTATAGAAGAATGAAGGAAGGAAGAGTGTAGAGAAGGAAGAGTGATGGTATAGAAGAATGAAGGAAGGAAGAGTGTAGAGAAGGAAGAGTGATGGTATAGAAGAATGAAGGAAAGAAGGGTGTAGAGAAGGAAGAGTGATGGTATAGAAGAATGAAGGAAAGAAGGGCGAAGGGAAGGAAGAGTGTAGAAGAAAAGAGTGAGGAGAAGACAACTGAAGGAGAGAAGAGCTAAGAGGAGGCAGAGTGTAGAGGGAAAGAGAGAAGGGAGAAAGAATGAAAAGAAGAAGTGCAAAGGGAAGGATGATATAGGAGGGAAAAGCGTGGGGAAGAAGACTGAAGAAAAAAGTGCAAAGGGAAGGAAGAGAGAGTATGGAGGGAAAGAGTAAGGGAAGGAAGACTGAAGGAAAGAAGTGCGAAGAAAAAAGAGTACAGGACAAAAACAAAATAAGCGAAGGAAAGAGAGAGATGAGAAAAAGAATGAATGGAACGAAGAGAGGAGCGAAAGAGTAAAGGGAAGAAAGTGCTAGGAGGATGAATGAATGGGAGGAAGAGAGAAGGGGAGAGTGAAGTGGATGGGGAGAGGTTGGATATGTAGAAAGAACGGAAAGTAATCATGAGAGTGAACGGGAAGAAGAGTCTAATGAGATTTAAAAGCGAAGGGGAGAAAGAAGGAAGAGTGAAATGGAAGAAGAATAAAGACAGGAAGAGTGCAGGAATGAAGAGTGGAGGGGGAAACAATGTAGGGAGGAAAACTGAAGGATGAAACTTGAAACGGGACGAGTGAGGGTAGGAAGAATGAGTGGATGAAAAATAAACAGAGGTATATAAAGGGAGCTAGGATGAAAGATGAAAAATGAGGACAGGAAGAACGAAGGGAGGAACGTGAGCGGAGGACCAGTGAGGCAAAGAAGAGTGGATGGGGGTGAAGGGAGTGAAAGAAGGAATGAGGAGAGAAAGAGTGAAGGGAAGAATGGAAATAAGGATGAGGGAAAGAAGTGTGAACGGAGAAGTGATGAAGAGAAAGGAGAAAAGACAGAGAGAGAGAGAGAGGGGGGGGGGAGAGAGAGAGAGAGAGAGAGAGAGAGGAGAGAGAGGGAGGGAGGGAGTTAAGTGAGAGGTGAAGAGGGAAAAAGTACAAGATAAGAAGAATAAAGGATAGAAGGAAGAGGAGGGAGGTAAAGAAAAGTGAAGGTCGGAAGACTCTCTCTCTCTCTCTCTCTCTCTCTCTCTCTCTCTCTCTTCTTCTCTCTCTCTTGCTGTCTCTTTCTGTCTGTCTGTCTGTTGTGTGCCTCTCTCTCTCTCTCTCTCTCTCTCTCTCTCTCTCTCTCTCTCTCTCTCAGATATTACTTCTTTTTTTTTTAACCAAAAAGGCCCAGGAACGTTCTTTCATGTCCAGAAATAAGTGATTTAATAGAGCAGTACATCCTTCCTAAATACTTTAGGCATCCATCCTTATTTCAAACTAAGATCGTTGATGGCATCGACCAATGACAAAATAGTGAAACAGCTTGATGGGTATTTGTACAGAAGCTTTAAACGGAGAAACTGTGTTAGTTTAGGTTGTTTATATTATCTACTGGAAATGTATAGTGTTACGTTGTTCTGTGTATATCCCCATTGTAAGGGGCTATGATCTTCATGAATAAACATCTTTGTCTTGTCCTCTCTCTCTCTCTCTCTCTCTCTCTCTCTCTCTCTCTCTCTCTCTCTCTCTCTCTCTTGAATGGTCCTTGTCAATCTTACACCCTGTATTTAAGAAAGGGGATATTAATGTGCCTGACAACTACAGGGGAATCTCACTGCTGAATGTATGTAGCAAATTGTATAGCTTTGTGTTAAATAAAAGAATTACTAAATGGATCGATGATAACAAAATAATCGGTGAAGAACAAGCTGGATTTAGAGCAAAGCATAGTACCTCTGATCATGTTTTTACGCTCACGGCACTGATTCAGAAACAGCTTGTAAGACATCTGAAATTTTATGTTGCTTTTATCGATTTCCGTAAAGCATTTGATACAGTTCATAGAGAGAAACTATGGAAAACTTTAAGCAACAATGGTATTAAAGGAAAAATTGCCTGGGCAATAGAAAGCATGTACGCTGTTGTTAAGACTCGTGTTCGGGCAGGTGGTGATCTATCTGAAATTTTCTTCTGCCCACATGGCCTTAAGCAAGGTGAAGTATGCTCACCTGTCCTGTTCTCCTTGTTCATTAATGAACTAACTAAGGATGTCATCAGTAATGGTAGACATGGAATTCAGCTGTATCCTGATATTGTAGAACTGTTTATTTTGCTCTTCGCTGACGATGTAGCATTATTTTCAGATAGCGTGGTAGGTCTGCAGACACAACTGAATATACTTTACAACACGTCTAAGCGCCTAGATCTGATAGTTAACCTGGAGAAATCTAATATAGTTGTTTACAGAAACGGTGGCTATCTTTCCATGAATGAAGAATGGTATTTTGGAGAAGAAAAGTTAAAAATTGTGAGCATGTACAAATATCTAGGAATATATCTAACAACAAAGCTATCTTTTCAGCCTACATTACGAGATCTCGCAGATCGCGCTAAAAAGGGTATTTGTGTTATTATGAAACTTCTATGGTCAATTGGAGAACATTCTCCAAACATATTTTTGAAAATGTTTGATTGCCAGATTCAGCCAATTTTGACGTACGGCCAGAAATTTGGGGACTGTCACAGGACCAAGAATGCATTGAAAGAGTGCATCTGTCTGCTTTGAAAAGGTTTATGGGTGTTCATCCAAAGTCTCCAAGACATTTAGTTTATGCAGAAATTCGAAGGTTTCCCTATTTTGTCAACACATATTCTAGGTGTGTTAAATTTTGGCTGCGGGTGGTATATATGAATGATGATAGGTATCCAAAAAAGGCGTATAAAATGCTTTTGTCCCTGCAGAGGCAATACTATACCACTTGGGCCTGCAAAATTCGTAATGTTTTATATGAATTTGGTTTTGGTGTCGTTTGGGAGGCACAGTGTGTTGGAAGCATTAATTTGTTTATGAGAGAATTCAAACAGAGATTGATAGATTTTTATAAACAGAATTGGCGTGCTTCCTTGCAGTCTCATGAATTTTACAGTGTTTATTCGCAATTCAAGAGCACATTGATTCTCAGTCCTTATATGTATCTTGTTAAGAACGTACAAATTCGAAGAACATTTGCAAGATTTCGGATTGGAATGTCTCCTCTGAAGTCACATTTTTTTTTACAGTATATAGAGAACTGTGTTAATGATAAATTGTGTCCGTTCTGCAGAAACACACCAGAAACTGAATTACATTTTGTTCTTGTATGTCCACTGTACGATGAAATAAGAAACGAATTTATTCAGCCCAAATATTTCCATAAGCCATGTTTGTTTAAATTCTACCTACATATGTCAAGTGAAAACGAAGGTATTGTTTTACGGTTATCTAATATTGTTTACAAAGCGTTAAACTTAAGGATGTAGTTTATTCAATCTAAATGTTCTTGTTGTGCTATTGCTTCCATGTTATGGGCCGGAGGCCTGACATTAAAACATTTTTGACTTTGACTTTGACTTTTGACTCTCTCTCTCTCTCTCTCTCTCTCTCTCTCTCTCTCTCTCTCTCTCTCTCTCTCTCTCTCTTTCAGAGACCTACTGAGACCAATCTCGAAGCACTGTTTTATGCATTTTTATGCATGAGTGTTGATCGCGATGTCTGAAGAAGACATTTTTTGTTGAAAGTGCACTTGATCTCAATCAATCAATTAGATGACCGTTATTTTGCACCTTGGTTTGCTTCTTTATATGTGTCGTGGTTGATTACATCACAGTCTCTTTTCTTCACATCATCGTCTTACGTCGTTTTGGTAAATTGAAAAATTATTGCTGATCGAAAGCATGCGTGTAATATCTTTTTTTTTTTTTTAAACACGATTCAATCGGAGAAATTTGTTGCGTAGACAAAGCAGACCGTTCTTGCCAAAATTTAGCGAAGCATTTTGTCTGGGTAACCCGCAAAAATGTGTAAGTTGTTCACATGAGTCCTCCCCCTCTACTCCCCCCCCCCCTCAACTCCCACTCACACACCTCTCCATATCCTCCCTGTAGCCACCGAGTGTTTTTTTGTTGTTGTTGTTGTTGTTGTTGTTTAACCCCATTGTTCGATTGAAATGTGTTCTGCCCCCTTCCCCACCGTCCCTCTCCTCTAATGCTCGCCACTGTCTGGTCATCATGAGGACTGGCCCCGTGCTGCCTACCCCCAACCACCGCACACCACTATCATCAAATCCATCCGATAATTCCCCCCCCCCCCCCCCCCCCCCCCCCCCCCCCGCCCCCTCTCCCCTCCTCCTGCACTCCCTCTGACTCTCAAGGCCGTTGGTGTGTCAGCCCACGTATTCAGATTCTCAATAGAAACAAACTCAGCGGAAACCCTCCGTCCTCCCTCTCCCCTCCCCTCCCCTTCCCACACACAAGCACACAGGGGTGCACACACACACACACACACACACACACACACACACACACACACACACACACACACACACACTGACTGACTGAAACCAATTTATTGTCAGATTAACTCAAGGTTGTACTGAGTGTACACACACACACACACACACACACACACACACACACACGCACCACGCACGCGCACGCGCACGCACAACACAACACACACACACACACACACACACACACACACACACACACACACACACACACACACACATTATTCATAACTGTTATTTCAGTATAAAACAAACAGGCATAACGTTATGCATACAAATCGAACAGGCCTTTAACTATATCCTCGGTTTACATTACTGGGAATACACGCTCCACGGATTTTGACGATTCTCTGGTTTTGTGACGTGGGGCGACGCAATCTATCACAGTCAACACAACATGGTGGGCAGTGCACCGTTAGAAAGACACAGGGAGTCCACGTGTCACACTCGTGGTCATGGAACCCACACCTGCATGGTCGAAGCAACGTGGTGGGAGGTCATGGGCTATATCCATCACAGAGCTTTTGCACTATTGCCAGTCCTTCGAATTAAACTATAAACCGAGGTTTCGTGTGTGAACGCACGCATAACATCTTGCACACACGTAAAATCCCATCACAAACTTTCGGAAAAGAAGGCCGGTTTGGCCGTTGGTGTGGATGACATGTTACATATGGATGCACCCTGTGCGAGAAATAGAAAGAATGAAGGAATTAAGACAATTGAGTGAACGATATTGAACAATATTGACTGCATGACACGGGAAACGACTGAATGAAGCGCCAGCTGGCAGCTCTTCAGTCGGCACTACCCAGGTAGGCAGCCCGTTGTGTAAAGAGAGTGGATTGTAAAGCGCTTACAGCTTGGTCTCAAGCCGAGGATAGGTGCTATATAAGTATTCATAATAATAATAACAAGAAGAAGAAGGACAGGTGAAGGTTGGACTGCAGGTGAACATAGGTAGTCGTTAGCTCATAACATAGATCCAGTGGGAGAGGGATGAGGGTGGGGGGACAGGGTAACTGTTTCTTTCACTTTTTAGAGTTCCGCTGAGCATATTCAAGCCACTCACCGCTTCCTACTGATAGGATTGGCTCTGTGTCTGTGTTATCATTTAGAATTCCTTTGAGCATATCCAAGCCAGTAACTTCTTCCTGCTGATAGGATTGACTCTGTTTTATTATTTAGATGCCTTTGAGCATATCCAAGCCACTAACTGCTTCCTGCTGATAGGATTGGCTCTGTGTCTGTTTAATTATCTAGAATTCCTTTGAGCATATTATTATCCACGCCACTTCCACATTCTGTCGATAGGATTGGCTCTGTGTCTCTTTCATTGTTTTAGAGTTTATCGAGCATATGCATAGGATTGGCTCTGTGTCTCTTTCATTGTTTTAGAGTTTATCGAGCATATGCAAGATACTCATTGCTTCCTGCTGATAAGATTGACTCTGTGTCTCTTTCATTGTTTAGAGTTCTATTGAGCATATTCAAGTTACTCACACTGTAATGCAGATACGACAGGCTCTGTGTCTGTTTCATTGTTTAGAATTACTTTGAGCATATCCCATCTACTCACTACTTCCTGCTGATAGGATTGGCTCTGTGTCTGTTTCATTTTTAGAATTCATTGAACATATCCAAGGCACTCACTACTTCCTGCTGATAGGATTGGCTCTGTGTCTGTTTCATTTTTAGAATTTCATTGAACATATCCAAGGCACTCACTACTTCCTGCTGATAGGATTGGCTCTGTGTCTGTTTCATTTTTAGAATTTCATTGAACATATCCAAGGCACTCACCACTTCCTGCTGATAGGATTGGCTCTGTGTCTGTTTCAGTTTTTAGAGTTGTATTGAGCATATCCAAGGCACTCACAACGTTTTGCTGATTGAATTGGCTTTGTGTCTGCCTCCTGTTCATTGGCTGATTGACTGATCCCAGACTTTTCTGCTGAAAGAGGCAAACTCTCAAGTTTACACTGCGCAAACAGTGGTTTGTGTACAGGCAAAGGCTTTATACACACGAACAAAAAAAAAAAGAAGAAAAAAACGGCCCGACCTCGCTTAATGGGAGACAATAGTAAGTTACTTTACGAAATTGCCAAGAGAGCAGCCCAGACAACTCCGCGATTTTCTGGAAATGTGCAGTGGATTTGATGTCGGAAGTTGGATACTGACTTGCGCTAGTGATGAAAGCAAATAGTGGGAAAGCAAAGAGAGATATCTATTTTCTGTTGTGATCTGTAGAAGAAACTACCTGTGTCGTTGACAAGGACGGTAGTAGAAGGGGGAGGAGGGAGGAGAAGGATGGTAGCCAACTATGTCAAGCACGCTTCACTGGCCTGTACGGAACTTGTGGAAAGGTTTGTTTGGAAAAGCATTGGGGAATCTTAGTTCCGGTCATGACGCTTGAAGTGCTGACAGTGTGGATCACTTTGCTGAGGTAAGTGAAATATTTCAAATCAGGAGACAACTAACTAACCAAACGAAAAACAAAACAAAACAAAACAAAACAAAACAAAACAAAAAACCGTGTCTTCAAAACAGACCTACGGGTGAGATATATTTAATTTATGTTCTTACTAATGTGTCATTTCTTTGTGTGATTTTTAGCAATGGTAAATAACATTATGGCAGGAAGACTGAAATAGATAGTAGAGCTGCTGAAAGCACGCTAAAATAAAACTCTAAACACAGTGCCAAGCATCGCCCTGTTGATACACATTACTAAGCAGATAAAAGCATTTTCAACAAATATGTTTTCTCCAAACTTCACAAATTATAAGCATAAAAAAATCCAGAAGATTATATTCCGTAGATAGCTGACCGTAGTTCAATAAGATATTGATCGGCTAATACCAGTGTAAATTTATTCGCCCAGTTGCGATGACTAGACATGAACGTCCTTTACCATGCACACTAACTAAGCAGTTATTTAGATGTTGATTTAAGCTGCCAAATGAATGACAATATTAACGAACAGACATGCATACACACAAACATGCGCATGTATGTGTGTACGTGGAAAGATTATTGCTTCAGGTACATTTTCATTTTGGAATTGGCAGAATTACGGTGCCATGGATTCTCCAATAATTGTCTGGACCATACACTTTTAAATTTGAACTGATTTTGACTCAGATATGCAATAAAGGTAATAAATAATGTATTTGTGCGTGTAGGTGTGCGCACGTGTGCGGGTGTCATTGGTAAAGTTTAATTTACTTATTTCTTTGGGAATTGCACGTGTGAATTTGGCGAGCTATGAAAAAAAAAATCAAACATACATGCAAACAAATTTATGACAAGTATCTAATCTATTTATTTTATTTGCAAAATATACCAATCACAAATTTCTTTACATAATGTACTATTCTCTCTCTCTCTCTCTCTCTCTCTCTCTCTCTCTCTCTGTGTGTGTGTGTGTGTGTGTGTGTGTGTGTGTGTGTGTGTGTGTGTGTCTCCATTGTTTCCCAGTGTGTTCACAATCCAAGGTAGAAGGCTATTATGAGCGATAATTGTGGAGGGAAGAGAAAACAAGAAAAAAAATCTGTCCGATGTGTGTTTGAACAATAGAAACGCGTTTCCATTCTTCCGCTTACCGTATTTAAAACACGAATGTGTCAAATGGTGCGAACAAATTGTTACGCTCTGCGGCTTGATCAAGTTGTCGATGCGAATGATCTTTTGTATCAGTACGTCCGACCATTCATCATGCTTTCTTCCTTTCTTTTGGTATTTTTAATGGAAGGAAATGTCACTGCCGCCGCTTGAACCATGCAAACCAAGAGTGGCACAACCACCACCACCACCACCACCCCACAACCACCACCAACTGATCCTCAAGGCATGCTGAAATTAGGCACGCGAACTTTTAGATTGCACGGGTCGAAAATCTATGTTTTGACAACTGAAAGTAGATTTGAAAATTTCTTTATAAGGCTCCGCCGAAAAACGTCGACAAACAAATTACGAGACAAAACACGACTCGTTTCGACCTCTTAGGTCTTCTTCAGGCAAGATACACAACATCCAGGACAGCCTCGTTTTCATTCAACGCCCATCTTGCGCTGAATTGGACAAAGGTAAGCGATTACTTGTTCATTTTCGTTCTCCTGAATGTTATGTATCTTGCCTGAAGAAGACCTAAGAGGTTGAAACGCGTCGTGTTTTGTTTTGTGATTCGTTTGTCTACGTTTTTCGGCAGAGCTTTATGATTTTTTTTTCAAATTTGTTTAGCTTTCCGCCTGCAGTCGCCTCACTTTGCAACTAGATCTAACTGAAAGTAAAAATTCCCTTGCCCATGCAAAAAAAATGCCGTCCTGAAAATTAGCATTCTGAACGTGCAAGGGAGCCTGCGTGTCCCATCTTCTACTGCCCTTTGCACAGGTCAAAAGTCCACGTTTTGAGAACCGTAAGTAGACAATCAGATGAAGTCACTATTTTTGGTGTATGGAAACAAAGACAATGGCTGAGCATTGTATAACAACCTTTCCTCTTGGACGTTTTGCACTTTAAGGCAACAATTATTTTGTTTGCATGGAAGATTGAGTAGATCTTAAATGGAAGGTGGCTGAATGCAAAATGAGATTATCTAAACTGTATTTTTATTTCTAATTTCTGCCTTTCTTATTTATAACTATTAGTATCAAGCACTTTTGTCTGTTTGCACTGGTAGAAGCTCTGGAATCAAGATCTGGTCGCATTATTCACACTCAACTGCAATTTGCAGACTGTATTTTGGCTCGCTCTTTCATTCACATCACCATGTTGTGGTCACGCAATGGATGAAAGAGGGGGAGGGTGGGAAAGTTCGCAACTACGAGCACTAGAAACTTGTTTGTCCCCTCAGAGGCTGTATCCAGACGGAAAGAAACAGGTGAGGATTTCAGTCAGATTCAGTTTGTCATTTTGTGTGTGCACTTCGTGGTATTTCGTCTGCTGCAATAGCGTCAATAGCTAATTACTTTAAGATCCATTCTGATCATTTTATTGTCTTAGGTTGTTCAATAAGGGAGGGAATGATCTCTAATCGAAAGCACGCGAATTCTCTCTTTTGAAAGTACAACACCATGAAAAAAAAACACATCATTGCTTAGATTAGCACAGTAGTGTTGCCGATCTTTAGTAAAGTGCCTTTTGTGGGCAACTCGATGCTAATTTGTTATTGGTTCAGACTAATCTTTACTTCTCTCTTCCACTGGTAGCCATGGAGCATTTTCCTATAGTGTGGTCGTAGTGTGTCCCATTCTCTTCCCCATCGCTCTCCTCCTCTCTTTCTCTTTCCTCCAGTCTGGTCATTACAAAATGTAGAAGGCACAGGATTGTGATATCTCCTCACTTTCCCTGTGCTCGACTTTGTCAGAGTCCTGTTTGCTCCTCCTGCAGGTCACTGGCCTCCTCCTTGGAGAAAGAATTGTTCAACTGAATGACGCGCCCTTTCAGGTTACCATTTATGCCAGTTTCGTTTTGTCTGCCGTTCAGCCAGGTCGGCCTACTTCCTGTATGTAGCCTTTGCTGTCTTGTGACCCACCGTGTGTGTGTGTGTGTGTGTGTGTGTGTGTGGTGTGTGTGTGTGTGTGTGTGTGTGTGTGTGTGCTTCAAATATGACACGGACGGTCGCAACTTGTGTTGAACAGACCGTCCGCCCATGAACGATAGGCAGGCATGGAGGCAATCATACCAACAGGAAGTTGTGTCACAGTATGCGCGCTGGAACTCCAACTGGCAAAATGGCTAAAGTTGCTCATCCTGACCCCTCTATCTCTTTGGCCATTATGAGATTGCTTCTGTGTCCCTACCACCTGTCCGCACCCCTCCCCCTCCCCCCCTCTAATCCACCCCATAGTACTATTTCGCTGCTCTGATGCTTGTAGTCTTTAAAATGTTAGTCCGTTACGTACTCAGACTTCATTACCTTAAGATGGGTTTGTTTAGACCCTGCCCTCAAGACCCACTGACCACACACACACACACACACACACACACACACACACACACACACACACACACTCACACACACACACACACACACACGCACGCACACACACACACACACACTTGCCTACACCGCCACAATGCATATATGTGGACACACACGCGCGCGCGCGCACACACACACACACACCACACACACACACACACACACACACACACATTTTTGCGCTCGCGCGCGCACATACACACACACATGCACACACACACACACACACACACACACACACACACACACACACACGCACGCACGCACGCACGCACGCACACACACACACACACACACACACACACACACACACACACACACACACACACACACACACCACTATGCTCTGTCGTAACTCTCATGTCTGTACGAAACAAACCAACAGAATGGTGCAGGTGAAAATCGAACAGTCTTGCAATTTAAAACCTCGCTCTATACCACTGCGTACTCACGCTCCACTGCTTTTTACAAGTGTCTGGTTTTTTGTGACGTGGAGCCACGCAATCAGCCATAGGCAACAAAGCACTGCAAGTAGCGCTGCGTTGCCAAAGGCGTCCCGAGTCCAATTGTCAGATCGCTAGTCATGGGGCCCACAGTTACATTGTCGAAGTGAACGTGAAGAAGGGTGGAGGGCAGGGTGGGAGGTCACTTGATGCATTACGCACAGAGCCGGAGTGCACTGATGATTATGCAAAGGCTGGACTGGTCATAGATCAAGAGGAGAGAGAGATGAAAGTTTGGTTCGTTCCACATATGGAAGTCATTCGCCACTTCTTGACGGTCTGACTGGCTCTCTGTATACCTATTCTTCACTGGCTCTCTGTATACCTGTTCTCCACTGGCTCTCTGTATACCTGTTCTTCACTGGGTCTCTGTATACCTGTTCTTCACTGGGTCTCTGTATACCTGTTCTTCACTGGCTCTCTGTATACCTATTCTTCACTGGCTCTGTGTACCTTATTCGTCACGGGCCCTCTCTGTATTATCCCTATGCTTCACTGGTCTCTCTGATAATAGTTTTTCTCACTGGCTTCTGTTACCATGCGTCACTGGCTCTGTGTATACCTGTTCTTCACTGGCTGTCTGTGTACCTATCTTCACTGGCTCTCTGTATACCTATTCTTCACTGGCTCTGTGTATACCTGTTCTTCACTGGCTCTGTGTATACCTATTCTTCACTGGCTCTGTGTATACCTATTCTTCACTGGCTCTGTGTATACCTATTCTTCACTGGCTCTGTGTATACCTATTCTTCACTGGCTCTGTGTATACCTGTTCTTCACTGGCTCTCTGTACACCTGTCTTCACTGGCTCTGTGTATACCTATTCTTCACTGGCTCTCTGTGTACCTACTCTTCACTGGCTCTCTGTATACCTATTCTTCACTGGCTCTGTGTATACCTGTTCTTCACTGGCTCTGTGTATACCTATTCTTCACTGGCACTGTGTATACCTATTCTTCACTGGCTCTGTGTATACCTATTCTTCACTGGCTCTGTGTATACCTATTCTTCACTGGCTCTCTGTATACCTGTTCTTCACTGGCTCTCTGTACACCTGTTCTTCACTGGCCTGTGTATACCTATTCTTCACTGGCTCTCTGTTACATGTTCTTCACTGGCTCTGTGTATACCTATTCTTCACTGGCTCTCTGTGTACCTATTCTTCACTGGCTCTCTGTGTACCTATTCTTCACTGGCTCTCTGTGTACCTATTCTTCACTGGCTCTCTGTATACCTATTCTTCACTGGCTCTCTGTGTACCTATTCTTCACTGGCTCTGTGTATACTTATTCTTCACACTGGCTCTCTGTATACCTATTCTTCACTGGCTCTGTGTATCCTATTCTTCACTGGCTCTCTGTATACCTATTCTTCACTGGCTCTCTGTATACCTATCCTTCACAGGCTCTCTGTGCACCTGTTCTTCACTGGCTCTCTGTATACCTATTCTTCACTGGCTCTCTGTATACCTATTCTTCACTGGCTCTCTGTATACCTATCCTTCACTGGCTCTCTGTGTACCTATTCTTCACTGGTCTCTGTATACCTATTCTTCACTGGTCTCTGTATACCTATTCTTCACTGGCTCTATGTGTACCTGTTCTTCACTGGCTCTCTGTATACCTATTCTTCACTGGCTCTCTGTATACCTGTTCTTTACTGGCTCTCTGTATACCTATTCTTCACTGGCTCTCTGTATACCTGTTCTTCACTGGCTCTCTTATACCTATTCTTCACTGGCTCTCTGTATACCTATTCTTCACTGGCTCTGTGTATACCTATTCTTCACACGCTGGCTGCCTGCTCGCCATACTGCGCCACTTATAGCATCACACCATCAAGTTCAAAGTACACACACGGTGGTTTGCATTCTTTCTTTCTATCTTTCACGTTCCCGTATTGGGTCTTCTCCTGTGCTTGTGAGTCTGTAGGAAGTCTGGCGGCTGGCCTCAGCTGACACATTCCGACTTTAGAGCAGCTCATGATTGTCTGGTTAACCCGTTAATGTGGGATTAACGTAACCAGATCAGACAGTGCGAGTTTGGACTCGACGTTTTCGTTCTCTTAGGCTATGTTGATCCAAGGCACCTGTTTTTCCGCATTATCCAGTGCACCTTCCAAGCGCAAGGCTTGAGGGATCCACAATCCAGCAACTAGAGGATGTGATTCTACGCTGTACAGCCCTGGCGCGAGGTTTCATGTTCAGGCAAGACTTGTCCTGACTTCTTAGTTTTTGATCCCGTGGGTGGAATTAGAACAGAAAGAGTCACAAGTCGTGCTTGTTTTAACAGTCTCGCTGAAAGTGCGCGCTTATGTACTTGTTCATTTCTGCATGTAAAATGCCTCAAGCACTCCATTGCCTACCATACACAAACCAGCTTAGAACCCGACTTGCCATGATACTGACTTACTCCTTAAACCTGCCTCAGAAAGTGGAAAGTGGAATGGGAATCCCTGCTCGGCACTGAATAATGCGCATCCTTCCATTGGAGAGACTCATGTGGATGTACTGCCCAAGACATGCAGGTGTCAAAAGAAATGAGAGGGCAGACACGCTGGCAGGCAAGGCAGCAATAAGAACTGGATCACAGCTTGGCCGATCTGATGTGATAAAATTCACCTCAACAAAGCCACTATACTATGAACCATCTTTAACGAGAGGAACTTGCCGCAATCCAGACTAATAGCAAAAGGAAACAAAAAACAAACACACAAAAATCACCAAGCAAACAAATATTGCAATCATCTCAAGGCCAACGGTGCGAGGACTCTGTTGTGGTACAAACTGACCACCCGGTACAAATTGACCATCCGCGGACAAGTTGTACTGGGTGGTCAATTTGTACAGAAAAAGCTGGTACAAATTGACCACTCCCGGTGGGTGGTCAATTTGTACCGAGAAGTCACATCTTTTTTAACATTGCGGAACAAATTGTCCACCCTTGAAAATAAATCAGTTCAGGTCTAGATAATATGCACATCTGTGTGTGTGTTGGGGGGGGAGGGGGGGGGTGTTGGTGGGACTACAACAGAAATCAAAACGATACAAAACAACAGACAACATGAACCGAGTGTTGCCCTTAAACAGGGGCATGTCCTCTGCCCGCACATGTCACGCATGCGCACAAGCAAGCACACAGACACACAGTCATACTCAAACTCTGCTTATCCCCATTTTGAACACGCCTACGACAAAGGACTGAAGGCAGTGATACGCAAGAGCAGTCACCAACAGCTGCGGTATCTGGGAGGAAACAAATGTTAGGCTGAGGGCTTATGGGAGTTTCCAACCACAGACAATCTTCATCTTGCAATGATCTGGAGGACACTGAGCTAACAAGACAGCATGCCAAATTTCATGCACATAGCTACAAGGGTTACGAAGTTATGAAGGAAACAATGCCCAGGCTGAGCGCATATGGGCGTTCCCAAGCACAAGGATTCTTTGTCTTTATATGATTTGAAAGGCACTGTGGTAATGAGCCACCATGCAAAATTTCATGCCTGTGGTTTGAACGGTACTACTAGCAAAAGATACCCACGCCCACACAGACAGACAGACATACAGACACACAGACACAACACAGACACACACACACACACACACACACACACACACACACACACACACACACACACACACACACACACACACATAAAGACGAGCGCACGCACACACGGAGAGAGAGAGAGAGAGAGAGAGAGAGAGAGAGAGAGAGAGAGAGAGAGAGAGAGAAAAGAATATTCTTGCCTGAAGCGGTAACGAACAATAAAAGTTAGTGCTGCAATCGATCGACGCAAAAGGTATACAAAAGACGCAGGCACTGTGTTCCTCCCGAACATGACTTGTAACCCAGCTGCACGAGCGAGGACACAAAAAAGGCAGTTAAAGATTAATTCCAGTCAGTCAATAGAGCACTGCACGCCAGACCGAACACCATCAGTCGCACTACCATTCATATTTGACGATGACCATTGTGTCATTCGATTCGAATGCATCGGAACTCCGGTGGGAACTGTATATATCCATTACCACCATGTCTCTCCAGACACAAACCCAAACATAACACGCTAACGGTACTGAATAACTGATTAACTAACTCATCGAATAGCAACTGACCGTACCAACATATCATAATAGGAGATACTGAGTGCCATAAATGAATTGACAAACACGATCAAAGTGTTTTCGAATACGGACGAATCATCTTCGTAAAGCTATGAAGGAAACTACGAGAACCTGACATTGGACGGTGCAAATGAGTAAGTTTACGTTCAGGCTCTCTCTCTCTCTCTCTCTCTCTCTCTCTCTCTCTCTCTCTCTCTCTCTCTCTCTCTCTCTCTCTCTCTCTCCTGAGAACCTTCAACGCGCAGACAGAACAACTAAATGTGTACAAAACACAACACAACAAACACACACACACACACACACACACACACACACACACACACACACACACACACACACACACACACGCACACACACAAGAAACCACAGAGAGAGCGAGAGAGAGAATGAATGAATGGATGAATGAATGAATGAATGAATACTTTAATCAGAAGGCTATTGGCCCATTCTGATGGGGCCTCAATCACAATACAGTTACAAACGGTAATCATACACAGTGTAAGCTCATACATGTACAGGTACAATGCAAACTGCCAATTGAACATCTAGCTAATGACGACGGCACGTCTTGCAAAGGCTTTATACAAGTATAATGACAAGTTTCGCATCGTTACAACATTAGCTGATGAAAGTAAGAGGCATAACCTGAACAAACATGGATTCATGTAGTACTTTCTTGGGATTAGTTCTTTTCTTAGATCACTATAAGCTGGGCACACAAGGACAAAGTGGATTTCATCTTCTTCAGCAGATGAACATACTGGACATAACAACTGTGACTCAGTTGTTCTTGTATACCGTAAAGAATGTGTAAATATAGATGAAACCCCAAATCTAAATTTTGTCAGAGCATTCTTTACAAATTCATTTATATTCATAGACACATAAGACTCTCTTAAAAAAACTATTTTTAAACATTCTATAAAATCTATATCTCTCACTTGTTTGCGTGTGATTGCTCCATTCCTGTCACCTGCAATTAATTATTCTCTGTCTAAATTCTTTAATAAATGTTGAAACCGATTCTACACCCTGAATATCCCAAACATAAGAAAACCCATATTTGTCTAAAGTTGTACGAACATTTGTAACCCACGTATGCGTTCCCTTTTCGTCAAGAGAATGTAACATTTTATATGCCTTACACGGTAATCTGTGTTCCCCCATACGAGTTAATTTTAACCAAAATTTAATCCAACGCATATACGAGTTTAAATATATAGGATATCTACCCAAATCGCCATACAAAAAATCATTCGGTGTTCTTATGTCTACACCCAAGAACTCTTAAGACCATATGTGTGTACCTTTTCTATTTCTGAAGCTGCCTTACCCAACGCCCATATTTCAAAACCGTACTGTATTATAGGTTGCACTTGTGCATCGAACAGCTTAAAAAGCAATTCAGATGAATTTTTTCTCCAGTTTATACAATGTTCTCAGAATTGCTACTAATGTTCTTTTGGCTTTGCTCACCAATTCATCACATGCTGTATAAAAACTAAATTTAGTTGAAAAACACAGCCCTAAATACTTATAACTGTTGACAATTTCATTTCTGTTGTACCGTATTTCCATATTTCCCTTGCAGCTAAATAACCACCTTTCTTGAAAACTATAACATTACTTCAGATTCATATTTACCGTCAATTCTAAACAACTGGATGCTGTATACAAACTAACTGAGCTTGTAATCCAACCACTGCTTATGACATTAAGATAATATCGTCTGCAAACAATAAGATAAACAGCTCGATGGAGTCAGGAGAAAACGTAATACCGTGCTTTCCATTTTCAAGTATTTCTAAAGCAAGTTCATTAATGAATAAAGAAAACAAAACTGGACTGCATACATCTTGTTTTACCCCTTTGTACATGCAATAAAATCCGTCGAATCTGTCTTATATCTTACTCTTGCTTTAACATTATTATACATACTTCTTATACAGGCATACATTTTACCACCTATTCCATTTTTGACAAGTATTAGCCACAATAGTTTTCTTGATATAGAATCGAAAGCTTTTTCAAAATCTATAAATGCAACATATAACTTTCTATTGTTCGCTAATTGCTTTTGAACTGCCGCCAAAAGTGTAAAAATATGGTCAATTGTTGAATAATTTTGTTTGAATCCAGTCTAATATTCACCAGTGATATTACTTTCTTCTATCCATCTTTGCAGTATTGCATTAATGATTGAACTGTAAATCTTACTGGACATATTACTCAGTGAAATGCCCCTATAATTGTTCGGATCCTCTACATCTCCCTTTTTATGTAATGTACAGATTATGGATTCTGTCCATTGTTCAGGATACAGACCTTTATCAAATAAGACATTGAAGAACTTAACCAAAAATATCACAACATGATCACTTGAATACTCCCAAAATTCACCTATTATACCATCTGGACCGGCCGATTTTGCATGCTTTAATATTCCCAATGCAGCGATAACTTCTTCTTTCGTAATTGGCTGATTAAACCATCTTTCTTCACTGTCTTCAACTGGACAACCATACCCTCTTCTAACTCTGTGTTAGCCCCTTGTTTGTAAAGAACATTCTTAAAATGTAAGAACCAATCACCAGTACTAATGTTATTGGACACACCACCTCGTTTAGGAACAATTCTGCGGACTGCTTCCCAAAATTTGTACTGATTACCCGACAGAGGAAACCCAAATCATCAAGCTGCAAACTTCTGTATTTCTATTCTTTTCTTTCCAAACGATTTTTGTATTCTCTTCGTGCTTTGCAATATACTGTCCTGTCACTATCTTTCCATGTTCTGCAAACCTTCGAAAGTATCGTTCTCACGTTTTTTCTTGCAATTTTACATTCTTCATCAAACCATTTATTATTTTTCTTGTCTGATCTCTCATCAAAATAAATTTTCTTTCATACAACTAGCATTTTGCAAAATACAGTCATTGAATAAAGCCAGAGCTTTATGTATGTCCACATCAATCATGGTAGCAGCATAACTTAAAGATCTTGAAACTCTTGACAATGCATGCTTCAATGAATTGTACAGCACATTCGGCTTTCCATCTGTACCTCTCGATGACACATATTTCCTCTGATCTACAATTTAATCCAGACGTGTTCTTATTCCGTGTTTTAATACATAATTCTATAGGGAGGTGATCAGATTCTATCCTATCAACCACATGCACTTCACAACATGATTGCAAAACACAGAAAACGTCATCACATGTCAAAAAATAATCATTCACACTACTGTCAGTATCAGAAATGTAAGTAAAACGACCATCTGTATCCCCATCAAAAACACCATTCATCATACATAGTCCCAGTGAAGTACAAAGGTTTAAAAGCTTTCTTCCATATGAGTTCACTACTTTATCCTGCGAATTTCGAATAATTCCTTCAGTTACCTCATCCTCTAGAGTAACATTACCAACAACACCATCAATCCTAGGAAATGAGTCTCCTGTCCTACTATTTAAGTCCCCACACACCAAGATATACATATTGTTACTTAATATGGTATCCGTAAGAATATCTTCAAGTAATTCTAGATCACAATCTATACTACTAGAGCTATGATAAGGAGAATGTTCTGGTGGGATATAACAACAAATAAAAAGAATATTTTTATCAGTACCAAACAATGATTTATTCATAGAAAAACAAAGGAAGTTCCCATGTTTTACAAGTATTTCCGTTACAAACTTAACAAGTTTGTTTTTAATAAGACAAAGAACTCCCCCATAACGTCTCCCTGTTTGGATAATGTAACTGCTGGTTTACAGGATGCTGTGTAGTTCGGAAATGTTAGTGGATCAAAGCTATCAACAAATGTCTCTGCTAAACAAATAAAGTGAAATGATGAAATATAAGAAATAAAATCTTTATCATTCAGTTTTGACAGAATACCAGCAATATTCCAATGCAAAAAATAAATGCTCTTATTTATTTGTGCACGCACATCCTGTGGGGCACTCTTTGTATCATAAACAGATTTTTCAAAAATACTTTCAGTACGACCCCTAATGTGTGTGACCCATTTTCTTCAAAACCCACCACATTCTGTGGCACACTCACAGGTTTACCAGCTGCGGAAAGCACATGGATTGCACGACCTAATTCTGACATACGTTTGACTGGTGTATCTTGTTCAGTACATCCGTGTGAAAAGTCTGCCACGGTAAAATCAGAATTTCTAGAGGCTGAATTTCCTTTTAGCACATTTGGCCGGCCTAACACCTATCTTGACTGAACCAGATTTCCGTTCGCGCCGAGAAATAACTTAGTTCCATCAATGATGAGGTGGTCAAAGACCATACTGACTCTTTTTCCAGCCTCTCTTGCCCTTTTAGGTAAGGAACCAATTTTTTCCTCATTTTGCAGACTCTTTTACTGAAGAGAGAGGAGAGAGAGAGAGAGAGAGAGAGAGAAGAGAGAGAGATTGTTCGGAAAGTTGAATTAAAGAGTTCCGAGATTAAGGTATATGTATATCTATCTGTCTGTATCTATCTATCTATCTATCTATCTATCTATCTATCTATCTATATTATTATATATATATTGTGTGTGTGTGTGTGGTGTGTGTGTGTGTGTGTGTGTGTGTGTGTGTGTGTGTGTGGTGTGCAGAGTGAGAAAGACAGACAAGAGAGACAAGACAGGGAGGATGGGAAAGGAGAGAGAGAGAGAGAGAGAGAGAGAGAGAGAGAGAGAGAGAGAAGAGAGAAGACAGACACAGAGGAGAGAGAGAGAGGAGAGAAGAGAGAGAGAGAGAGAGAGAGAGAGAGAATGACACAATCAGCTGGATTCATCCGACAGATTCCCTTCAACGAGCGAAAATAGACTGGGCAGACGGTATGGTATGCATGTTCTGTGTTCACAAAGAGCGGCGTCGATGCTCGCCTCCCCCCCCCCCCCCCCCCATCCACCCCTCCCCCCCCACCCCCCCCCCCCCCCCCCCCCCCCCCCCCCACCCCCCCCCCCCCCCGCCCCCTTCCATCCCCTTTCACTCTTTGCTTTTGAACTGAAAGGGTTTGCAAAGCCATTGTTTTGATTACGAATGTGCTCTTAGACCGCCTTTGTTTCCCTCCCCCCCCCCCATCCCGCACTCCCCCCCCCCCCCCCCCCCCCCCCCCACAACCATTCCCTCACTTTTTTTGTGAATATGAAAACTGAATTGTTTGGTCATTCCCTGGGAGACTGCCTCACTTAGGAGATCTAAGTACAGGCTGCTCTGTCGATTTTTAGCTGCTGTCATGTATTGGCTTATTAAGCTGTAGAGCTGACTACTCTCTTGACGCATTTTGACCTCCGGCTCGCTTATATCCTTACATGAGTCCCCTAGCGTAGGCTCAAAGATTTCCCCTATATTTCGTACTGTATACTTATTGACTTCATTTTTAAGTTATGTCTCCTTACAGTACGTGTTTGTTTTAATCTCCTTTACACACACCACACACACACACACACACACACACACACACAACACACACACACACACACCCCACACACATATATATATAGATAGATAGATAGATAGATAGATAGATAGATAGATAGGTAGATATAGATATATAGATATGTGTATATATATATATATATATACATATATTATATATATATATATATATATACGTCTGCTACTGCTGCTGCTGCCGCGCTGCTGCTACTACTACTGCTCTACTACTACTACTACTACTACTACTACTACTACTACTACTACTACTACTACTACTACCATACCACATTCCGCAACGCAGATGCACATGCACATTCACACCTACGCATACATTTGCAGCCACCCTCTTTCCTCTTTTTCTTGTGTGTGTGTGTGTGTGTGTGTGTGTGTGTGTGTGTGTGTGTGTGTGTGTGTGTGTGTGTGTGAGTGAAGGAGAGAGAGAGAGAGAGAGAGAGAGAGAGAGAGAGAGAGAGAGAGAGTGAGAGGAGAGAGTGCATTCACCTGCACTGTATGGGGGTGTATGTGTTTTACTAGTGCTCCTTTGCTTGTTCAACGACACAATGTATATTTATTTGATCGATGCAAGCAGACATTGTCCTTCACTGATTTGTGTGTGTGTGTGTGTGTGTGTGTTTTGTGTGGTGTGTGTGTGGTGTAAGTGTGTGTGTGTGTGTGAGAGAGAGAGAGAGTGAGAGAGAGAGAGAGTGAGTGTGTGTGTGTGCGCGCGTGCGAGCGTGCGCACGCGCGTGTATGCGTGTGTGTGTGTGTGTGTGTGTGTGTGTGTGTGTGTGTGTGTGTGTGTGTGTGTGTGTGTGACAGATATGGATGTATACATGTATGTATATCTATCTATCTATGCATACACATCCAGAGAGAGAGAGAGAGAGAGAGAGAGAGAGACAGAGAGAGACAGAGAGAGAGACTGAATGACATTGCTGGAAAACTTCTTTGCTGGTGAAATGGAATATGTTATGTTCTTAGTGCCAATGCTTCTTTCATGATTATTTCTTTGGAAGGATTTTTGTGCTTAATGCTTTGTTTGTTAGTTTTGTGTTTGTTTGCTTTTTTTTGCCATGCATATTTTCGTATACGTCGATGTATGATTATGTGTAAAATACTTGCAGGAATGCATGGGTACGTAATACATATAATAATAATAATAATAATAATGATAACAATAATAACGAGGACAATTTCTTTATAGCTAACGAATGAATATTGTTGTGCGCATATTCACGTGCACGCAGCCTGTGTTTTGTTTAATTTTTTCGCCTTCAGCGTCCTTCCTATATCATTATAGAAATAAAGCACCTACCAAAGTTCAACACATCACACACACAAAAATCCGACGCACGCGGGCTGATACTCCTGCGGACACTCTCTGTATAGACAGGCAAGGATTAATCCCATTTACCCAACAAAGGGATTGGAGTTTTGTGTGTATGAGCTTTTTTTTATCCCGCCGTTAAGGCAGCCGTATTCCAACTTCGGGGAAGGTGCATGCTATGGGTAACGTGTCATCCATACCAACGGCCAAACTGGCCTTCTCTTCCGAAAGTTGGTGATGGGATTTTACGTGTGCAAGATGTTACGCGTGCGTTCACACACGGAACCTCGGTTTATAGTCTCTTTCGAAGGACTGTATGGGAAATGCAATCAGAACCAATGTTAACTCCAAGGGAAAAATCTTCCTGCACCGAAACGGCCTGACGGAGATTCGAACCCGCAACCGCAGGATCGCCAAGATTACGAGTCTGGCGCTCTACCACAGTACAGAGCTATTATAATATAATCATGTATAAACCAACTTTACAAGTATGACAGATATAAGATACCTTGAAGTAGCTCACATTCACAGACGATTACATTCAAACTTTTTTTCTTGAGGCTGTCTTCTTTTTCTCCCAAAACGTTGGTAGAGTCTGCCACATACACTGTTTTCCTTGTCCAGTCAGTTGTCCGCCTGTTTGTATAGCATCAGAGAATAGAACACAGCACTGATAGGTATCTGTTGCACTGACTTCAGCTGTGTCTGGCCACTTGGTGCAAGACGTCAGTCTTCTTCAGACTGACCTCAAGACCGAAGAGTTCAGCTGCAGCTGCAAAGAAGGATGTGGCTGCACACCAAAAAGTAATGCGCCAAGGCCCTGCATGAGGAATCGACTATTCATAGACTGGCGCGATTAGATTGTTTTGAGAATTTTTATTGTGTCTGAAAAGTTGATTCTCCTCATTTTCTGTCATATGGCTATCAAGGTACAATTCAGGTGGTTCCAAGCAGACAGATTACAATCAAAGGAATGGGACCGTTTGGGCGATTCAAGCTGGCGCGAAGATAGGGTCACGGGTGAGTGCAAAGGCCTGAAATGTGACGTCAACTAAGGGGAAGGTCGTATATTTGAAGATTGTGAATTAATCGGTCTGGAGTACCGTGTCCTCAGTCTCACAATGTTTACTTAGTCTGGTCTGGGCAGCAGGTAGAACGCATTCTTCTTGTTGAAGTCTGGGTGCTGCTCAAGCCATCTTCTTTTCTGCCTCTCGCTGACAATGCTATGTTTTCTGGGATTTGTTTTTGAATGGGCAGGGGGATGTGCCAGGCAGGACTGGAGTGAAGATCGTTTATTTACCGGCAGTTCCTGGATCTGTAGGATATTCTCACACACACACACACACACACACACACACACACACACACACACACACACACACACACACACGCACGCACGCACTCACGCACGCGTGCACACTCACATGCACGCACGCACGCGCGCGCGCGCGCGCGCACACACACACACACACACACACACACACACACACACACACACACTGTTCACCGAATATCTCCCTGCGTGAGAAATCGTTAAATGAAAGCACAAACACGTGTCTTCTATCTCATAAAAGTGAACATGACATCATACGCAAACATTACACGCTCTCCACAACACCCCACACCACCCCACACCACCTCTCTCTCTCTCTCTCTCTCTCTCTCTCTCTCTCTCTCTCTCTCTCTCTCTCTCTCTCTCTCCCAGCCTTGTTGTGTGGTCTCAGACTAGAATCGCTCTCACCGGCATCGTCTTCATGGTCCTCATTAACCATCACACAAAAGTCTAAACAGTCTTAGTCAGTCTTTCATGTTCTGCTGCGATGGTGCCCTCTCCAAGATCACACGCTTCTAGGTCCATGTTAAACCCGTCAGTATCTGCAAACCCAGTAGGATCCTCGTTGGGTGAACGTGATGGCTCCCTTCGGAGGGGGACATTGACCCCCCCCCCCCACCCCACCCTTCCAATCACCTCCCGCGACTCGTCAGCGAGAGGCTCAGTAGGTGGTGTCCTGCCTAGGTTGAATCAGAACAGACACCACTGAACACAAGAGAAGTAACTAGGCCGCAATGCACTGTCTCCTCTTTTGGGTTGCTTTCCAACGATCTGGAAATCACCGCTTACTGTGTTTGGTCTTTGACAAGTCGCAGCCAGCTGGATTTTGGGAACCGGAAGGCGAAGCGTGGAGGTAGTGATACTGGCAGGGCATGCAATATGTGACAGCAATAAGTTTTAAAAAAAATGTATTAAGTACTGTGAGCGCGAGACTTTTCAAAGCCAGTGTATATTACTGCAAATATGCACACAAGATAGTAAATATCGAAGCAGCAATGTGATAACGAATTACAGTATTTTCACAGTGTTATAGCTTCTTAGAAGCAATCCTGATGTGCGCAGTACATGGCGTGAACTTTGAATAACAAATCATCATTATCATTACAGTGCTATGCGATCATAATTATTTCTTTTCTATTGGGTAGGTGTGTGTGTGGGGGGGGGGGGACGGGGGTATGGAGAAGATAGTTGGGATAGCGATGTTAAATGTGCATGATGTTAGTGGACCGCCTTTTTTTCCTATGTTTTAGCGGTTGTCACATATACCGTCCTTTACTGGTTTCCCAAACTATAATTTCTTTGTTTGGCTTTTTTAAAAAATTACGCATCCCTTGTTCCTTCTTTCGATGATTGTTCTTTGTTTGTTCTTTGTACCATGTATCTGCGTTTGTGCTATGGAATTGGTGCTGTAAACAATTTTCTTTTTGAGTTCAAGTGTGTCGTTGCCTCGCCATGGGAATACAAATTATCTGTTGTTGACACTTTTCTTTTACCTTCTTCCCTTTTTCATTTAGCTTTTTTTTATTTACTTTCTGATCATTACTCAGAGAACAGTAAATCGCATCTTGTCTGCCTGAGCTGTTAAGGCTGAACGGGTTGATCAAGTTCTTACGTTGTGTCTGTTGTGTTTGTTGCGATTTTGTTGTCCTTACTGTTGTGTCTTTGAGATTATTTGTTGCAAGCGTGTACACACTTCTGTTTTGGGGTGTTCCGTTCCTTAGATGCGACTACGTAGTCCTGTCTGGCTGTTTTGGTGCCCTACAGTGCATGGATTTGATTACAGTATTGCAAATGCTAATAATCGTCAGGATCTCTTTATTCTCCGTCAGTGTGTACGAGCCATATTCAGTTCATATAATTATGCTTCCTTGGTTTCGTTCAACAAGAGTGGGTTCTTCCTTTTCCATAGCACAATACAAAACCACATCATATTAATTCATAAAATGTACATATACGAATGCTTACACAAATTCACTCATACACGCACACATACATTGATTATATTGTGCAACGTTAACTTAGCTGTTATATGCATCAGCAATATGCAGCAATATGCTCGTGCGCTTTAACAATCAACAGAAAGAAATCTGCAAAATCCCATGTGCATTACCAACTTTACGAAAGAGTGATATGTGCATTTTTTTCGTTTAGAGAAAACATGTTGAGAAATTCCGACAAGTAACGTCGGGGAAATCATTTATCCCGTCGGACTATAAACATTCGCCAAAGAAAAAAACCTGTTTGTCCATTGCTTTCATTGAAACCGATGTGAAGTTTATTGCCCGTCTTTCTAAGCTTTCTTCATTTAAAAATCAATGTTATTGTTACTGAGTGCGGCCATTCCTTTTGATTGACGAGTCTTGCAGATAATACTCGCACGCATGCGCCCTCGCACACACACACACACACACACACACACACACACACACACACACACACACACACACACACATACACATGCACAAGCGCGTGCGCGCGCGCGCGCGCGCGCACTCACACACACACACACACACACACACACACACACACACACACACACAAAACATACACACACACACACACACACACACACACACACGAGGTAACCCATTCCTTAAGCCTACCCTTGAAGTCCTAGTTTTGTTGTCACCCACGCCACCATCCATCTTCTCTCACTGTACCTGTATTCCCCCTGTACCCCCTCGCTGCACCGTGTGTGTCTCCTCTCAACAAAAAAAGATAAAAAGGATACATAAAAAAGGAAGAAAATGCAAGCACGGAAAAATAAAAGAAAGAAAAAAAACCACCTGATCACCAGTCCTCATCCTCAAGCGTGCTTCTCTCCCCCTCCTCCGTCTCTTGCCTGCCACTGGCGCCCTCCGCGTGCCTTTCTCGCCATGACGTCACGGCTATGACGACACGGTTAAGGTCCATGAGGACGATACTGGCGAAGATAACGACGAGGATGCCCACGCCCAAGTAGCCCGCCGCCTGGGCGGAGGTCCGTGCGTCCTGGGCGCTGGTCTTTCGCCTCACCGTGGAGGACAGGTTGCGCGTCTCCAATGTCAACTCTTTCTTGATCTTGCTGACCGCCTCAGCCACTTGGCTGCTGTTGATGCTTGTCGTGAGGTTGTTCACCTTGCGGCAGTTGCACGAGCATGGCCGTGATGGTCTCTTTGTCGCGGAAGGAGGTCTTGTGGTTTGTCCCGAAGGCGACGATCTGGATGAGGCTTCAGGTGAGGACGTCTGTGAGGAGGAAGAATCGGGAGACGTTGAGGTGGCCTCTGCCGTCATTGTGGAGACTTCTGACGTCGTTGTGGTCGTTACTCCAGGTGCCGTACCTGACGTCGTAGCGGTTGTGACGTCATGCGTGGTGTCTGATCCTGTGGTTTTGACGTCAGGCGTGGTATCTGATACTGTGGTTGTGACGTCAGGCGTGGTATCTGACACTGCGGTTGTGACGTCAGGCGTGGTATCTGATACTGCGGTTGTGACGTCAGGCGTGGTATCTGACTCTGTGGTTGTGATGTCAGGCGTGGTATCTGATATTGTGGTTGTGACGTCAGGCGTGGTATCTGACGGCGTGGTAACGCCAAGCGTGGTCGCGCTCTCGGAGGTGCTCTGCGACGTGACAGCGGTTGTGACGTCCGATGTGGATTGTGACATAGTCGTGATGTCATCGGTGGTTGTCACAGATGTGGAGGTGGAAGAATCAGTTGTGGCAGCGGACTGACCGAATAGCGTAGGGTCTGCAGTAGAAACACAGATACCTGTCGTTTATGTGCGGGTCCCAACATGATATGACAGCTGACCACGACAACAGCATTACCGAACGAAAGAAAACAGCACAGGATGAAAATAGAAGGAAGAAGAAGAAGAAGAAGAAGAAGAAGAAGAAGAAGAAGAAGAAGAAGAAGAAGAGGAGGAGGAGGAGGAGGAGGAAGAAGGAGGAGGAGGAGGAGCAGAGAGAGAGAGAGAGAGAGAGAGAGAGAGTCAAGTCTGACCAGTTACCCAGCCGACTGAGAAAGTCAAATTAAGGCTGCATGCTAGTTCCTGAAGGAGAACTATGTGCAAATCATTTTTTTAATCCAGTCATCAAACTGTAAGAACTATCGAAAAGAAAAAGTCATCATCAACCGCGTTCCAGTCAAATCACACGATAACTAGAAGTGCTTTCGGCAAAAGTCAAAAAGATCATAGAGTCAGTCCAAGACAGAAAACATTTTTGTCTTGTTTTTTTTTTTTGTTTTGTTTTTTGTTTGTTTGTTTGTTTTATCAGGTGAAATAATAGTTGACACGGACCAAAAGGTACTTCCCATGATTTTTTTTTTTCAAAAAGGATATGGCAAATGGGAAATGTCAACGTTTATATCAGCCGAAAGTTTTCATATTGTATTAATACTTATTCCTTCGTACATCATTTTCAATTCGTTCCGATAATTTCACAGGGTGTAAGTTTCGTGCAAAATATTGAGTAATTATAATCTTGCTCAGCATCTTCTGGATCCGATATTTGATGCGGATCCAGACAACGGATCTGCTTCAACATGTCTGTATTTGTTCAACATTCAAAATTACGTGAAAATCACCAGCCGCTGTAGCGCAGTGGTTAGCGTCGTACATTCCTAGCTACAAGGCCGTGGGTTTGATTCTCATCGGGGCCATTACATCCAGGGCTATGGGCTAAATTTGGAAAACTGGGACCACACAGCCGAGTTTCGTCCACCTATTGGATGCGTCTCTGATAGTGTTGCTCAAATTTCCTGACAACACTGCAGGTGCCTGTATCTCTCGGGCCTGATTGACGTCAGGATATAGTATAAAACGTATGCGTCGAGTAATGCCTTTTCATGCAGTCTCAGACTGAAATGGTTCTCCATTGCATCATCTTCATCATTCTCATCCCCATTAATTAGCTTTTCTTTTTAAGTCTCAAATTTGGTGGCCTTTCATGCACTGCTCTCATTATGACCTCCGCATCGATTTTCCCTGCATGTCTATGTATGCCCTTAACGAGTTCGTGTCGGGGTCGCCCGTATCGGCAACTTCATGGGGACTGTCTTTGGAGAGATGGACTGGCTCCTGGTGGCGGACCCTTCCTCAAGCCGGCTCCGCGGCTAGGCAATTACTGTCGTCGATATGAGGCATGGTGACTGGTGCCCTGCGTATGTTCGATCAGAACAGGCACCATTGAACGCCACACACACACACACACACACACACACACACACACACACACACACACACACACACGCACGCACGCACGCACGCACGCACGCACGCACGCACGCACGCACGCACACACACACACACACACACACACACACACACACACACACACACAAAAGACAACCAATGTTAGGTTGGCACTCAAGGTCTAACCAGTGCATTGAGCTAATGCGTAGGTCAGACATCTGCCAAGTCGTAGCCACGAGACCCTCTTCTTCAATTCTCTCATCTTAGTTGTTAATTCATTTATCCATCAGCTTAAAATCATGCGTAGTGTGGTCTCAAAACGTAGCGGGTGTAGTGTAGCGTCTATGGACTAGTCCGCACGCAGTGACGCCTCCTTGATGAAACTGAAACTGAAAGGAGCCCATCCGGTGGAACATCTCTGAACAGGAATTTCATGGAGTCTGCTGCGAAGTGTTTAAGTCTGGTATCATGGAAGATCCAACACCTTATCACAACACGTTGTATATAGTGAGTTCTATATAACATGCAATGCACTACAAAAGATACGATTTTAAAAGATACCAGTGTGTGTCAACAGAGTGGTTTGTATGTAATCGGCACACACCTAGCTCTTCTTCAGGGCCAGCAGTAGCAGATGGCAACAACTCTAAGGTTAGGATGGATTTGAATGAGTTTCCTATCCCTCTTCGTGTTCCATCCTCTCGCTTAGTTAAGAACCTTGAAATGAGGTTTAGACATTCCCTGCAACTCTTTATTTGTGGCATTCTTGGCAGCCTGATAAACCACCTTCTTGCCTTGAGTGCCGACATGGACAGAAACAGACGCCAAAGGTATGTATTGACATAAGATTTCAGAGAACCGTACATCTGTAGATTTTTGGGTTTTTTTAACGGGAAATGAGGGTGCTTCAGGAATACAACCAGAGTAAAAGGGAATCAGACAGAATGAACAAGTAAGTCTCTTTGTTGATATTTATACACCAGGTAAAAGCCTAGCGCCTGGACCAATGCGGATGAAGCAATTCCTCTAAGTCTGGATGAAAAGGAGGAGGGGGGGGGGAGTATGCTGGATCAGAAAAGGCCCCCAGCGAAAACTACTGAATGTACTTGCCAGCAGGCATTTTTCTCCTCCCGTGGTAGGGGGAGAGCTGGACTATGGAGTGGGGAGTCTGAGGAACAGATGTTACGGAAACACATATTTCTGCACTAAATTAACACCGTGCGGAGAATATCTTTCACCGGCTGCATACGCAATGCACTGCAGGATCTGAATCCGAAAGGCTGGGGCAAGTAGAGAGATAGAGACAGAGAGAGAGTGAGGGAGGGAGGGAGAGAGGGGGGGGAGAGACAGACAGACCGACAGGCAGACAGACAGAGCGACATAAAGGTGGGGGGGGAGCGTGAGAGAGAGTTAAAGACAGACAGATAGACAGACAAGCAGGCAGGTAAGCAGGCAGAGAAAAACACACACAAACAGACAGACAGACAGACAGACAGACAGACAGACAGACAGACAAGAAGAGAGAGAGAGAGAGAGAGATGTTTCTCTTTTTCCATGACACCATTTGTATAATAACATTCTCATTTTCTTTTGTTGATTTTCCAATATATTATCATCAAATTACTATTACTTCTACCATCACCACTATACTACTACTACTACTACTACTACTACTACTACTACTACTACACACACACACACACACAGCACGCACGCACGCACGCACGCACGCATCATGCACGCACGCACACACACACACACACACACACACACACACACACACACACACGCACGCACGCACGCACGCACGCACGCACGCACACACACACACACACACACACACTAATCCCGCACCCCACCCTCCATACATACTTTTATTTTCGCAGGCATCTGCATCTCCACGACAGAGATAGTTGTTCCTGTTCTGGCAATCTTCTGGGATCAGCTGCTGTGAAGACGTCTTCAGAACCACACAACTCTGGGCGGAGGAGCCCGTGGGTGTCGTACCCGACTCCCACATGTCGGCATCCACCAGGTTGTCCGTGTTCCACACATAGTCACCAACTGTCGTCAAAGGTATCGATGCAAGTCATGCTAGAAATCTTCACCAGACAATGTGCATTATGTGTAGATGGGAATGCGACTGACGCAAGCGGGCATGCGTACACACACACACACACACACACACACACACACACACACACACACACACACACACACACACACACACGCACATACACACATACACACATACACACATATCTATCTATCGATCTATCTATCTATCTATCTATCTATCTATCTACTACATGTAGTATGTATGTATGTATGTATGTATGTATGTATGTATGTATGTATGTATGTATGCAGACAGACAGGCAGACAGAACAGGCAGGCAGGCAGGCAGGCAGGCAGGCAGGTAGGCAGGCAGGCAGACAGACAGACAGACAGACAACAGTACAGACAAGCAGACAGAGAATTTACCATTGTTTTTGTTGGCGGAAACGAACAACTGGCTGTGAGTGAGTACAGCAGCCACCTGCTCCATTTGCAACAGGGATTCGAACCAGACCAGACTGGTCCCTGCTGGACAGTTGACGTTCCCGCGCTTTTTTTGAGGAGATCCCTCGACAAAACAGAGGGAACCATCAAGGTACCATTCGTACTGGTCTCCGGTGACTGCAGCCAAAACACCCAGCACCAGCAATGCCTCTGGTCAGGATCAACAATCAATCAATCGATCATCAGTTCACCCGAGTGATCAGCTCAATACTTCAATGTTCAATTCGCCAACCAATTAATCAACCCCCTCAGTCAACCAATCAATCAATCATTGAATCAATCCATCACTGCGCCAATCGGTGAGCTAGCTCTGTGTTCGGTTGATCAATTCGTTCAAAACTCAGTTAGTCAATAAAATGAACAATTGTCGATGCCGATTGTCAAACTATTGCTGGAGCAAGCGCGAAGCCAACAATTTGACTGATCTTAGCAGGAAACCATCGACCGATGAAGCAAACACTTCAGCAATATATCATTAACAATTCAGTCAACCATGTGAAAAAACAAACGTGACGGTTCACAGAGCCGCCGACAGTTTAGTAGTCAGTCTGCCAACTGAACGAATGTACACAGCAGTGGTCACTCCCTTGGCTTTGATGTTAAAAGTAACACAGTTCGAATACATTACGTCGGTGTTTTTGACAATGAATATAAAGTGTAACAGGAATGGCGATGGAGGTGAAGTGTAACAGGAATGGCGATGGAGGTGAAGTGTAACAGGAGTGGCGATGGAGGTGAAGTGTAACAGGAATGACGATGGAGGTGAAGTGTAACAGGAATGGCGATGGAGGTGAAGTGTAACAGGAGTGGCGATGGAGGTGAAGTGTAACAGGATTGGCGATGGAGGTGAAGTGTAACAGAAATGGCGATGGAGGTGAAGTGTAACAGGAGTGGCGATGGAGGTGAAGCGTGAAAAGGCATGACCACTGTGTGAGGGAAACTACACTTACCAAAATATTGGATTTAAAAAAAATTCCAATCTACATTGATACCGCGTTCTGAATACACAACATCAATTTTATGTCGTAATCAAAGACTCACAATGACCACAATGGGATACAGAGGATGACCTTTAGGAAGCGATCCTCTTTTTAGGATGTATTGATGTGAACGGATGAATCTGCTCATTTGTGTGTGTGTGTGTGTGTGTGTATGTGTGTGTGTGTGTGTGTGTGTGTGTGTGTGTGTGTGTGTGTGTGTGTGTGTGTGTGTGTGTGTGTGTGCGCGCGCGCGCGCGTGCGTGCGTGCATGCTTGCTTGCGTGCGTGCGTGCGTGCGTGCGTGCATGCGTGCGTGTGTGTATGTGTGTGGTTTGTGTGGTGTGTGCGTGCGTGCGTGCGTGCGTGTGTGCGCACTGCACGCGCGGCCGCGCGCGCGCGCGCGCGCGCGGCGGTGTGTGTGTGTGTGTGTGTGTGTGTGTGTGTGTGTGTGTGTGTGTGTGGCGTGGCGCGCGTTGTGTCTTTTGAACGCCAGCTGTTCACCATAGCAATACTACCACTCCCCAGCCTTAACGTTTTGATTCAATATATCCCAACCACACAATTTAATTGATAGCGCATGCGAAAGCACGTGCAAGGACGCGTGCGCGCGCTCACGCCTGTGTGTGTGTGTGTGTGTGTGTGTGTGTGTGTGTGTGTGTGTGTGTGTGTGTGTGTGTGTGTCTACATGTCCTTTATTTACTTAGAAAGTGCCAAGGTTTTCTTTTTTTTCTTTTCTTTATTTTCTTTGGTATTGTTGTATCTAACATTTCAGTTAACAATAGTTTAACACCTTAACTTCGGTGGATATTCACCTTTCTGTTTTTCCACAAACCCCACATATTCTTTTTTGTAACCGAATTAATTAAATGACATAAGGAATACAAACCATAAAACAGAAAATTTACTCGTTTTGATAAAGTCAATTTTTTTTTGTTTGATCTGACTAAAACTCATAAAACAGAAATTTTACTCATTTTGATAAGTCAAGTTTTTGTCTGATTTAACCAATTATTACTTTATGGAAGCATATCAGATTACAAATTATAATGAAGCTTTCCAGGTATGGTACCGCAACTTTTTTTTCAATATCCGTTCCGTTCCGTCAACGAAGGATTTAAGAAGAGTGAGATGTCTGACACACAACGACAAGGCGGCATTGTATGCATTCCTGACGAGGATAAATCAAAATATTACTTGAAAAACTGGTGATTCTCTGGCAAATGTCGCATATAAAATGTGTTCCTCTTGTTCCTCTCGACTCGGACTCGCATCACCAACAATAATTCATCCTAATCAAAAGGATTTATAATAGGGAGATTCAAAGGGGGCAACATACAGAAAATGTATGATGTGTTGTTAAAAAAACAGAAATCAATAATATTCCTGGGATGTTGCTTTTAGCAGACTTTGAGAAGGCCTTTGATTCGCTATCTTCTTTTTTTTTACAAAACGCTCTAGAATTCTTTAATTTTGGTCCTAAAATTTCAAACTGAGCGAAAATATTTCATTTTAGTAGCACTTCCTGTGTACAAGTGAATGGTCAGTATTCGTGCTGGTTAAGGCTGAAAGAGAATTTAAGCAGGGTGACTCATTTTCACCTTACTTGTACTTGACACCGACAGATATATTGTTGATTATGATATGCCAAAACGATGAAATTAAATTATATATAATTTTCCTGTGCTTTATTTGTCTGTGTCCTTGGCGGTAACTGACCCCCTCTTTTTCTAGATAAAATTAAAGGAATTAAAGTACACAGTTTTGAAACACTTCCGTCAAGTTCGCCGATGACACATCTCTTTAGATGGATGGTACAGAAAAGTACTGTAAAGAAGCTATCAAGACACTAGTTTTCCCCCAGGATATCTCTGGCTTGAAAACGAATTTAGAAAAAGCACAGGTTTTATGGATTGAAAGCAAGAAGAATTGTAGTCGAAACTTTCTTCGTGATATGACGTTTGTTTGAGACCCAGGTATCTTTGAAATCTTGGGCATTCGATTCTCTGTAATTAATACTCAACACATTGTGCATCTAAATTTTGAAAATAAACTCTTGGAAATAAGAACACTCTTACAAAAATGGAAAACAAGACAACTAACACCTTTCGGAAGAATAGCAGTGCTGAAGCAGTTGGTTCTGTCAAAGTTTACGAATCTTTTCTTTTCTTTTTTGCGGGGCGGGGGGGAGGGGGGGGATTTTTTTTTTTTAGCATACTCACCCCGCAGTGAGTTTTTCATTCGAGAACTTGAAACATTATTCTACAATGTTTATAGAATGGCGAGAGAAGTAAGATGTAAAACAAAGAGGTTGTATACCTACCCAATGATGAAATTGGCTTAAAATGTTTATTTAGAGTCCAGTTGGAAGGCTGTGAACATTTTTCATCCTTATATTTCTTACCTACAAACTTATGGTTGTGAATATGCTAGCCTGAATATGATGCATATTGATAGTCCCCTTTGGAAAGATGTTCTAAAGCGTTCTAAGCAATTGTGTTCAAAACGTCCTTCAGTTAATGCGCGCGAATTCCCGCTGAAACTATTCATTGCAATACAAATATCGTCAGAGCAAAACGCACAATATATATATTCACGAATGGATAGACATCAAACTTTTGTTCGTAAAACAGCTTGTAAATAAAAATGGGAACTTTCCCACCTTTGCTAAGTTTGGACAGAAATACCCATCAATTAAAAGAACAAATTTTCTATTATACAGTCGCGTGATCCAAGCATTCAAGAACTTCCTGAATAAGCAGGAATTGACAAATCATTACAAGATCATGAATTCTAAAACTTGGGCAACCATTCCAAAAGACAGTACAGCACTGAAACGTGCATTGATCGGATCTGTTTCCATTCCAGCCGCTGTTAGTATTGGGAACGAAAATTTCAACGAATTAGATTGACAAATATATATATATATATATATATAATATATATATATATATATATATATATATAATCATGAAAGAGCAAAACAAGCTACATTTTCTTATGAAAAGTAGAAAATATAAAAAGATAACCTCTTAAGACACAAGTGCTGAGGGCCAGTTCTTTGAATGAATCCACAAGGGACTAAACTAATAAATTCCAAGGATATATACCGAGCACCATTCCAGCAACTTACAGAGCAGCTTGGTGTTGCAATGACTGCAAGAAATATTCAGTTATAAACAAAGTTTGCTCTTATGTCTTAGATTGAAGAAATGCGGGGAGATAAGCATTCATATCTGCAGTGGTAGATAATTCTGCCTAACTAACAGCATGTGCTTGAGTGGGTGAATGGGGGAAAATGAAATAAATGCTTCTCAATATGAGCCTTCGGCAAGCTTATAGTCTCCAAGGAGGAGACATTCTCCAATGGGGAGGAAACTCACTAACATATAACTCCTGGTCAGATACCGATATTTCGAAACCTGATTGTTTCTCCTCAGTGACCGCGGAAAGTGGTAATTTGACTCCTCTGCCTTTTCGGTTTTAACAAAAATGCTATCCTAGAAAAGTCTGGTGTGCAATACCGTAGTATGTTTGTTGAGTTTTCACAAAACCAACCAAAGGTGCCACCTAAGAAGCAAAAGAAAATCATGAAAGAGCAAAACAAGCTACATTTTCTTATGAAAAGTAGAAAATATAAAAAGATAACCTCTTAAGACACAAGTGCTGAGGGCCAGTTCTTGGAATGAATCCACAAGGGACTAAATTACAATAAACTAATAAATTCCAAGGATAAATACCGAGCACCATTCCAGCAACTTACAGAGCAGCTTGGTGTTGCAATGACTGCAAGAAATATTCAATTATAAACAAAGTTTGCTCTTATGTCTTAGATTGAAGAAATGCGGGGAGATAAGCATTCATATCTGCAGTGGTAGATAATTCTGCCTAACTAACAGTATGTGCTTGAGTGGGTGAATGGGGGAAAATGAAATAAATGCTTCTCAATATAAACCTTCGGCAAGCTTATAGTCTCCAAGGAGGAGACATTCCTCTTAAGAGGTTATCTTTTTATATTTTCTACTTTTCATAAGAAAATGTAGCTTGTTTTGCTCTTTCATGATTTTCTTTTGCTTCTTAGGTGGCACCTTTGGTTGGTTTTGTGAAAACTCAACAAACATACTACGGTATTGCACACCAGACTTTTCTAGGATAGCATTTTTGTTAAAACCGAAAAGGCAGAGGAGTCAAATTATCACTTTCCGCGGTCACTGAGGAGAAACAATCAGGTTTCGAAATATCAGTATCTGACCAGGAGTTATATGTTAGTGAGTTTCCTCCCCATTGGAGAATGTCTCCTCCTTGGAGACTATAAGCTTGCCGAAGGCTCATACTGAGAAGCATTTATTTCATTTTTCCCCCATTCACCCACTCAAGCACATACTGTTAGTTAGGCAGAATTATCTACCACTGCAGATATGAATGCTTATCTCCCCGCATTTCTTCAATCTAAGACATAAGAGCAAACTTTGTTTATAACTGTATATATATATATATAATATATATATATATATATATATATATTATAGGCCATTGTTTTAAATCAACGTACGATGTCCAGCTCAGATGGTTCCAGACTAGAATGTTGCACCGTGCCCTGCCAACAAGAAAATATTTGTATATGCGTAGCATTATTGAAGACCGTTTACGCATGTTTTCCAAACAAGAGATCGAGACTATTGAGCACTTACTCTGGAACTGTCGCCTTGTTCAGAATTAGTTACAGTTTTGTCTTGAACAAGATTGTCATGTGGGTACAGCTTATAGTGAAGATCTGGCTTTTTTTTGTATTACAAGATGATACATCCACTGATAATGTGTTCGATTTGATTTTGTTGCTGGCCAAATTCTAATTTTACAGGTGTAGATTTCTTAATGATTCTCCTGCTTCGCCAAGTTTTCTCTGTGTTTCAAAACAGACGTATACCATCGAAAATACGCATCAAGTCTTCTAAACAATTTGCCTCGTTTCATAGACAAGTGGTCATCCTGAGCTTCTCTTATTGAATAACCAATAGAGATTTGATCATTATTACAATATGTGTATACATCACTTCGAACTTTTTTCTCTTCAATTCATTGAATCTGAAGGAAATAAGGCATACCTCTTACCTTCCCTACATCTCCTCGTGACTCATCTCCAAATTTGTAACTGGTCTTTGTGTGTTTGGTTTTTGTTTGCGTACCTATGATTGCTTTTTGTACAGCCGTATTCTACTGTGAAATTGAATGCAGAGTTCCGTACGCATTAACATTTGAAGTTCGTGCCTTGTTAAATACTTGATTTCTGTATCTGGCATACCTCCGTACGAAGATCAATGCCTTTCATCTACCATCCTAGAACTGCGTAGAAGCGGTCTATTGTATAGGCTGAGCGAATTTGTTTTCCTAATGTTTATAGTTTGGGTTAGTTAGGTCCATGTGAATTCCTTGTGTACGCTGTCGTGTTATTGATAAAGAGATATTCAATTACAAAAAGAATCCTTAAAAACGAACATTAAGACTACCTCTAAGTCACTATGATTATTCTGAGACAAAAACAAATGGTTGCAATTATTAAATTTACGCGGGTCTTTCTTGGTAATAGAACTTAAGTAAGTCAATCCAACGGTCATATATTCGTTAACTTTTTTTCTTTTTGTAATACCTTTTACGTGACCAAACTTGCAACAACAACAAAATAATAATCTCGTTACAACATAAGTGAACACTGCGGATTATCGGTTTCAGTATTCTCCATAATCTAAACACCAATGTTTGTATGCATTTTTCTATGAACATGCATTTCCACAGTTTATAAGACAAAAGCAAAGCGGCCCCAACAGGAACCTCTGTTATCAGCTGTGTTATAATGAAATGGAATAAAGATCCATATCTTATGTATCCTTCCCAAAACAATGAGTGTTATTGCATGTTACACATAACATGCGTGTGTTCGTATGAAACAAGTACCTTTGATAAAATCAGGGTTCTTCTATGGAAAGGTGTTCACGGCAATGCAAATTTGCAGAAAAATTCAGATTTCTTTTAATATATCAAAGCACAATGCTTTTCCATATGTAATTGTTACTACTGTTTTAAGCTGGTTTATATTAAATTGCATATTATCCTGTTTACAATTATAAATACAACGTTACGTCAAAAGTTCAATGAGATTAGAATAAGGACGAGAAGCATGCAGCGCTGTGAAATTAACGAACAGTAATGAAAAATGACAAATCTTCGGCTGATTTCTAGGCACCTTTTCTTTCCCGAAGCGATAAAACCAGGTCTGGGAATGCCTGGGGAAAAAGGAAACATAAACAGACTGACGTCAGACCATAGCAGATTATTAGGTAACGGGTCTTTGTAGTGGAGTTAAACGTCAGTCCTGGGGAACTGCCCGTCAGGCAACTAAGCGGGCTTCCATTCAAAAGCTGCATCAGACTGCCACCTTCAGCAGACATCCCATGACAGCAGGCACATCAGCACACCAAAGGAGGAGCTTAAAGCTTAAAACACACTGGACAGATTCACAGCCTCTCCTGACGGCAGGTAAACGACCACGCTGAGGGACGGGGAAACATAAAGGGAAGGGTTGGGGGATACAAAAAAAAGGTGGGGGGGGGGGAGGACTGGAGAGAAGGAGTTAAGGGAAACAAGACTGCTAGAGGGAGAGCGGAGAGAATGAGGTAGGAAGAATACTAACGAGAGAGAGAGAGAGAGAGAGAGAGAGAGAGAGAGAGAGAGAGAGAGAGAGAGAGAGAGAGAGATCTTGATCATTACAGAGAGAGAGAGATTAATCAGAGATATTTTTGACACACACTTTGGGGTAAAACCATTTGTCAGGAAAATGTACTGTTTCACCGTTGTTAACAGCTATGGTTCAAACGTTTTGATTTTAAATTTTATTTTGTTTTCAGTAATTAGATTCCACTACTTTATCATCCCTCGACGTTGCAGGGCAAATCCAAATCTTCTCTGCCACAGCGATGAAGCGGGCTAAATACCTCATAGAATATAAGTACTTGGATTTGCCAGCCAGAAAGGAGGCATCCTGGGAGTGTCTGGTTGTGAGGAATATACCACTATGATTGGGGAAGCAATCCAAATGAGCTAAGGCAGAGAAAGGAGACATCGACGTGGCGTGGCTTGATCTGACAATCGCATATGGATCAGTTCTTCACAAGATGGTTCAGCTGGCCTTCCAGTTGCATCATGTCCCAGAGAACATCGACGAAATGCTGAAGACGTACTTCCCTGGCTTCTCAATGAGGTTCTCCACAAAGGAATACACAACTTATCAATCTGGACGTTGGCTTAACAATGTCTAAGCCGATTCTCTAATACTGACTGTTTTGGCATTGGAGGTCATCATGAAAGCAGCTATATGTCTTACAAGCTCAGCAGACTTCGGAAATGGATGCAATTGCCCTCTCCGTAGCCATCACGGATATCACAACAGTCCGTTTCACTAAACCAAACGACTCGCGCAAAATATACTGAAGCAGTCAGAAAAGCTAGTTACTCTTTGAGGATGAGTTT
>CM065737.1:25449467-25461967 GCA_033310375.1 Conus canariensis | reverse complement strand
ATACGTTGAGAAATTCCGACAAGAAACGACGGAGAAAGCATTTATCCCGTCGGACTATAACATTCGCCAAAGAAAAAAGGCCATTTGTCAATTTGTTTTCATTGAAACCGATGTGAAGTTTATTGCCCGTTATTCTAAGCCTACTTCATTTAAAAATCAATGTTACTGTCACTGAGTGGGGCCATTTCTTTTGATTAACGAGTCTTGGAGGCAACACTCGCAAGGAAGCGCGTGCGTTGGAGCGCGCGCGCGCGCACACACACACATACACACGCACACGCACACACACACACACAAAAGCACGCAAACACACGCACAAGCGCGAGCGCACACACGCACGCGCACACACACACACACACACACACACACACACACACACACACACACACACACACACAAAGAGATAACCCATTCCTTAAGCCTACCCCATTTACCAGCTGAAAAAAAAAATGAAAGAAATCCCTTGAAGTCCTAGTTTTGTTGTCACCCACGCCACCATCCATCTTCTCTCACTGTACCTGTATTCCCCCTGTACCCCCTCGCTGCACCGTGTGTGTCTCCTCTCAACAAATAAATAAATAAATAAAATAAAAAAATAAAAATAAAAAAAGGAAGAAAATGCAAGCACGGAAAAATAGAAGAAAGAAAGAAAAAAAAACACCTTATCACCAGTCCTCATCCTCAAGCGTGCTTCTCTCCCCCTCCTCCGTCTCTTACTTGCCACTGGCGCCCTCCGCGTGCCTTTCTTGCCATGACGTCACGGCTATGACGACACGGTTAAGGTCCATGAGGACGATACTGGCGAAGATGACGACGAGGAAGCCCACGCCCACGTAGCCCGCCGCCTGGGCGGAGGTCCGTGCGTCCTGGGCGCTGGTCTTTCGCCTCACCGTGGAGGACAGGTTGCGCGTCTCCACTGTCAACTCTTTCTTGATCTTGCTGACCGCCTCAGACACTTGGCTGCTGTTGATGCTTGTCGTGAGGTTGTTCACCTTGCGGCAGTTGCACGAGCATGGCCGTGATGGTCTCCTTGTCGCGGAAGGAGGTCTTGTGGTTTGTCCCGAAGGCGACGATCCGGATGAGACTTCAGGAGAGGCCGTCTGTGAGGAGGAAGTATCGGGAGACGTTGAGGTGGCCTCTGCCGTCATTGTGGAGACTTCTGACGTCGTTGTGGTCGTTACTCCAGGTGCCGTACCTGACGTCGTCGCGGTTGTGACGTCAGGCGTGGTGTCTGATACTGTGGTTGTGACGTCAGGCGTGGTATCTGACACTGCGGTTGTGACGTCAGGCGTGGTATCTGACGGCATGGTAACGCCAAGCGTGGTCGCGCTCTCGGAGGTGCTCTGCGACGTGACAGCGGTTGTGACGTCCGATGTGGATTGTGACATAGTCGTGATGTCTTCGGTGGTTGTCACAGATGTGGAGGTGGAAGAATCAGTTGTGGCAGCGGACTGACCGAATAGCGTAGGGTCTGCAGTAGAAACACAGATACCTGTCGTTTATGTGCGGGTCCCAACATGACATGACAGCTGACCACGACAACAGCATTACCGAACGAAAGAAAACAGCAGGAGGAGGAGGAGGAGGAGAGAGAGAGAGAGAGAGAGAGAGAGAAGAGAGAGAGAGAGAGAGAGAGAGAGAGAGAGAGAGAATAAACAAGTCTCACCAGTTATCCAGCCGACTCAGAAAGTCAAATCAAGGCTGCAGGCTAGTTCCTGAAGGAGAACTATGTGCAATTTTTTTTTTATTATTATTAATCCAGTCATCAAACTGTAAGAACTATCGAAAAGAAAAAGTCGTCATCAACCGCGTTCCAATCACGTCACACAATAACTAGAAGTGCTCTCGGCAAAAGTCAGAGATCATAGAGTCAGTCCAAGACAGAAAACATGTTTGTTTTGTTTTGTTTTGTTTTGTTTTATCAGGTGAAAAAAGTAGTTGACACGAACCAAATGTTACTTCCCATGATCTTTTTTTTTTCAAAAAGGATATGGCAAATGGGAAATGTCAACGTTTATATCAGCCGAAAGTTTTCATATTGTATTAATACTTATTCCTTCGTACATCATTTTCAATTCGTTCCGATAATTTCACAGGGTGTAAGTTTCGTGCAAAATATTGAGTAATTATGATCTTGCTGAGCATCTTCTGGATCCGATATTTGATGCGGATCCGGACAACAGATCTGCTTCAACGTGTCTGTATTTGTTCAACATTCAAAATTACGTGAAAATCACCAGCCGCTGTAGCGCAGTGGTTAGCGTCGTACATTCCCAGCTACAAGCCGTGGGTTTGATTCTCATCAGGGCCATTACATCCAGGACTATGGGCTAAATTTGGAAAACTGGGACACACAGTCGAGTTTCGTCCACCTATTGGATGCGTCTCTGATAGTGTTGCTCAAATTTCCTGACAACACTGCAGGTGTCTGTATCTCTCGGGCCTGATTGACGTCAGGATATAGTATAAAAAGTATGCGTCGAGTAATGTCTTTTCATGCACTCTCAGACTGAAATGGTTCTCCACTGCGTCATCTTCATCATTCTCATCCCCATCAATTAGCTTTTCTTTTTAAGTCTCAAATTTGGTGGCCCTTCATGCACTGCTCTCACTATGACCTCCGCATCGATTTTCCCTGCATGTCTATGTATGCCCTCAGCGAGTTCGTGTCGGGGTTGCCCGTATCGGCAACTTCATGGGGACTGTCTTTGGAGAGATGGACTGGCTCCTGGTGGCGGACCCTTCCTCAAGCCGGCTCCGCGGCTAGGCAATTACTGTCGTCGATATGAGGCATGGTGACTGGTGCCCTGTGTATGTTCGATCAGAACAGGCACCATTGAACGTCACACACACACACACACACACACACACACAACACACACACACACACACACACACACACACACACACACAACCAATGTTAGGTTGGCACTCAAGGTCTAACCAGCGCACTGGGCTAATGCGTAGGTCAGACATCTGCCAAGTCTTAGCCACGAGACCCTCTTCTTCAATTCTCTCATCTTAGTTGTTAATTCATTTATCCATCAGCTTAAAATCAATGGTAGTGTGGTCTCAAAACTTAGCGGGTGTAGTGTAGCGTCTATGGACTAGTCCGCACGCAATGACGCCTTCTTGGTGAAACTGATACTGAAAGGAACCCATCCGGTGGAACATCTCTGAACAGGAATTTCATGGAGTCTGCTGGCATCATGGAAGATCCAACACCTTATCACAACATGTTGTGTATAGTGAGTTCCATGTCACATGCAATGCACCACAAAAGATATGATTTTAAAAGATACGAGTGGGTGTCAACAGAGTGGTTTGTATGTAATCGGCACACACCTAGCTCTTCTTCAGGGCCAGCAGTAGCAGATGGCAACAACTCTAAGGTTAGGATGGATTTGAATGAGTTTCCTATCCCTCTTCGTGTTCCATCCTCTCGCTTAGTTAAGAACCTTGAAATGAGGTTTAGACATTCCCTGCAACTCTTTATTTGTGGCATTCTTGGCAGCCTGATAAACCACCTTCTTGCCTTGAGTGCCGACATGGACAGAAACAGACGCCAAAGGTATGTATTAACATAAGATTTCAGAGAACCGTACATCTGTAAATTTTTTTTTTTAACGGGAAATGAGGGTGCTTCAGGCAACGACCTATCCCTCTTCGACTTCCATCCTCTCGCTTAGTTAAGAACCTTGAAATAGGCATCGGTATGAGATTTAGACATTCTCTACAACTCTTTATTTGTGGCATTCTTGGTAGGTTGATAAACCACCTTCTTGTCTAGAGTGCCGACATAGACAGATACAGATGCCAAAGGTATGTATTAACATAAGATTCCAGAGAACCGTACATCTGTGAATTTTTCTTTTTTTTTTTAGACGGGAAATGAGGGTGCTTCAGGCTACGACCAGAGCAAAATGGAATCAGACAGAAAGAACAAGTAAGTCTCTTTGTTGATATTTATACACCATGTAAACGCCTGGACCAATGCGGATGAAGCAATTCCTCTAAGTCTGGATGAAAAGGAGGAGGGGGGGGGGGAGTATGCTGGATCAGAAAAGGCCCCCAGCGAAAACTACTGAATGTACTTGCCAGCAGGCATTTTTCTCCTCCCGTGGTAGGGGGAGAGCTGGACTATGGAGTGGGGAGTCTGAGGAACAGATGTTACGGAAACACATATTTCTGCACTAAATTAACACCGTGCGGAGAATATCTTTCACCGGCTGCATACGCAATGCACTGCAGGATCTGAATCCGAAAGGCTGGGGCAAGTAGAGAGACAGAGACAGAGAGAGAGTGAGGGAGGAAGGGAGAAAGAGAGGGGGGGGGGAGACAGACAGACCGACAGGCAGACAGACAGAGCGATATAAAGGGGGGGGGGAGCGTGAGAGAGAGATAAAGACAGACAGATAGACAGTCAAGCAGACAGGTTGGCAGGCAGAGAAAAACACACTCAAACAGAGAGAGAGAGAGAGAGAGAGAGAGAGAGAGAGAGAGAGAGAGAGAGAGAGAGAGAGAGAGAGAGAGAGAGAGAAGAGAGATGTTTCTGTTTTTCCGTGACACCATTTGTATAATAGCATTCTCATTTTCTTTTGTTGATTTTCTAATATATCATCATCAAATTACTATTACTTCTACCGCCACCACCACCACTACTACTACTACAACCACTACTACTGCTACTACTACTACTACTACTACTACTACTACTACTCTACTACTACTACTACTACTACACACACACACACACACACACATACACACACACACACACACACACACACACACACACACACACACCAATCCCGCATCCCATCCTCCGTGCATACTTTTATTTTCGCAGGCGTCTGCATCTCCACGACAGAGATAGTTGTTCCTGTTCCTGCAACGTGTTGGGATCAGCCGCTGTGAAGACGTCTTCAGAACCACACAATTCAGGGCGGAGGAGCCCGTGGGTGTCGTACCCGACTCCCACATGTCGGCATCCACCAGGTTGTCCGTGATCCACGGATAGTCACCATCTGTCGTCAAAGGTATCGGTGCAAGTCATGTTCGAAGTCTGCACCAGACAATGTGCATTATGCATAGATGGGAATGCGACTGACGTAAGCGCGTATGCGTATGCGCACCAACACACACACACACACACACACACACACACACACACACACACACACAGAATAATCTATCTATCTATCTATCTATCTATCTATCTATCTATCTATCTGTCTGTCTGTCTGTCTGTCTGTCTGTCTATCTATCTATCTATCTATCTATCTATCTATATTTACATAAATATGTATGTATGTATGCAGACAGACAGGCAGACAGACAAACAGGCAGGCAGGCAGGCAGGCAGGCAGGCGGACAGACAGACAGACAGACAGACAACAGTACAGACAAGCAGACAGAGAATTTACCATTGTTTTTCTTCGCGGAAACGAACAACTGGCTGTGAGTGAGTACAGCAGCCACCTGCTCCATTTGCAACAGGGATTCGAACCAGGCCAGACTGGTCCCTGCTGGACAGTTGACCTGCCAGCGCTTTTTTTGAGGAGATCCCTCGACAAAACAGAGGGAACCATCAAGGTACCATTCGTACTGGTCTCCGGTGACTGCAGCCACAACACCCAGCACCAGCAATTCCTCTGGTCAGGATCAACAATCAATCAATCGATCATCAGTTCACCCGAGTGATCAGCTCAATACTTCAATGTTCAATTCGCCAACCAATTAATCAACCCCCTCAGTCAACCAATCAATCAATCATTGAATCAGTCCATCACCGCGCCGATCGGTGAGCTAGCTCTGTGTTTGGTTGATCAATTCGTTCAAAACTCAGTTAGTCAATAAAATGAACAATTGTCGATGCCGATTGTCAAACTATTGCTGGATCAAGCGCGAAGCTAACTATTTGATTGATCTTTGCATGAAACCTAGACCGATGAAGCAAATATTTCATCAATATATCATTAAAAAATCAGTCAACCATGTGAAAAAAACAAACGTGACGGTACACAGGACCCCCGACAGTTTAGTAGTCAGTCTGCCAACTAAACGAATGTACACAGCAGTGGTCACTCCCTTGGCTTGAATGTTAAAAGTACTTGCCCTTAATTTACTTAGAGAGTGCCAAGGTTTTCTTTTTCTTCTTTTAGGTATGGTTGTATCTAACATTTCAGTTAACAATAGTTTAACACCTTAACTTCGGTGGATACACACGTTTCTGTTTTCCCTCAAACCCCATACATTCTTTTTTGTAACCGAATTAATGGAATAACACAAGGAATACAAAACATAAAACAGAAAATTTACTCGTTTTGATAAAGTCCAGTTTTTTGTTTGATCTGACTGAAACTCATTAAACAGAAATTTTGCTCATTTTGATGTCAAATTGTTTTCTGATTTAACCGATTATTACTTTACGGAAGCATATCAGATTACAAATTATAATGAAGCTTTCCAGGTATGGTACCACAACTTTTTTTTTCAATATCCATTCTGTTTCGTCAACGAAGGTTTTACGAAGAGTGAGATATCTGACACTCAACGACAAGGCGGCGTTGTATGCATTCCTAACGAGGATAAATCAAAACATTACTTGAAAAACTGGTGATTCTCTGGTAAATGTCGCATATAAAATGTGTTCCGCTTCTTCCTCTCGACTCGGACTCGCATCACCAACAATAATTCATCCTACTCAAAAGGGATTTATGATAGGGAGATTCAAAGGGGGCAACATACAGAAAATGTATGATGTGTTGTTGAAAAACAGAAATCAATAATATTCCTGGGATGTTGCTTTTAGCAGACTTTGAAAAGGCCTTTGATTCGCTATCTTGTTTTTTTTTTTTTTTTTTACAAAACGCTCTAGAATTCTTTAATTTTGGTCCTAAAATTTCAAACTGAGCGAAAATATTTCATTGAAATAGCACTTCCTGTGTGCAAGTGAATGGTCAGTATCCGTGCTGGTTAAGGCTGAAAGAGAATTTAGCCAGGGTGACTCATGTTCACCTTACTTGTACTTGATGCGAGCAAATATATTGTTGATTATGATATGCCAAAACGATGAAATTAAATTATATATAATTAGCCTGTACTGTACTTGTCTGTGTCACTGGTGGTAACTAACCCCCTCTTCTTCTACATAAAATTAAAGGAATTAAAGTACACAGTTTTGAAACGCTTCTGTCAAGTTCGCCGATGACATATCTCTTTGGATGGATGGTACATAAAAGTACTTTAAAGAAGCTATCAAGACACTAGTTTCCTTCGGAAATATCTCTGGCTTGAAAACGAATTTAGAGAAAGCCCAGGTCGTATGGATTGGAAGCAGGAAGAATTGTAGTCGAAAATTCCTTCGTGGTATGAGGGTTGTTTTGATACCCAGGTATCTTTAACATCTTAGGCATTCGATTCTCTGTAATTAATATTCAACACATTGTGCATCTAAATTTTGAAAACAAACTCTTGGAAATAAGAGTAGTCTTACAAAAATGGAAAACGAGACAACTAATACCTTAACACCTTTCGAAAGAATAACAGTGCTGAAGCAGTTGTTTCTGTCAAAGTTTACGCATCTTTTTTTCTTTTCTTTTCTTTTTCATTTGCGAGGGGGGGGGGGGGAGGAGGAGAAGGGATTTTTTTTTAGCATACCCCCCTCCCAGTGAGTTTTTCATTCGTGAACTTGAAACATTATTCTGCAATGTTTATAGAATGGCGAGAGAAGTAAGATATTAAAAAAAAAGGTTGTATGCCTACCTAATGATGAATTGGCTTAAAATGTTTATTTAGAGTCCAATTGGAAGGCTGTGAACATTTTTCATCCTTATATTTCTTACCTACAAACTTATGGTTGTGAATATACTAGCCTGGATATGATACATATTGATAGTCCCCTTTGGAAAGATGTTCTAAAGCGTTCTAAGCAATTGTGTTTAAAATGTCCTTCAGTTAATGCACGCGAATTCCTGCTGAAACTATTTATTGCAATACAAATATCGTCAGAGCAAAACGCACAATATATATTCAAGGATGGATAGACACCAACCTTTTGTTCGTAAAACAGCTTGTAAATAAAGATGGGAACTTTCCCACATTTGCTAAGTATAGACAGAAATACCCATCAATTAAAAGAACAAATTTTCTATTATACAGTCGCGTGATCCAATCATACAAGAACTTTCTGAATAAACAGGAATTGACAATTCATTACAAGATTATGAATTCTAAAACTTGGGCAACCATTCCAAAAGACAGTAAAGCACTGAAACATGCATTGATCGGATCTATTTCCATTCCAGCCGCTGTTAGTATAGGGAATGAAAATGTTAATCAACTGGATTGACATATATATATATATATATATATATATATATATATATATATATATATATGGCCATTGTTTTAAATTAACGTCCGATGTCCAGCTCAGATGGTTCAAGACTAGATTTTGCACCGTGCCCTGCTAACAAGGAAATATTTGTATATGCGTCGTATTGTTGAAGACCCGTTACGCGTGTTTCGCAACAAGAGATTGAGGCTATTTACCAGTTACTTTGGAACTGTCTTCTTGTTCAGAATTTTTTGTCAAAGTGACAGTTTTATCTTCAACGAGTTTGTCATGTGGGCACAGCTTATAGTGAAGAATCTGGCTTTTTTGTATTACGAGATGGTACATCCACTGATTAGTGTTCGATTTGATTTTGTTGCTGGCTGAATTCTAGGTTTACAGGTGTAGATTTCTGAATGTTTCTCCTGCTTTGCCAAGTCTTCTCTGTATTTCAAAACAGACGTATGCCATCGAAAATACGCATCAAGTCTTCTAAACAATTTGCCTCGTTTCATAGATAAGTGGTCATCCTGTGCTTCTCGTATTAAATAACCTAGAGAGATTAGATCATTATTACAGTATGTGTATATATCACTTCGAACTTTTTCTCTTTAATCTAGTTGCAAAGCGAGACGACTGCAGGCGGAAATCTAAACAAATCTTAAATAAATGTTAGCCAACCTCCAAGAGAAACGTGGACAAACGAGTCACAAGACAAAACATGACGCGTTTCGACCTCTTAGGTCTTCTTCAGGCAAGACACAAACAAATAGGACAACGAAAATAAACGCGTCTCTCACTTAGCTTGATCTCTTAAGCGCAAGGTAGGCGTTGAATGAAAACGAGGCTGTGTGTGAGTCAAGGTAGTAATGATGATAATTATATTATAGACAAGAATACTAATATTACTGATAGGAATACTTATATTACTGATAGGAATAATACTGGTCAAAATATTGAAATAATAAATTAAGACAGGATTACTACTACTTTTGGTGATAATAAGGCAATAGCAGTTGTAGTATCGGAGAAAGGAGAGTGGGTTAGAGGATTCTTAAACAGCATGGTTGCCGTGGCATCCGTCTTAGTGGCGATGGTGAGATCAATACCAACAATAACATTACTGATGATACTGCTAACAACTATTTGAAGGTAAAGGTAATAAAAGTATGATACAGAAATAGATTTAGAAAATAGTTTTTTATAATAATCATAATGAATTAAAAAAAAAAATTATTATGATTATGATAAAAATACCCAACCCACCTCTCCTCTCTCTCTCTCTCCTCTCTCTCTCTCTCTCTCTCTCTCTCTCTCTCTCTCTCTCTCGTTCGTAAATTTGCTACGGTCGGAACATGCAATACCTTTATAAGAAGTATACTTACGAAGCAGGCGTCCAATCAGTTGTCTTGTTGCCATTGCCAGGAACGTGGTGCCTTCTCATGTGCTAGACTGATTAGGAAAAAAAAGAGGAAACACACACACTCACACACACACACACACACACTGAACTATAAATGTGCTGGCTGGGCAACATGAGGAGGGGTCCACTGATATAAAATGAAGATCCGTACCACACGCCACCAGGAGGCAATTCGACCAAAAACACGACACACCTCTCAACCAAATAACACCACGTGGAACGTTAAACCGAGTCTTGCTTTTCTTTACCGGGCATTATCGAAGAGATTCCTCTATGGTGATATGGAAAGGGGTTACCCCGTGGTGATATCAAACGAGCCACTTCACGTCCTAATATAGCGATATAGCATAGACGGCTCTGCAACTGGGCAATACCTCTGTTAGTGCGTGTGGAGGATTCACCAAATCATCTTTGAAGCATTGACGTGAGAACCCGCCCCGTTGGTATCCAAAGTCTATGCCCCCTCCCCCTCCCCCTACCCCCGACACCACCCCTCGCTTTCCTTCTGAACTGGGGGTCGAGCATGCGCTTGTGTGTGCACGTCTGTGATCTGTGTATTCTTGTCCTGACAGCCACTGTAAATAGTATTGGTTTGGTGCATGTTTAAGTCCATTATTGTGTGACATCTGAATAACTGACATGTGTCAATAAACTCCCTCCAGCCTAGCACCCCAGAATCTATGTCCTGTTTGCCTATCCCTCTCCTCCAAAGCCTCTCCCCCTTTCCAAGGTCTAGATACCCCAAATGTCTATGTCTTACCAGGTCTATGTTATGCTGCCTTTCTGTATCGTCCCTTACCCTGTGTCTTTGTTGACCTCAAGTCTGAATTCAACAATGTCTATTTCCCCTGTCCATCTGCCTCCTCATCTTTTATGTTCACTCATAAGTCAACTTTGCTCCTAGGTCTCTACTTACCGAGGTACATATCATCCAGGTACATTGTTCCGCTTGTCCAGATCACAGTTCAAAATTGTGTGACCCCAAACAGGTCACCGGACTCCAAGTAAGTCAAAGGTGAAGGGAACCAGAACCGAATAATTATTGTTACCCAGTTCCATGTTTAAATATCTATTGTTTCTAATCGTGCGTGTCTTGCATAAATGTTTGACACTTTCAGGCGTGCAGGAGTGCAGTGTTTTAAAGTAAAGCATCTCTTGAAAGTAATTGAATGCACATTTAAAATTAGATAGATGGATAAACTGATCAGCGGCGTGCGCTGCGTGTCCTTCTTAAGACTACGCCATATTGCCTCAGGTCGTAAACATCTTTCAACTGACGCGTAACAGCAAGACTTGTCAGGTCATTCATTACATCAGATCTTGAGTGTTGCCATGCAGTACTGTATGGTTTGCTCGCAGAACAAATTTCCCGCTCCTGCAAATTTAAAAAAGCATTTATTTTTCTCTGGATTTTTTTAAAGCGATATATTATGTCACTGCTAAAGGAGCTTCACTGGCTGCCTGTTAAATGTAGTCACCAGAACAAGCTGGCTACTCTTGGCTTCCGTTTCGTTGATGGTTCTCTTGTTGTTTATCCTTCACGGGCCGAAGATGACTACGATTTCCGCTGTTACTGGGTGGTGGTGTGTGTCCGAAGATGGCTGATCAGGCCGATCCTCCCATTGAATAATCTGTTGCAGTGAGGTCAGGGCAGATTTGGAGATGAGCGAGGTTAAAAGGTCGTGCTTGCTCTGTGTGTGTGCGTGTGTGTGTGTGTGTGTGTGTGTGTGTGTGTGTGTGTGTGTGTGTGTTGTTGTTGTTGTTGTTGTTGTTGTTTTGTTTGTTTTTTTTGCTTTTTTCGAAACTGACGTTTTCAGCTCCTGTGCCTCCACTCGCCTCGTTTCAAAGTCTTTCCCTCCGGATTTGATCGTGGGGCGCTAAGTTGCGCGAACATTGCGCAGCTTCTTCCCAGCAGGCAGGGGCGATTCCACAGCCCTCCAGTCAACCTGATGGTTCTCGTACATCGTTGGCCTACCTGTCCTCTATGCTCTGCGCTCTGTGCAAGGGACCGTAGTTGGACGGACACGCAGCTTCTGCTGCTCATCCAGAATGAACAAGACAGCCATGCGCTGGTATCCGGTTGAGCAATAATTTTACTTTCGGCTCTCTCAACATTGACTAAATCAATGAAATCGGAAAGTGCTTGTGTTTAATGTTAACCTGTCTGGGGGGGAATTTGCGGCGTCATTCACGCCGCACGACTAAAAAAACAAACACGCGAAGACCTTTCCTTCCATCAAATATGAAACAGAGGATGGAGAATTTAACAGACGGACGCACTGATATGGAAGAGGTGTCGCCTGTTAGAGAAGTTTCAATTGTTTTAAAAGTAGTGTTACTCATTCGGACAGAAGAGAAGTTTCAATTGTTTTAAAAGTAGTGTTACTCATTCGGACAGAAGAGAAGTTTCAATTGTTTTAAAAGTAGTGTTACTCATTCGGACAGACTCTTTACTCTGACCAGTGGGTACACACCTTTGTATAGTAACTTTGAAGTCATATTTATAACGCGTTCAATTAAATGAGGGGGGGGGGGGGGGGGGGGGGGAGCCACACTGTGAGAGTATGTGTGTGTGTGTGTGTGTGTGTGTGTGTGCGTGCGTGCGTGCGCGCGCGCACGCGCGCGCGCGTGCGTGCGTCCGTGTGTGTGTGTGTGGGTGGGTGGGTGTGAACGTTTTAATCAATCTCATCGACGTCTGAAGAAAACACATTTGTTGGTGCTGCATTTGTCCTATTTTGT
>CM065737.1:25436967-25444467 GCA_033310375.1 Conus canariensis | reverse complement strand
ATATATATATATATATATATATATATAATATATATATATATTATACACACACACACACACACACACACACACACACACACACACACACACACACACACACACATTGAAACATTAATTTAGTCTTTATACGAACCTGACCATAATCTCTGCCAGAAGAGAGGCTGGCAATTAAATATCTGGTGGGGTTTCGACCAGGAGCTTTGTGTTGAAAACGTTACAAGATCACCTCCCTTGATGGTGTTCTGGTTGTGGCTAGAATTGTGTTACATCGGATCCGGAAAAGAGATTGCACCAAAAGTCCGTGGATCCGTCCTATTATTGGGCCATATTCTTCCATCTTTCCTCCAGGGTTTGTTACAATCGGTTCAGAACTTCTTTTTCTTCGTAGTCGTGCTGAGAGAAAGACAAACTAACCAGACATACATGAAAGCATGTTCTCGTAACCGATGGTAATAAGAGACTGATCACTCATCTGCATCAAAGATATAGAACAGACAGGATTGGTATCTTTGGCATCTTGCCAGTAGGGATCCCGTTGCGCACATTGAAGGTATTCACCACTTCCTGTTGGTCTGATTGTGTGTGTGTGTGTGTGTGTGTGTGTGTGTGTGTGTGTGTGTGTGTGTGTGTGTGTGTGTGTGTGTGTGTGCCAGCTGTTCATGGGTTGGCTGTCTGTCCGCCACGCTTTCAAACTGACAGTATTAATTCGTCAAGTGTGAAGCAAACGCATGATAGTTCACGCGCCGGCAAGGACTACATACAGCTAGAAGGCTGACCTCGTTGAACAGTGGAGAAGAAGAAGAAGCTGGTATGCGTGTCTACCTGAGAGGGCACGCTAGTCATCTGAACATTTCGCCCGCCTGAAAGTAGTAAGTTTCCTGTGCGAGCGAACGAAATTCTAAGAAAGACGAATGGACAGAAAACGAGGCAAGATACTCATTTCATCCCATCAGCATTGTTGTCGGCACACATTTCCTTGTTGTCAACACTGTGCTAAGGACACAATGGACGTGTACACAACACAAATAACAAAGAATATTCCCCCCGTGTTTGGATTACGAAGCAAGCTTTTTTACCCCACTCATCAACTCTCATTCTCAGTATGAGTCAAACCAGTATGGCACTCGATATTTAGAGCACTGATCTCCTCCACGATCGAACGGATCTGGGAAACTGTTTTTGCTCTTGAGGAACTAACGGTAGGCACAGATTGAAATTTTCTTTTCCCCAAGTACCTTTTCTCAACAGGATATGAAAAAATTGCAAAATGTCAACGTATATGTCACTAAAAAGTTTAAAATTGCCATGAGGATATATTTCTTTTTATATTTATCAGTTTGCAAACAGAAATTTCACAGTGGTCTGTGGAATGTGCGTAAAAATCTTGCTGAACCTGGTATTTGATCCGGAGAGGTGCAATTGAACCGTGCTGAAAGCTAATGGGTTTGTTTTTTGACCACATTACCTCTTTCCCCTCATTTTCCGTTAGAATATGAAAACGTGCTGACAAAAAACAGAAAAACAAACAAGCAAACAATCTAACAAAACAAAACAAGAACAACGGATTCAGGTGAAAACAACGACTTCGTGGAGAAGGTGACTACAAATAAGTACGAGCTGGATTCCAGTGTTGAATTACAAGACCAGATCAAGTCCTGGACATTAAACAAACCGACCTAAATCAATAGATTCGAGATACACTTTTCAATCGAATCAGAAAATTTTATATGCAAAAACAGAACAACTGGAAATAAGGTCTACATAGGCTGTGCACAATAATGCCCATTGTCGTATACAACAAAGATCTCAAAGAAATATTGTATACAGAGTTGCACGAACTTATCTTATGTCTATACACGCACATAAAGAGACACAAGCAAGCAAGCCACTGCGTCTTATCCAAAAGCGCTATCGGATAGCTGCTGTCCTTGGCATGCTGAACGGCCTTTGTTTACTGGGGCAATACCATGTGTTTTCGAGAAAGCGGAAACCACAGAGAATTCTGGGAGGAAATCTCCCAGTCAGGTACATCACACAGCCTGGCCGTAGATTCACTGTGACTGCTTAAACAATACTAAACAACCACGCGACAGGTAGGAAAATTTTGAATTTGTTACCCAAATAAGAGTCTGATCGTAAAAAGTAGTGAAAACTTGAAATGGAACCACATGATGACGAAGCCTGAGAAGGTGTAAGCATTTTAAACAAAGAAGGGACTGTTCAGCAGCCGGTTTCAAAATCAGCCACACAGAGGTAGAAATGAAGGCCTTTGAGATGGGATAATCTATGTTATTCAACAAACGTAAACCAGATTTAAGTCTAGAACATTGAATTCGTTTATCACAATATAAAATAACAAGCAGTACATAAACATTGCTTGTTAAAACATTGTTTTCTTCATTTATGGTGTAATCAAAGATTGAAATACTTTTTATTAATACTTGTAGGGTTCGTGCCCATTTATCAAGAGAATTACAAACTATGCCTTGCATATTTTACACTGAGTCGTCGTCCTGATAAACAAGCAGTACTATCGAAATAATTTCCCAGCATAGTCAGACACTACGCATGCTGGGACATAGGGAAGCATATCTGAGAAGTTAACAGAATATGAGACTGCACAGGTGGACAATACCCACGGTTTTCTCATACTTGCTGCAGTGTTCGCGTTCGGTGGAAAATGTCATGATCTTGTTGACTTGATCATAGAGCTGACGTTCTATCTGGATCGGCACAACGGATCCAGATTAAAAGTCAGTGACCTCGTCCTTTATCCGCATAACTCTTTCCAGCAGATTTCGTCGGAATAGATTAAAAAATTTTACCTAATCGTGCTGAAAAAAAACAAAAACAGACAAAGCAACAGATCTGGATGGAAGCTGTTTTCTTTCCTAAGATAAGTAGAAATATATACTAGTGGGATTCCAGTGTTAAAATCTCAGACAGATTCAAGTCCTGGATGTCAAATAGACTAACCCAAATCCATTGATTTGAGAACCGCTTTCGATCAGATCAGATAAAAAAAAGAATACTGATTTCTTACGAGAACAAACGATATCAGGTGTAACATGTCGACAGCAGATCTGTGTAGACTGCATTACACTACCTGGACCCAAAACAAGAAAGTCTCAGAAGGTGCAATGACTTCAACTGTCATGGGGTGGGTTAACTGAATTTAACTTATTTTCAAGTTAGAACATGGGTGCGTGTTCTGTCCCACTCTCGCGCATAAAAACTAGCGGTCACCACTGTCATGGGCTCATTGTCGCATCAGGGATTCACTCAGAGAACAACTGAAGTGAATCATGTTGTCCAGGTACTACACAAAGAGAAACAATTTAGCTGAGGTCTTCTGTCTCCTCAAAGAAAGACATAGAAAAGAATGAAAGACAGATAATGAGCCAATAGAGGCTCAGTAGGTTTGCTAAATACAAAACTAAATAATGCAGATACAGGGGCCGGAATAGCTCAGTTGGTAGAGCGCCGGACTCGTGATCCTGGGCTTTCGGGTTCGAATTTCGGTACAGGAGGATTTTCCCTCGGAGTTAACATTGGTTCTGACTCCATTCCCCATACAGTCCTTCGAATGAGACTATAAACCGAGGTTCCGTGTGTGAACGCACGCACACATCTTGCACACACGTAAAATCCCATCACCAACTTTCGGAAGAGAAGGCCAGTTTGGCCGTTGGTATGGATGACACGTTACATATAGCATGCACCTTCCCCGAAGATGTAGTATGGCTGCCTTAATGGCGGGATAAAAAAAAACGGCCATACACACATAACTCCACTGCCTGTCTATACAGGCAGTGTCCGCAGGAGTATCAGCCTGCGTACTCAGAAAGAAAAAAGAAAAGAATGCAGATACAGCATAGCAAACGCTACCTGTACTTGTAATCGTCGTCAGCATTCAACAATTCCACATTCGGGCAGCTTCACATATACTGTCAATTTTCAGCATCTGTCTCCTTACAGTCCAGTTCACAACCACATGAACATGTGCTTTCCGTGACTGTCATCTTTCTAGCAAACTCAGCTTCAGACTCTTCTGCTTGTTCAGATTACTTACACGTTCTAAGGGTTGTTCAGCCTACCACAAACGTTAACGAAATTTACGTTTGTGACATTTACAATTTTTTTTATAAATACAATACACTACATTTACAATACATTTTCAATACATTATTCATATAAAAACCTTTGCTTTCACACACGACATAAACAATAAAGGACCTACTTGGCAACAGGTTTCAAAATTACCTACGCAGAGAAAAAAATCTTTTTAAATGAAATAATATGTTATTCAATAGATGTAGAAGACATTCAAAACCAAAACACTGAATTAGTAAATCACACCATGAACCAATAAATAAAACATTAACATTTTCTTCAAAGTATTTTTGTCTTCTTTATGATGTGCTTTACGACTGACATGAATAAGACATACATGTTTTTTGTCCTTTTATTGCTAGAGTTAAAATCTATATGCTGCATATTTGACACAGACTCGTCGTCCAAGTGAAAAATTCAATATTCTCGAAATAATCCCCCCGCATCGTCAGACACCCAGGACGTAAAAAAAACAGATCTGGAAAGATAAAAAAAGAAAATATGAGACTGCTCTTGTCGTCAACAGCAATGGTTTTCTCATGCTTGCTTGTGTTATGGATTATTCATATTGATGCTGTCCACAGAAGAACGGCGTTGTTTCTCCTTCTATATCAACTTTACATAATGTCCACCCGCTTTCATTCTGTAACAGCGGGAAAATTACGGAGAGTTTTGGATTGACATCACCACTGCTACAAAGAGCAAACAGCTTCATTTATTCATTATCTTCCAACGCTGTTTCTGTCAAGTTTACAGTTTCCACAGCAGGCAACTCTCTTCTTGTTATTGTTTATGGTGAAGTTGTTGTTGTCGTCCTCCTCCTTCTCCTCCTCCTCCTCCCTCTCTTCTTCTTCTTCTTCTTCTTCTTCTTCTTCTTCTTCTTCTTCTTCTTCTTCTTCTCTTTTCTCTCTCGTCACCTTTTTCTTAACACAGTTACCGCTGAGAAGTGGCAGGCAACGAGGGCTGATTCAACATAACAGCGCCAAGTGGGATTGTCTAATGCAGGAAAAGGTTGTAGGATTCTGGAGACTGGCATCTTCTCACCTCTTTCCTCCAAGACAGTCTGTTAGAGGAGAGAGAGAGAGAGAGAGAGAGAGAGAGAGAGAGAGAGGAGAGAGAGAGAGAGAGAGAGAGAGAGATGATTCGGTGGTCATTAATAAGTGAAACGATTCACGTGCTAACTCTGATGGAAATCCCTATCAACAGGTACTTCGGGATACGAGGCCAAAGGCCATGTGCACGTAGTAATGCACAAACGTTCATTAATGCATTCATGATCAGGCACATCGTTCGTTAGCGGACATTTTTTTTTTTTTTTCTGAGGCCAGATAATCAACTTCAACGGTGGTGAGTTGTCTTGTTCAGACAGCTCCACTTTCCCTTTAACTAACAATCTTCCCAGTTTTTACTTGTAATTAAGAAGCGGGGGAAATACCTGCGTTTGCATTTAACCCGTTTTAACATTCTATTGAAATATCATCATATGACGTGGCACGGAAAGCTATAGAGTTAAGAAAACGCGCTGGTGGGACTGACCTTTGTGCCCGCTAATACCTCTTAGAACGAGAGGCAAAGACCCACACATGATGAAAGGCGGTTCAGCAGCTTCTTCCTCACCCGATGGCGTGGGTCATGTGCGACCCATTAAAATGTTTAGGTCCTGGGGGAACCGCGACTAATTACGCTGATAATTGATTGTTCCCATACATGAAATTTCTGTGACTAACGGCTATGAAGATCGTTGACAAACTCCTAAGATTTCGTGAGCATAGCTCCATCCGTTCATAAGATATGATGTTTTTATTGAGTCACTGGGTCATGGAAGACCCAGGAAGCATTGTAAAGGTTAAATGATAGTGCGTAAATCTTATCAAAGAATATTCAAGCTTTGTAAGTAAGCAGCAAATATTTGATACTGAATTTACATAAGTGTGTATTGTCTTCTTGTGACCTTCACTGTTGTGAATCGTCTTTGTACTGGCTGTCTTCAAAGCTTGTGTCAGTATCTATAGTGTTGCAAAGTCTGATATTCATACCTCTCGTATGTAAAAGAAAAAAAATCTTTGGTAACATTAATGTTTACCATGGAGACACAAACACATGTAACACTCACAAACTTACACGCAGACTACCAACAGGCAGAACATGTTTAGTCTTCCTTTGTTTACACACGTAAGCCCACAATGCGGATCGTAAAGCATTGATTATTTTACGCGAAGCATTTTATTGGTGGCTGAGGGTTCTCAATATAAAACAAAACAAGACATGTGCTCTTTCTGGGGAAAAAAATCTCTGTCCGCAATCGTTATAAAAGCTCGCATTACAAGCTGTGCGTAATGATTTGCAAGCGCACGTCAACCCTTCCCTGTGTCATGGCTATGCTCACTGCCCTGTTATTAAGAAGAAAGAAATCTCGGTTTTTGCTCTTAACCAGTTTTCATATCCAAGCTGAACACGAACTGATCTGGTGCGGGAAGGTAAGGAGTTAATAAGAAGCGTTGATGAGTAAGACTGCACCGTTGTGTGTGCTGTTTCCATTCCACATGATCTCATTATTATTGAGGCCCAGTTCTATTTGGCCCGGCTCCATTACACCTATATCCAATAGAGTCTCGTACCACTGGAATCCAGTTGTATTACATCCAAGTATCATCAGGGTCCGGTTCTAATAAAGCCCACTTCTGTTAGGGTCCAGTATCATTAGGACCCGATTCCAAGAGGGCCCAATTCCATTAGAGCCCAGTGTCATCATGGTCCGATTCCAATAGGACCGATTCTTTAGGGCCCAGTATCATTAGGGCCCGATTCGAAAAGGGCCAGTATCATGAGGACCCGATTCTAATAGGGCCCATATCATTAGGGTCGATTCCAATAGGGCCAAGTATCAACAGGGCCCGATTCCAATAGGGCCCAGTATCAACAAGGCCCGATTCTAATAGGGCCCACCAACAGGGCCCGATTCCAATAGGGCCCAGTATCAATAGGGCCCGATTCCAGTAGGGCCAAGTATCAACAGGGCCCCATTCCAATAGGGCACAGTATCAACAGGGCCCCATTCCAATACGGCACAGTATCAACAGGGCCCCATTCCAATAGGGCCCCATTCCAATAGGGCACAGTATCAATAGGGTCCCATTCCAATAGGGCACAGTATCAACAGGGCCCCATTCCAATAGTGCCCCATTCCAATAGGGCCCAGTATCAATAGGGTCCCATTCCAATAGGGCCCAGTATCAATAGGGTCCCATTCCAATAGGGCACAGTATCAACAGGGCCCCATTCCAATAGGGCCCCATTCCAATAGGGCCCAATATCAATAGGTCCCCATTCCAATAGGGCCCAGTATCAATAGGGTCCCATTCCAATAGGGCACAGTATCGTTAGGGC
>CM065737.1:25424467-25429467 GCA_033310375.1 Conus canariensis | reverse complement strand
CCCCCCCCACACACACACACACACCATACACACACAGATAAATAGAGAGAAACACACACAACACACACAACACACACACACACACACACACACACACACACACCACAACACGCACACAGATAGATAGAAACACACACACACACACACACACACACACACACACACACACACACACATGGATAATGCCTCAGATTATATGTGTGAGCAATGCCCTTGATTATATACATGGATTGTTCGCATAGCATAAAATTGAGCCAGCATTTCCTATCAAATTGATCATTGATGACAAGAACAACCAGCCACCAATCATTTTAAATACATGACCTTCCCCTCACCTTTCAGACCTGCACTCACCTGTCACCCTAGCTTAGCACCAGGTGGTTTCCCCAAAGTAGTCCCTTTTTTTTTAAATTCATTTTAATCAGTCTGATTGGAACCACCTGGCTTGTCCCTTGATGGCCATATGACAGAAAACAAGGAGAATCAACTTTCAGACACACACACACAAAAAAAAAAATTCTCAAAACAATCTAATTGTGCCAGTCTATGAATGCTCGACTCCTTTAAGCAAGGCCTCGGCGCATTCATTTTTGGTGTGCAGCCTCTGTAAACAGAATAATCAGACGTAATTTTAGAACAAGGCTTGTTCACCCTTGATACTGGAAAGTTGTGGCACACACGCCTTCCCGCGCTGCACACTATGAGTACATTCCAGATTTTGTTGTTTGTTTTTTTTCTCTTCCACTCACTTAGGTGACGTCGCAACGATGACGTCTACGTGGGAGAAGTACAATGTAGGTTACTGATCTATGTAACTTTTCTTCAAGTGTTTCGTAAAAAGTTACTGCTGTGAAAAGAATGTTGTCACAGCATGTAAACAAGAAAAATACTATACTTTATAGATTTCTGGTGTTTCTCAAACTTCGTTCTTTCGCCTTTTCGATTTGATGGCCCCTGTGTCACTGACGTAGCACAAGTTCTGGAGAATAACAAATAGGCCTGTACACGGATAGTGTGTCAGACAATGGCTCAAATTATACACACGGGCAATGCTTCTGATCGTAGATATGGACAATGCTTGTGATTATATGCATGGACAATGGTTTGATCGTACACATGGAAAATGCATTTGATTATTCACTCGTACAATACCTCTTATTATTATACTTGAATGTACACTCCGGTTGAAAGCTGCTATTGACTTTGATGTTTGTTTTCACTGCTGTCGGCTGATATGGAGAAGGATCGCACGCGCGCGCACGCACGCACGCACGCACGCACACACACACACACACACGCGCGCGCGCGCGCGCGCGCGACAGAAACAGAAATTGAATAAAGTGATTCTCAGTATTTTCTCCGCCGATTTTTGCGGGAACTGTTTTGTCGCTATAAGAAGGGGCTTCACTCTTAATATAAATGTCTCGCCTGGCATGTGATTATTTCCCTTGTATTGGAAAGTCGGCTTTTTTTCCACATACGTCTCTCTCTCTCTCTCTCTCTCTCTCTCTCTCTCCCCTCTCTCTCTCTCTCTCTCTCTCTCTCTCTCTCTCTCTCTGTGTTTCTGTGGGCCCGTGTGAACGTGGCGTATTCGTGTAAGTGCGCACTCTTATGTGTGTGTGCACTTCCTTGTATACTTGGGCAAGTGCTTGTATGCATTTGTGCGTAAGTTTGTGCGTGTTTTTTTTGTACGTGTAAACGCACAGGCAGTGTATAAAAGTAATGTCGCGCGAACGCGCGCGCTTATGTGGCCCTGTGTGTGTGTGTGTGTGTGTGTGTGTGTGTGTGTCTGTGTGTCTGTGTCTGTGTGAGAGAGAGAGAGAGAGAGAGAGAGAGAGAGAGAGAGAGAGAGAGAGGCGCTCGCGTGTGTGCGTATGTGTGTGTGTGTGTGTGTGTGTGTGTGTGTGTGTGTGTGCGTGTGTGTGTGTGTGTGTGCGCGCGCGCGCACGTGCGCGGGCGCACCCATACGTGTTTATGTGCGCGCGGTCGCGCGCGCGTGTGTGTGTGTGTGTGTGTGTGTGTGTGTGTGTGTGTGTGTGTGTGTGTGTGCCTGCGTGCCTGCGTGCGTTTTCCAAAACATTGTACATTTCTATCAGGTGGAATGTCTCTGTGCTTTTCTGTCTGTCTCTCTGTCTGTCCATTGATTGGAATGTCTGCGTATCTGTCTCTCTGTCTGCCTGCCTTTTTGTCCTTTTGTCTGTCTGTCTTGTTGTCTGTCTGTGTCTCTCTCTCTCTGTCTCTCTGTCTGTCCATTGATTGAAATGTCTGCGTGTCTGCGTGTCAGCCTCTCTGTTTGCCTGCCTCTTTATCTTTTTGTCTTGCTGTCTTGTTGTCTGTCTGTCTGTCTTTCTCTCTGTCTGTCTGTCTGTCTGTCTCTCTCTCTCTTTTCTCTCTCTTCTCTCTCTCTCTCTCTCTCACACACACACACACCGCACGCACGCACACGCACGCACGCACGCACGCACACACACACACACACACACACACACACACACACACACACACATATATATATATATATGAGAGAGAGAGAGAGAGAGATTGAGACAGAGAGAGAGAGAGAGAGAGACAGACAGACAGACAGACAAACAGACAGAGAGAGAGAGAGAGAGAGAGAGAGAGAGAGAGGAGAAGAGATCGGAGCAAAAATGCACGAAAGTCACCATAACACTTGGTAAATTCTCTGTGTGGTAGATTTTCATTTAGATGGTGTTTTTGAATCGACCACCATGAGGAAAACTTCGTATCAGCCCCAAAGGGTTTTTTCTTTCTTTCTTGATTTAGTCTTCTTTTGCTTTAATGTTTATTTTATGTCCTGTATGGATGAAGGGAAGGGTATACGTTATGTGAGATTTGCATCACGACTAATTCAGGTTTACCATACTTAGCATCCATAATGGATCTTTAGATGATTGAGATCTCTTTTCTATAAAGAGCACTTCTTGCTTAGTCTTAGCCTCAAACAGCACAGCTTTCATAATCACTTCCAGTTTTTCCTCAAGTGCCTCAACGGTGTCCAAGTTCCATGCTTCCTCATCTCAACAATATAGATAGCATTGTATGATATACTATTCCATGGTTTATATGGGGGGAAGAGGGGAGGGGGACCAGCACCTATTATACAATGCTTTTTCACATTCTCCAAAATAAAAGCTGTCCCCGTGAAGGTGTTATCCAGGGTCAAGAGTAGATCATAGACTTGGGTGGCTGTCAATGTGATGCTACTCATTAGATTCCAGTCAATAATCATTTTAATGAACTTCGCATTATGAACGGCCATTGATCATTCTACTGGACAATGTAAATAAACATCTCTTTGGTTGTTTTGATAAACACTGTATCTGTGAATATGTATCAAGTTGTAGATTGTAATGAGACACAAGCAAAACTAGAGAGACATATCACCTGTGAGAAAACTTGAGGGATGCCCCAACTCATGGTGAGCTACAACTGACTCTCATGTTTAGTTTTGCGAGTGCGTCCAATGCGCATATTCATGAAAAATTATTCAGTTGAACTACTTCACCTTAAAAGATTTCTTTCCAAATCATATCTTGAGGTTAAATTTGGCTATCTGCAATGCAAATTTTAAATGTAATTAATAGTGCACCGCCAAAAAAAAAAAAAAACGTAGACAAACGAATCACAAGGCAAAACACGACGCGTTTCGACCTCTTAGGTCTTCTTCAGGCGAGATTCAATACACTCAGGACAAAGAAAATGAACGAGTAATCACTTATCTCTCATCCACTTCAGCGCAAGATGGGCGTTGAATCTATCTGCAATGCACTTTACAACAATGTTTTTATTTATCAGGTTTGACACTATACGAGCAGAATACCAACGACTCGTTTCAATTGGTTCCTTTATTCTACATATAATCTTCCGATACCATATCCCAACCACTGACCATGAAAAGAAATCAACATCGTAAACAGTTACGTTTTCTGCATGAATGCATAGGATTACTTGCACTTGGAGGTCTTCGAAGTCGATCGAAGGATCGACTGGCAGTCGATTTGCTAAGAATACAAATCACAATGGCCATATTTTGTGCTGGTGCATACAACTTACAGCTGCTCCGGTTGGCACTCGCCCACTCTCATTTCCACCGGTGCAAATACCAGCTGCAATGAACTGTGGGGGTGATTCCTATCTGCCCCAGATTCTCCTCTGCATCCTGACATTTGCCAGGCAGCAGACCACTCACACAGTCAGCAGAAAGGTAATTAACATTCTCACTCACCTTGCTTAACCAATCTTCTTTCCAATCCATCTACAGCCAAAGAAAAAGGTTTCAACGGCTTAAAGACGGCAGGCCATGCGCCAGTGACTAAAAAGCCACCCCACCACCACCACCACCCCCCTCCTCCTTTCCAACTCGTTTCTTAATTACTATTCTTATTCACCCTGCGTGCCCAGTCTTCTTTCTCACTGATCTAAACTCCAAGAAGTAGATGTCAACGGTTTACAAACGGCAGGCTACATGTCACTAAAAAAAATTTAAAAAATAAATTAAAAAATTTAAAAAAAACAACCCTCCTCCATTTCATATCGTCCCCCTCCACACTGGCTCCTCAAATACGTATACAATCTTCTTTGTCTGCTGTTTCACGACATTGAATTTCAAGGCAGTAGAGTACAGTAAATAAGTTAAAGAGAAATGACTGAGCCAGGGCTGCCTGTGATACTCATTCACCATGCACACTTGTACAGAAGAAGTAACCAAACAAACAAGTGCATTTTCCACTATCAGCATGTTCAGTAGTTTTGACCATTATACCCTCACATGACACCATGCCCACACAACAACAGCAAGGAAAGTCACGTGCATTCACAGCATGAACTCAAGACCGGCACAGCCTCTCTGATTTTGGAGATGGTCACAAACAGGATGACGAACAGAAAGCAATGAAGGTGACTTCAGGGTAACTGATGAGGAAAAACAAACGTTAAGTGTTGCAGGAAGAAGTCAAAAATATTGAACTAGCGTATCCTTT
>CM065737.1:25391967-25396967 GCA_033310375.1 Conus canariensis | reverse complement strand
GAAGCGTACAGATAGAGAGGACGAGAAGGAAAAGGGGATTGAGGAGAAAGAGGAGGAGGAGGAGGAGGAGGAGGAGGAGGAGGAGGAGGAAGAGACGGTAACGGACATGACAGGTGAATAGTAGAGCTGATAGAAAGACTAAAAGTCAAGGAAGAGTCTTTTTTTCCTTTAAACGTGTCGGAACAGCCGTATCACCTGTCGCAGAGAAGAGATTCATGTAGAGAAACTGGAGAGATCGTTGAGAAGAAGGCGATACTTCGAAGACAAACAAATCCTGGTTAAAAAAAAAAAAAAAGCAAAAAAAAAAAAAAAGAAAAGAAAAAAAGGAGGGGAAGAGAAAGGTAAAAGGAAAGAAAACAGTTTTGATTTCCTTTTAATATAGTCCATGTTTTGTGCGGTATGTGTGTGTGTGTGTGTGTGTGTGTGTGTGTGTGTGTGTGTGTGTGTGTGTGTGTGTATGTGTGTGTGTGTGTGCGTGTGTGTGTGTGTGTGTGTGTGTGTGTGTGTGTGTGTGTGTGTGTGTGTGTGTGTGTGTGTGAGGGAGGGGGCGGGCGGGGTGTATGTGTGTGTATATGTGGGGAAGGGAGGAGCGCATATGTGAGTTTATGAGCGAGTGGCGCGCGGGCACGGTGTGTGTGTGTGTGTGTGTGTGTGTGTGTGTGTGTGTGTGTGTGTGTGTGTGTGTGTTTGATGAAAGAGAGAGAGAGAGAGAGAGAGAGCAGCAGCAGCAGCAGCAGCAGCAGCAGCAGCATGACTGTATATTGGTATGCATGGTTATTTGAGTGTGATTTGTGTTTGAGAAAAGTGCATGGTTTGGAAAAAGTTTAAATGGTATGCATTTGTCTTCATGCAGTTTTTTTTTTCCTTCTGTTTCTTTCTGTTTTGTTGTTGTTGTTTGTTTTTTGTTCACGCAGATATATTTACTCTTAATGAGTTTCTCTTTCGGCAGCCATGCTTGTTTGGCTGGTTGATTGTGTAGGTGGTTCTTTGCACTGTTCTTTAGAGCTGAAAGGCGATAAATATCAACGCGCGGATGGAAATGTCAATGCTACGTAATCAGCTCCCAGAGCTGGGGCTTTCACTGGTTTTGTGTCATCATGATAGCTGGTGGGTTGTCGTTTACGGATGTCTATTATCATCATTTACATCATTAGCATTAATGGCTTTTTGGCGTCCCGAGTGCCACCGTCACTTAGCAATGCTAATCGTCCACAGTCAAGAAATCTGCCGTTAATTTGTGTCGCTATCAGTCGGAAGTTGGAATTTCACGCATGCGCGATACACCCTTCTGTGACTGTTCTAACTGGTGGCTCTTTTGTGAAGTCATTTCGAAAATCTGCTGCAATTTAACATCAGACAGGGAGCAGAACTTTCTTCACATGTAAACTGGTTAATATCGGGCGAACTTAAAAGTATCAGGATTATACGTTCAAAGATCACACGTGTTGAAAAGCAATGGTTTCTCTCTTTGTGGCATCGGCGGAGCTGACGCTGTGACAGGACGGGACTGGGTGTAGCTGTGTACAGGCTGGCAGGAATGAGTAGCGTAGGAGTCAGTCCTCTTGCAGGACACAGAAAGTGCGAGAAATAAAATGAACGAAACAAAAACCATTCCTCGTGTGCTCATGCAAGAATTAGTTCTACTGTAACTTAGGAAGAACCTCAAGAGCTGGACAGCCGGAGGTCTTCAGAGAATAAACCCCCCTCATGAAGATATTTCGACCCTGAAGCCTGAAGAGGCCGGGCCTCAGCCAGATCATAACCCCCACCCCCCACCCCGCCCCCACCCCCAGATGCCTCTTCTTTACGCGGCTCTGTCATGAATCGAACCTGCAACCCCAGACTTAGCGGGCGTCTCCAGGCGATGTCTCCTTTCGACGTATGTCTTATCCACTTAGACATCAGACTCTTGTTATGGTCCTGGAAGTTTAAATCCCATGAGGTTTACTCCTGTTCCTTCTCGATCAGATCCAGTAGGAGAAAGGCAAGATGGGGAGCCAGTCTACGAGCCTGGAAGTGTGATCTTTTCGCCAAGTATCATCCGGTCTTTCCTGGACGTCCTCCGAACTATTCCCAGAAAGCTGCGTAGTGGGGCAACTGCAGGCGGAAATCTAAACAAACCTTCAAAAGTTAATGTAAGAAATCCGCCAAACATGAACAAACGAATCACAAAACAAACACGATGCGTTTTGGCCTTTTAGGTCTTCTTCAGGCAAGATAAAACAACACTAAGGACAACGCAAATGACGAACGAGCAATCACTTAGCTCGTCAAATTCGTTCAACACCCATCTTGCGCCGAATTTGACAAGATGAGTGACTGCTTGATCTTGATTTTCGTTGTCCTTAGCGTTATCTTGCTTGAAGAAGACCTAAAAGGCCAAAACGCGTCGTGTTTTGTCTTGTGATTCGTTTGTTCATGTTTGGCGGATTTGTGACATAAACTTTTTAAAGATTCATTCCCAGGAAGTTAATGGTCTAGTCCTGTGTCAGAGAGAACACATTCTACAAAAAGATGGACATCAGGTCTTCTGGGGAAACGTTCCCCACATGCAAGTGTTTTGATTCCAAAATCCTTTCACTGTATCGTCATGTAAGGTTTCTTGATGCCCTGATGCTGTCACATCGTGATTGTCTTTTTTGTTGTTGTTTAAAATAAAGATAAGAATCTGAGGAAGATAATGAAAGATTTCCTTGTCTCTCCTTGCTGCAAAAGTTATTTTGGGGATGAAAATGTTATATTCATACATAATTTGTAGCTTAACATTTACATTGTCAAACGTAAAGGTCAAATTGCGCATGGGGAAGTAGATATTTTTTTTTATAAACAAACAAACACAGACAGAAAGATGTTATTTCATGAAGATGAAAAACGAAACGCTCAAAATCATGTTATCAATTCTTAGAAATTAAAAAAAAAAATTATTCACGTAATGGTACTTCAACGAAGAGAAAGTTGAAAGTTATTCGAGAATAGTTCTCTCTCTCTCTCTCTCTCTCTCTCTCTCTCTCTCTCTCTCTCTCTCTCTCTCTCTCTCTCTCTCTCTACCACTACCTCCCCTCTTTCTGTCTGTCTCTCTATCCGACTATCCGTCTGTGCTCTCTCTCTCTCTCTCTCTCTCTCTCTCTCTCTCCTCTCTGTCTCTCTCTCTCTCTCTCGCTCTCTCTCTCTTTCTTTCTCTCTAAGTTCCCTGTCTCTCTCTCTCTCTCTCTCTCTCTCTCTCTCTCTCTCTCTCTCTCTCTCTCTGTACAACAAGAGCAAAGAATGCCAGCCATCCTCCGGTCCCTGTCACTCTCCCCACCCCCACCCCCGCCCCCTATCGCCTTCCTCCCCCTATCTATGGAATGCATGGGAAAGGAGCTATCTCACGCGATTGTCTGCTCGTGAGACTGTTGCCATGATATAGGATGGCCCCGCTAGGCTGGCAGTGGTACCAGCCCAACAGCAATCTGGGGGTTCTTATCCTCCCTATCCCACCCTCTACTGCAACACTAACCCCCCACCCCCAGCCCTCTTTCATTTATTGTCTCTGTCTTTGTGTGTCTATCTGTCTGTGTGTGTGTCTCTGTCTGTCTGTCTGTCTGTCTGTCTGTCTGTCTTCTCTCTCTCTCTCTCTCTCTCTCTCTCGCTCTCTCTCTCTCTCTCTCTCTCTCTCTCTCTCTCTCTCTCTCTCTCCTGTTTGTCTCTCTGTCTGTCTGTCTCTCTGTCTCTCTCTCTGTGTCTCTGTCTGACTCTGTCAGTCAGTCTGTCTATCTGTGTGTCTGTGTGTCTGTCTGTCTGTCTGTCTCTCTCTCTCTCTCTCTCTCTCTCTCTCTCTCTCTCTCTCTCTCTTCTCTCTTGCCAAGAGGAGATTGTTAAGAAACCTGCTTCAAATTCCACACCATGGTGTGATAATGAACATGCACCGTTTTCTTTATTTTGAATGCATTTGTCATCCTCATGTTTTGCCTTTATTCAGTCTAGAAGGCTCGATCGAACTCTAGTCCGAAAGGTCAGAGCATTCGGCAGCTGACGGGTCGTGAATTCAAACCACTCTTTAGAATCGTGTTCTGCCGGCCTAAAACCTCTCTCTGTTTACCCGGCGGTAAATAAGGGATACCTGATCGAGGTTTAGGAAGGTTAAGGTGGTGGATGGAGAGGGATGGGTTTCGGCAATTCATAACACCGTGTGCCCCAGATACGATGAGGGACCGCTGATAGCTGATGGCTACTACGGCCGTTAATTAAGCTGTGGGTCAGCCGTTATATGCGGTCCATCCCCTTCTTTAAAGTCAACGTCATGCTTTAACAGATTGTATTGACATCTCTCTCTCTCTCTCTCTCTCTCTCTCTCTCTCTCTCTCTCTCTCTCTCTCTCTCTCTCTCTCTCTCCTTTCACTTTCATTTTCGGTCTGTCTGTCTGTCTGTCTGTCTCTGTCTCTCTCTCTCTCTGTCTCTCTCTCACTCTCTCTCTCTCTCTCTTTCTCTCTCTCTTCCTCTTCTTCTTCTTCTTCTTCTTCTTCTCCTTCTCCTTCTTCTTCTCCTTCTCTTCTTCTTCTTCTTCTTCTTCTTCTTCTTCTTCACACACACACACACACACACACACACACACACACACACACACACACACACACACACACACACACACACACACACAAAGGAGTGCACGCAGAGTCGGATATGCAAAAATTACGCAACCTCTCAGTTATACAGATTGACAGCATTACATTGAAAGATGATAATTATTCTTTGCACGTTTTTCATTCATGGCTTTTCGCCTTGTTCACTCCTGTGAATAAGATATATTTGAAATACAACACATTAATCATCCTTAAATACGTTAATTTAACTATTATGCAACATTTTTCACTGCCGGTGTCTCTGTTATTTGCGTTGGTACGTCTAACACTTTTTCGAGGTCAGTACATTGTGTTTTTGGGCCCTATCCCTCCTTTTCAGAATCAACACAGTCTTTGCTGTAATATAGCATTTATTTCGGGTTACCATATCCCCCTGACATC
>CM065737.1:25369467-25389467 GCA_033310375.1 Conus canariensis | reverse complement strand
TGTCTTTTCTTTCTTTAATAATCTAGTTTCCTGTCGTTTTTCAAGTATTCCAAAGCTGACATCCGCTGAGTCGTAGCCACGAGACCCTCTTCTTCTACTGTCTCATCTTAGTTGTTAATTCATTTATCCATCAGCTTCAAATCATGCGTAATGTGGTCTCTAAACTTAGCGGATGTGGTGTAGCGTATATGGACTAGTCCGCACGCAGTGACGCCTCCTTGATGAAACTGAAACGGAAACTGAAACTTATAGTAAAGGCTTATCGTGGAAAACACCTGTATCGATATGGCAGATATCACATTTAGAAAATCCAGTCATCAAGAGGAAGTGAGATGGCTGACAAACCTTGAACATTCTGTTGACCTCCGCGTGATTAAAGACAGGTCCTCAACCTGGCAAGTACGTCATTTCCGGTGGTGAAGCTAATTCGATAGAAAGGGGGCACTGTTGATATGGCGTGAGCGTCCCGTGTTTATGTTGTTGGATGGGGGGGACGATGCATGTTTATATCTACCATGTGTAGGTGGTAGCAGAATGTGGATGATGCTGCGCGGAGCGCTTTTGGCAATGAGCCTGAACGCCATTTTGCCATCCTGTTGAGCGCTGTCTGGTCATTACGGTGAAGATCGCACGTGTTCCGGTTGACAAATAGGTCTAGCTAGTACTTTGGACGCGTACATTCAGTTTCGCCCCCTTTGCAGTCCGGGAAAGGTGTGTGTGTGTGTGTGTGTGTGTGTGTGTGTGTGTGTGTGTGTGTGTGTGTGTGTGTGTGTGTGCGTGCGTGCGTGCGTGCGTGCGCGCGCGCGCGCGCGGGCGCACGCACGCCTGCGCGCGTCTGTGTGCGTGCGTGCGTGCGTGAGTTATTATTGTTGCTGTTGTTGTTGATAATGATGTTGTTCGTTTGTTTGCTTTCTTGTTCTTTTTAAACATCTGTTTAATGCCAAAAGGAGAGTCATACAATCACAAGTAATATAGCATAATGAACGGAAGTTTACACATACAGAGCACATTCTAATTGTAAGTGGGAGAGAACGCGAGCGCGCCTGTGTTTTGTGTGTGTGTGTGTGTGTGTGTGTGTGTGTGTGTGTGTGTGTGTGTGTGTGTGTGTGTGTGCGTATGTGTGTGTGTGTGTGTGTGTGTGTGTGTGTGTGTGTGTGTGTGTGTGATGTAGTGTGGAGTGTTTGTGTATGCTCTGTGTGTTTTGTGTGTGGTGTGCGCGCGCGCGCGCGCGCGCGCGCGTGTGTGTGTGTGTGTGTGTGTGTGTGTGTTTCTGTGCACATGCGCGCGCGCATGTGTGTGTATGTGTGTGCGTGCGTGCGTGCGTGCGTGCGTGCGCGTGCGCGCACGTTTGTGTGTGTGTGTGTGTGTGTGTGTGTGTGTGTGTGTGTGTGTTGTGTGAATCAATGCAAGCGTGAGGGAGACCACGGATGACTCGGCGCAAAGTGACAAAACATCACATCACAACATAGAAACAAGAGCTCTTGTTGCAGTTTCTGCCTGCAGTCACCCCAGTTTGAATTTAAAAAAAACCGTAGAGCTTTCTCTTGTGGAAAGACACTAACAGTAGCATCGCATGTTTCGATCTCATTTGATATCGCCACTGCGATAACCGCAGACGGGAAGGAAACGAAATAAGGCAGATAATGTTCTGTCGAATGCAAAGAAGCCTTGTTTTTTTTTTCAATAATGCCAAGCTGCTGATAGTTCCTGGCTTTCAAGGTAGACCATTGGCCCTGTATACGACGGCTTTCTTTACATCTCTTTTGTCCTGCATGCCCGCTGCAAAGGGACGTTATTCTGACGCAAAGACCGTACCGTCCCTTTGTGTCTCCTGTTACCTACCTTTCTTCCCGCGTGCCAGTCACGTGATTCCTTTGTGCAGTGTTGTTGGTCAAAAGTAAGAGTTTATTATTATGTGAATTAGAGGGACGCAGACTAGGGTAGCAGGTCTGAAGTTGTGTTTATCGTCGATTGTTTGTTTGCTTGTTTTGCGTTTGGGGCTGGAAGCAGAATCAGAGGGGATGGGTGAGATGGTGTTGGTTGTGTTGTTTTCGTTTTTGTTTTTGTTTCTCTGTTTGTCCATTCTTTGCTCGTTTGTTTGTTTTTTCTTCCTTTAAATCACTTTAGACAGTGTTGTAGTTTCGTGGTGTTGTTTTCCTTTCTGTTTTGTTTGTTTGTCCTTTCCTTTTCTTTTGTTGTTGTGTTGTTGTTGTTGTTTTTGTTGTTGTTGTTGTTGTTTTGTCTTTTTTTTTTTTTTTTTTTTTGGGGGGGGTTGCCTTCCTTTAAAAAAAAATCACTTCAGAGAGTGTTGTAGTTTGGTGGTGGTGTTGTCTTTTCTTCTTTTGTCTGCTTTTTGTTTGTTCTTTCTTTGTTTTGTCTTTTCGTTCTTGTTTTTGGTTTTCTTTTCTTCTTTTCTTTTGTTCCTTTTTTTTTTTTAATCATGTTAGACAGTATTATAGTATGGGATTTTTTTCAGTGAGTTTGATTGGAGACTTTGATGTCAGTGCAATAGAATGACGAACACTGTACAAGGCATTCAGTACATTTCAACACAGTGTGCGTATAAGCACACGAGAGATTTATGAATGTCATGGTGGAATATTACGGTACACACGGAATGAAGTACAGCAGCACACTGCACAGTACAACGTCATCACGATATCGTTGTATGCAGTGAGCACAATACCATATAAGACAGCACGACAGAAGACAAAACAATATAGAGGCATTTCATATTGCCTGTATGTAACAGAGGCATTTCATCATTGCCTGTATGTAACAGAGGCAATTCATCATTACCTGTATGTAACAGAGGCATTTCATCATTACCTGTATGTAACAGAGGCATTTCATCATTACCTGTATGTAACAGAGGCATTTCATCATTGCCTGTATGTAAACATTCATTGCCTGTATGTAACAGAGGCATTTCATCATTGCCTGTATGTAACAGAGGCATTTCATCATTGCCTGTATGTAACAGAGGCATTTCATCATTGCCTGTATGTAACAGAGGCATTTCATCAATTGCCTTATGTAACAGAGGCATTTCATCATTACCTGTATGTAACAGAGGCAATTCATCATTGCCTGTATGTAACAGTCATTGCCTGTATGTAACAGAGGCATTTCATCATTACCTGTATGTAACAGAGCTTTCATCATTACCTTATGTAACAGAGGCATTTCATCATTCCTTATGTAACAGAGGCATTTCATCATTGCTTATGTAACAGAGGCATTTCATCATTACCTGATGTAACAGAGGCATTTCATCATTGCCTTATGTAACAGAGGCATTTCATCATTACCTTATGTAACAGAGGCATTTCATCATTACCTGTATGTAACAAGGCATTTCATCATTGCCTGTATGTAACAGAGGCAATTCATCATTACCTGTATGTAACAGAGGCAATTCATCATTACCTGTATGTAACAGAGGCATTTCATCATTACCTGTATGTAACAGAGGCAATTCATCATTGCCTGTATGTAACAGAGGCATTCATCATTACCTGTATGTAACAGAGGCATTTCATCATTGCCTGTATGTAACAGGTCATTGCCTGTATGTAACAGAGGCATTTCATCATTCCTTATGTAACAGAGGCATTTCATCATTGCCTTATGTAACAGAGGCATTTCATCATTGCCTGTATGTAACAGATGCATTCATCATTGCCTGTATGTAACAGAGGCATTTCATCATTGCCTTATGTAACAGAGGTAATTCATCATTGCCTGTATGTAACAGGTCATTGCCTGTATGTAACAGAGGCATTTCATCATTGCCTTATGTAACAGAGGCATTTCATCATTGCCTTATGTAACAGAGGCATTTCATCATTGCCTTATGAAACAGAGGCTTTCATCATTACCATGTAACAAGGGTTTCATCATGCCTTATGTACAGAGGCATTTCATCATTGCCTGTATGTAACAGTCATTGCCTGTATGTAACAGAGGCATTTCATCATTGCCTGTATGTAACAGAGGCATTTCATCATTGCTGTATGTAACAGAGGCAATTCATCATTGCCTGTATGTAACAGAGGCAATTCATCATTGCCTGTATGTAACAGAGGCATTTCATCATTGCCTGTATGTAACAGAGGCATTCCATCATTGCCTGTATGTAACAGAGGCAATTCATCATTGCCTGTATGTAACAGAGGCATTTCATCATTGCCTGTATGTAACAGAGGCATTTCATCATTGCCTTATGTAACAGAGGCGTTTCATCATTGCCTGTATGTAACAGAGTCATTTCATCATTGCCTGTATGTAACAGTCATTGCCTGTATGTAACAGAGGCATTTCATCATTGCCTGTATGTAACAGAGGCGTTTCATCATTGCCTGTATGTAACATAGGCGTTTCATCATTGCCTGTATGTAACAGTCATTGCCTGTATGTAACAGAGGCATTTCATCATTGCCTTATGTAACAGAGGCGTTTCATCATTGCCTGTATGTAACAGAGGCGTTTCATCATTGCCTGTATGTAACAGAGGCGTTTCATCATTGCCTTATGTAACAGAGGCGTTTCATCATTGCCTGTATGTAACAGAGGCATTTCATCATTGCCTGTATGTAACAGAGGCGTTTCATCATTGCCTTATGTAACAGAGGCGTTTCATCATTGCCCGTATGTAACAGAGGCGTTTCATCATTGCCTTATGTAACAGAGGCGTTTCATCATTGCCTGTATGTAACAGAGGCGTTTCATCATTGCCTTATGTAACAGAGGCGTTTCATCATTGCCTGTATGTAACAGTCATTGCCTGTAGTAACAGAGGCATTTCATCATTGCCTTATGTAACAGAGGCGTTTCATCATTGCCTGTATGTAACAGAGGCATTTCATCATTGCCTTATGTAACAGAGGCATTTCATCATTGCCTGTATGTAACAGAGGCATTTCATCATTGCCTTATGTAACAGAGGCGTTTCATCATTGCCTGTATGTAACAGAGTCATTTCATCATTGCCTGTATGTAACAGTCATTGCCTGTATGTAACAGAGGCATTTCATCATTGCCTGTATGTAACAGAGGCGTTTCATCATTGCCTGTATGTAACAGAGGCGTTTCATCATTGCCTGTATGTAACAGTCATTGCCTGTATGTAACAGAGGCATTTCATCATTGCCTTATGTAACAGAGGCGTTTCATCATTGCCTGTATGTAACAGAGGCGTTTCATCATTGCCTGTATGTAACAGAGGCGTTTCATCATTGCCTTATGTAACAGAGGCGTTTCATCATTGCCTGTATGTAACAGAGGCATTTCATCATTGCCTGTATGTAACAGAGGCGTTTCATCATTGCCTTATGTAACAGAGGCGTTTCATCATTGCCCGTATGTAACAGAGGCGTTTCATCATTGCCTTATGTAACAGAGGCGTTTCATCATTGCCTGTATGTAACAGAGGCGTTTCATCATTGCCTGTATGTAACAGAGGCGTTTCATCATTGCCTGTATGTAACAGTCATTGCCTGTATGTAACAGAGGCATTTCATCATTGCCTTATGTAACAGAGGCGTTTCATCATTGCCTGTATGTAACAGAGGCATTTCATCATTGCCTTATGTAACAGAGGCATTTCATCATTGCCTGTATGTAACAGTCATTGCCTGTATATAACAGAGGCATTTCATCATTGCCTGTATGTAACAGTCATTGCCTTATGTAACAGAGGCATTTCATCATTGCCTTATGTAACAGAGGCAATTCACCATTGCCTGTATGTAACAGTCATTGCCTGTATATAACAGAGGCATTTCATCATTACCTGTATGTAACAGTCATTGCCTTATGTAACAGAGGCAATTCACCATTGCCTGTATGTAACAGAGGCATTTCATCATTGCCTGTATGTAACAGAGGCTTTTCATCATTGCCTGTATGTAACAGAGGCATTTCATCATTACCTGTATGTAACAGAGGCGTTTCATCATTGCCTGTATGTAACAGAGGCATTTCATCATTGCCTGTATGTAACAGTCATTGCCTGTATGTAACAGAGGCATTTCATCATTGCCTGTATGTAACAGAGGCATTTCATCATTGCCTGTATGTAACAGAGGCGTTTCATCATTGCCTGTATGTAACAGAGGCATTTCATCATTGCCTATATGTAACAGAGGCGTTTCATCATTGCCTGTATGTAACGGAGGCGTTTCATCATTGCCTGTATGTAACAGAGGCGTTTCATCATTACCTGTATGTAACAGAGGCATTTCATCATTGCCTGTATGTAACAGAGGCATTTCATCATTGCCTGTATGTAACAGTCATTACCTGTATGTAACAGAGGCATTTCATCATTACCTTTATGTAACAGAGGCATTTTCATCATTACCTGTATGTAACAGAGGCGTTTCATCATTGCTTGTATGTAACAGAGGCAATTCACCATTGCCTGTATGTAACAGAGGCATTTCATCATTGCCTGTATGTAACAGAGGCATTTCACCATTGCCTGTATGTAACAGAGGCGTTTCATCATTGCCTGTATGTACCAGAGACGTTTCATCATTGCCTGTATGTAACAGAGGCATTTCATCATTGCCTATATGTAACAGAGGCATTTCATCATTGCCTGTATGTAACAGAGGCATTTCATCATTGCCTGTATGTAACAGAGGCATTTCACCATTGCCTGTATGTAACAGAGCAATTCACATTCCCTGTATGTAACAGAGGCATTTCATCATTGCCTGTATGTAACAGAGGCATTTCATCATTGCTGTATGTAACAGAGGCATTTCATCATTGCTGTATGTACAGAGGCATTCATCATTGCCTGTATGTAACAGAGGCGTTTCATCATTGCCTGTATGTAACAGAGGCATTTCACCATTGCTGTATGTACCTGAGACGTTTCATCATTGCCTGTATGTAACAGAGGCATTTCACCATTGCCTGTATGTAACAGAGGCATTTCATCATTGCCTGTATGTACCAGAGACGTTTCATCATTGCCTGTATGTAACAGAGGCATTTCACCATTGCCTGTTTGTAACATCGCGTGTTAGGATCCGTTGAGACTTTCTCACTATTATTTCTGATTACATGGAGAACGTCGAAAATCACAGAGACTTTTTTTGCCAGAGGCGGACAGACGATTTCTCGCTGATGCAGTTTCATTGATTCCCTGGGCTTTGCGTTGATCCATTGTGTGCAATATCAAACCCGCGGCCCATGCTCCCATCTACGCTATGCCGGAGCGAGAACACACCGCCACGGGACGTAACCCTGAATGAAACGACCCTGTTCGGGTTTCCTCCCCCTTGTTGTCTCATGCAGAAAGACGAGAGCATGTCAATATCACGTGACTTGATTACTGCCATTTGATTTGTCGAGAGGTGAGGGGGGGGGGGGGGGTAGAAGGGATCTGGTCTCCGAGGACAAACGAGAAAAGGACTCGAGGGATTGGTTTGGGAACGTTCGTGTTATTATCTTGTCGGGTTGATTAGATTTTATATGGTGGCTACATACTGTTCTTAGAAGGCGGGATTTGTGTTCGTCATTATTATTATTAATTTGTGAGTGGGTGAATAGTATTATTACGGCGATGCACTGTTCTTGGAGGGAGGGATTTCATTCGTCCTTAACACTACCAATTTGCGGGTTAATTTAGAGTTAATAACAGGCCTACGACATATGAGCATACTATTCGTGATGGTAGGAGGTCTACTACATTCGGTCTGATTATTGCTATCATGCATTGGGGTGTACATTATGGCATTACATTCGGTCTGATTATTGCTATCATGCATTGGGGTGCACATTATGGCAATACTCTATTTTTGGAAGAAGGGGCCTCTATACGTCTTTATCACTGTCATGTTTGGGTGATGAGAGTTCATATTTCTAGGACACAGTATTTTGGGGATGAAGTATATATCAGTGTCCTTATCCTCATCAATAAGTATCATGTTTAGGTTTTTAGCGTTCTCATTATAGGAACACGACTTTTCTTTAGGGAGGGTTCTTTATTCGTCAATATGGCATATGGCTTGGGTGATTAGAGCTCGTATTACAATAACAAACTAATTTTGGACGAAGGGTTTTTAAATATTATTATCATTGCATGTCTTGGTGATTTTAGAGTTCATATGGAAACAAACTAAATTTGGACCAAGGGTTTCTAAATGTCTTTATCATTACATATCTTTGTGATTAGACTTTAATATCACACAAAACATACAAATTTTGGACCAAGGGTTTCTGTTTCTAAATTCATTATCATTACATGTCTTGGTAATTAGACTTTATATTTCACAAAACATACAAGTTCTGGACCAAGAGTTTCTAACCGTCTTTATCATTACATATCTTGGTGATTAGATTTTATATTACACAAAACACACAAATTTGGACCAAGGGTTTCTAAATGTTATTATTGCTATATGTCTTGGTGATTGGAGTTCATATTGTTGGAAAACACTCATTTTTGGATGAAGGGTTTATATAGTGCTCCTATCATTACATGTTTTTTTGTGATTTGGGTTCATATTATGAGACCACCCTGCTTTGGGAGGGACGGGGGGTCCTGGGCGTCCTCATCATTAACACTCTTGGTGACCACAGTTCATTTTTTAGGATGACACTGTGGACCTTTATCACTATCATGTATGGGTGATTAGAGTTACATAATGGAAGCATAGTAGCTCTTGCGAGAAAATGATCTCGCAGCATCCTTACCATTACCATTCCGCGGTGATTAGAGTTCATACACACAAAACTCCACTGCCTGTCTATACAGGCAGTGTCCGCAGGAGTATCAGCCTGCGTACGCAGAAAGAAAGAAAGAAAAATATTATGGAAGCTGTCTATTGTTTGGAGAAAAAAAAAGATCTCTATACTCGTCCTTACCATTAACATGTCAGGGTGATTAGAGTTCGGATAATGGGAGCAAGCTAGTTTTAGAGGACTATGTATTTAAACGTGCTTATTAAGAGCATGGTTTCGTGACCATAATTCATATCATGGGGACACTCTATTTTTGCAGGGAAGGTCTCTAAATGACCATGTTTATAAGCATATCATTGTAAAGACAATTTTTACCGGAACACACTACCTTTGGACGACTCTCTAAACGCCCTTATTATTATTAGGTTTGGATGACCCAAGGTTCCATTATGGGGACACATCATTGCTGGAAGGAGATTTCTCCACATATGTATAGTATTATGGCTGGATGATTAGAACTAACATTATGGGAACACACAGTTTTGTGACGGAGAATCTCCAGGTATTTTCGTTATAGAAGTATATGTGTGGATGTCACTGTTGAGTTAATGTTTCTGAGGAAGGGATGTAGTATAGTTTTCTAAACATTAGAATTGTATAACTGTCATGTCTCCATAATGTGAGTTAATATTATATAAGACAACATTTCTCTCTCTCTCTCTCTCTCTCTCTCTCTCTCTCTCTCTCTCTCCTCTCTCTCTCTCTCTCTCTCTCCTCTCTCTCTCTCTGGATAGTTGGAAGCAAAGGGAAAGGAAATCGTCATGTGGTAACCACATGTTTAAACAGACACAAAAAAAATGTTTTAAGGTCATGTTATGTCGATGGCCCACTTTCTCAACAGATTGCACCCATATCTACACTCACACAAACACACACACACACACACACACACACACACACACACACACACACACACACACACACACACACACACACACATTATTTGAGCGTGCACACAGAATTTGTCTGCCGTCTCTGCCTGTCCTCGGGCCCAAATCCAAATGGCCTGTGCTCTGAAATCATCAACCAGATGCACTTTTCAGAAACGTTCATGCAGCTTCCTGTCTAATTTTGGAAAAATCGTTCGGAATTGTGTGTCCATGGCCTTGTATAACTTCTCTATATTTGAACTGCAATCTTCTCTCTCTCTCTCTCTCTCTCTCTCTCCTCTCTCTCTCTCTCTCCTCTCTCTCTCTCTCTCTTCTCTCTCTCTCTCCTCTCTCTCTCTCTCTCTCTCTCTCTCGTTCTCTCCTCTTCTCTTGATAGTTGGAAGCAAAGGGAAAGGAAATCGTCATGTGGTAACCACATGTTGTTTAAACAGACACAAAAAAATGCTTTAAGGTCATGTTATGTCGATGGCCCACTTTCTCAACAGATTGCACCTATATCTACACTCACACAAACACACACACAGACACACACACAACACACACACACACACACACACACACACACACACACACACACACACACACACACGTGCGCGCACGCACGACGCACGCACGCACGAGCACGCAATGTCTTTCCGCTTGTTTTTCTTGTGTGACGTTAATTGTTCATATAAGGTGACAGAGTGAAATAGCTGTACATCTGTCTAAAGCTTTCTGAAGTCAGATTAGATGTTCTCAAAATGTTTACCATTTATGGATATACCACACGTTTGCATAAGTCATTTACGGATGTGTACGTGCGCGCACGCGCGCGCGCGCGCGCGCGCGCGCGCGCTGGTGTGTGTGTGTGTGTGTGTGTGTGTGTGTGTGTGTGTATGTGTGTGTATGTGTGTGTGTGTGTGTGTAGTGTTGTGTGTGTGTGTGTGTGTGTGTGTGTGTGTGTGTGTGTGTGTGTGTGCGTGCGTGAGCGCGCGTGTTTAAGTTGCTATCTGTATACTTGTGCGCGCGGACATGTACCTGTGGGGGTATATTACGTGCACTCGTTTAAAGGAAAAAGGGCCGGGTGAAACTTGTATCCAATGTGCGTTGAAAACAAAGGAGGGCACACATTGCTGCTCCTACTGGATTGGACAGTTTAAGAGAGAGAGAGAGAGAGAGAGAGAGAGAGAGAGAGAGAGAGAGAGAGAGACAGACAGACAGACAGACAGACAGACAGACGGACAGACGGACAGACGGACAAACAGACAGATACAAAGACAGATAGTCAAACCAGAGAGACAGACAGACACAGACAGACAGACAGACAGAGAAGAAAGAGATAGAGGGGCGGTAGAAAATGGCTGAAGAATTTGGGTAGAACCTGAGAGAGAGAGTCAGACAGGCAGAGGGAGAGAGAGAGAGAGAGGGGGAGGGATAGAGGGGAGAGAGAGAGGAAGGGAGAAATGGGGTTGGGGGGGGGGGGGCTGTTGAGAATGGCTGAGGGATTGCGGTAGAAGCCGAGGCAGAAGCAGGCGCTTAAAGTTCATGCCACAAACTAGCTTGGAGAGAAGTTCCCCTCTCCCTGACAGTAGTTTGCAGCAGTGTAAGGAGACAGTGGAAGACTGGATCAGATCAGCAAAAGGAAGAGAAAGAAACGGATTTTTTTTTTCTGGAGAACTGGTGGAAAGAAATGCGGAAGAAAACAGTTTTGTTGTTGTTGTTGTTTTGGCTGTAGATCTCGGCTATACATATAACTTTTATCTATAGTAATAAAGCAAAAACAAATGTCAGGGATAATACTAATTGAGAAAATAATAGCAATAATAAAAATTCATGCCCCAATTCTTTAATTTCTTGTCGCACTTATTACACACATCACACACGCAGGCACACACACACACACACACACGCACGCACGGACATGCGCGCGCACAACACACACACACACACACACACACACACACACACACACACACACACACACACACACACACACACACACACACACAAACTATCTGCAGATGATGTACACCTTAAGATAGCATTAACAAATTCTCAGAGTTCGTTACATGTAGACAGCACACTTCAGGCATTGGCGTATAAAGTACCATGCATGATTTTTATTCCTCTTGGGGAAAAAAAAGAGGGGGGGGGGGGGGGCATTTTTAAAGCTATGTTCAAAATTATTAACAATGTTACCGTTTCGCATAACGCAGTTTAAAGAAATTCGCCCTTTTTTGTGTGAAATACGACTATAGCAAAATTTGAAGAAACACACATGACTTGGATGAAACTTGTGAAAAGACCTGTTAAGAAAGAAGATCAATTCCCGAACTGTACGAATCACAGGCCCGATATGATATTGAAAATGATAGATTAAGAATCAGACATAATGAAAAAAAAAAGGCAAAAACACCAAGGCATTTTTTTACAGTCTAGTTTTTAATTCAGCTTTTCAGCTTCCTTTAGTTTATAATCTGCTTAATCTTCGACACAAACAAAACAATGTTTGTCTGAAAAGATGAAGGGTCAAACAGGAATCCACTTCGAATTATGTTCAGCTAGTATATATACATACATACATATATATATATATATATATATATATATATTATTGATATGTGTGTGTGTGTGTGTGTGTGTGTGTGTGTGTGTGTGTGTGTGTCGTGCGTGCGTGCGTGCGTGCCTCTGTTGTGTGTGTGTGTGTGTGTGTGTGTGTGTGTGTGTGTGTGTGTGTGTGTGTGTCCATGAGTCTGACTTATTCAGGGAGTTGTTAGTGGAATGCTGTTAATTAGAGTATCGACGGTAATTCCAGTCTCGAGGTGTTCAAAGGATGGTATTACTCATTACGGTTGACTGATTTAGAAAGGAAAAGAAAAGAAAAAAAAAAGTATCCATGCATCATCTATAACAACTTCATAGAATATCGGCAAGTCTCTCTCTCTCTCTCTCTCTCTCTCTCTCTCTCTCTCTCTCTCTCTCTCTCTCTCTCTCTCTCTCTCAAGATGAATTATCTTGTTTCAGTATTATTTTTTATGACTCACCCTCTTCAAATGGGGCAGCGGTCTTCACTTGAATAAATTATCGTTATCGTTATCGTAATCGTTATCTCTCTCTCTCTCCTCCTCTCTCTCTCTCTCTCTCTCTCTCTCTCTCTCTTCTGTCTGTGTCCTCTCTCTCTCTCCTCTCTCTCTCTCTCCTCGCTCTCTCTCTCTCTCTCTCTCTCTCCTCTCTCTCTCTCTCTCTCTCTCTCTCTCTCTCTCTCCCCCACCCGCCCTGCGAAAGAAGATCATGTGTAGGGCTTTACTGTTCTCTTAGTAAGGACTGCAACCGACACCGACGTCCTGACGACTACTTGTCTGCCTTCTTTCTGTCAAAGCTGCATGTCAGTTTCACGGACTAGGCTGCAGGCCAGCCTGCACCGACCTCGTACAATGGTGCTGTCAGCTTTTCCTTTCCGTCTCAGCACAGAAATTGAATTATGCGTACACGTGACAGGTTTCTGATTGTTCGCCTTGTTTATTTCCTACTAAATGTCTTTTTCGGAAAAAAGAACAAGGCAAAATGAATCTTCAGTTGGTTTGTAGTGTGTGTGTGTGTGTGTGTGTGTGTGTGTGTGTGTGTGTTGTGTCTGTCTGTCTGTCTGTCTGTCTGTCTGTCTGTCTGTCTGTGTAGTGGTAGTAGTAGTAGCAGTAGTAGTAGTTGTAGTGGTAGTAGCAGTAGTAGTAGTAGTGGTGGTGGTGGTGGTGGTGGTGGTGATGGTGGTGTGGTAGTGTACCAGGCTAACCAATAAAAGTTGATTTGCCAACTGGTTAAAAATCCGGAAAGTGGGTCGTATTTCGTAAACCAACGCCCCCCGACTCCCACCCACCTCCCAATATACTTTCTTTTGGCAGAGATCTCAGCATATTTTTACCTTCGGTAGTATTAAAAACAAAATAATTTAGACCTCTTAAACAACGATTTAGAAATTTAAAAAAAGGAAAAAAAAACTTAACACTTCATGAGTATATTTTAAAAAAGACAACCACTTTCTTGGTTGTATAAGTTTGTAAGAGCGCGCGTTCGCATGCTGTTATTACACAGCGTTCGTTTGCAATGAGGTCTGGATAGTTGTATGATTTGACGTGATAGAGAAGATCACATATCGGAAAAGCCAACAGATAGTCAAAGTTACTTTACCTTTTTAATTTTTTTTTTTTTTTACCAGACAGGGAATGTTACTTCTATTCGCTGTATAGGGAGCAGCAGAAAGGCTGCGGATAATCTGTCTGATTCCCCTATAATATATAATATTATTATATCATTCAGGGGGAAACAAACCTTTTTTTTATCTTGCACATTTATACACTCTTCCCATAGTATGCATCAAAGGTGAAGTTGATTTAATCGGTGAAAAGATGAATAAGAAAATTGACAGAAATGAGACTTTTTTTTCCATTGACTACCTAATTTGTGGGTGGGGTGGAGTGGGGACCCGGAGATGGAGGTGTGGAGTGGTGAACCCCCCTTTCCCTTACTTTTGCATTTTGTGAGTTTCTTGCCCCCCCCCCCCCCCCCCCCCTCCCCCCGCCGCCCCACCCCTTTATTTGTTGACAAGAAACCATTCGCGGTTTTGTTGTTTCGTACTGGCCAAAAATGAAAACGCTTTTGACTAGTCCTTGCACTCTCCTTGCCCTACCCCTTCCCACCATACCCCACTCCCGATCTGATCAACATTGCCACCACCACCACCACCCCTCCATCCCTACCCCTTGTGTGCGCAAGTTTTGGGGAGGAGAGACCGACCCCTAACACTCCCGTTCTTGCAAAATGTATCTCGAAGGAGAACTACCCCTCACACACACACACACACACACACACACACACACACACACACACACACACACACACACACACACACACACACACACACACAACACAACACAACACAACACAACACAACACAACACAACACAACACCAACACACACACACACACACACACACACACACACACACACACACACACACACACACACCACACAAAGCACACACACACACACACACACACACACACCACACACACACACACCACACACACACACACACACACACACACACACACACACACACACACACACACACACACACACACACAAGGCACACAACACACACACACACACACACACACACACACACACACCCCAACACACACAACACACACACACACACACACACACACCACAACGCAACGACAACACAACACAACACAACACAACACAACACACACACACACACACACACACACACACACACACACACACACACACACACACACACAACACACACACACACACACACACACACACACACACACACACACACACCACAACACAACACACACAACACACACACACACAACACAACACACACACACAACAAAGCACGCAGCCACACACACCTCTAGTCTCCACCCTGCTTTGACACATTTTGGGAGACTCCCCACACCCCTTTGGACATCCACCGCTCACACCCTCACCCCCACCTCCCCCCCCCCCTTTGACACCCCCTCCCCCCACCCCCTGATCTCATGTAAGTGCCTGGCCCTGTGCCCATCCTGTCCTGCTTCCTGGCATTACACAGGGACAGACTATTGGTCTATGTATGTGAAATAGGACTTGATCTTTGTAGAAAGTCTTGGGGGGGGGGGGGGGGTGGAGGAGAGTATCAACATTTATGCCAGATACGATGACCTCATCTTCGGTCTCCAGGGTGATTCCTGCGGAGGTTTCTTAAAAAACAGAAAAAAAGAAAAGAAGAGAAAAGGTATGATGTAAGAGTCGCCAGGCTAACGTATGATAACAAAGTCTAGACAGTTAAGAGAGAAAGCCGAACATTGGCGGGTAGCCAGCCAATGGCAGAATCGCCTTGCCCCTTTAGTTACCCTAATGTTTTTGTTAAATGATGTCATTAGAATGTCTGGCGATGAATAAACATTCCAATGCTTTTATTTCCAGTAAATCATTTCATGTGAATGCCAGTTGCATGTCCTGTAAAGCTGAAGGAAAGATATTATGGTGTCGGGAGGGGTCGGGAGAGGGGGGGGGGGGGGGTAGAGTATCAGAATGCATACACGCGCGCGCGTACACACACACACACACACACACACACACACACACACACACATTCACACTCTCTCTCTCTCTCTCTCTCTCTCTCTCTCTCTCTCTCTCATCACCACACACACACACACACACACACACACACACACACACACACACACACACACACACACAGGGCGAGGTGGGGGTCACCGAACCCGTAGTGTGCCATGGTATCCAACCCCCCCCCCCTCCCCCCCTCCCAATAATAATATTATATTACCATGGCGTGGTGTTGGCATCAACACTGCAGATCTCTAATGCCACGCATCATATCACCACCAACCAACCTACCAGTCCTCCACCACACACTCCAACGCAACAGAAACAGGTCTGGTCAGCATCATCAGCATCAGCATCTCTCTCAGCAGTCCCTGCAGTGTAGTAGCAGAGACCTATGCATCATGATTAAGAGGGAGTGAGGGGGCTGGGGGCGGGGGCGGGGGGTGAAGAAGCGAGGTGGGGGGTGGGGTGGGGGGTGGGCTGTTAAGGAGGAATGGGCGGCAATGTTGATGTCCGTCTGCCACTCCCGTTTACCCCTGCTCGTACCTTTCTCGCTCTGTCCGCCCGCGCGTGGTAAGCAAAGGGTACTTCGACCTTTCTGCACGTGCCCTTGCACACTTCGCGCATGCCTGCACGCGCTGTGATGATGTCACAACCTCCTCGACTGGGAGAGTGTGCCTTGGTCTTCATATCACGAGAGACCGACCAGGTGTGTGTGTGTGTGTGTGTGTGTGTGTGTGTGTGTGTGTGTGTGTGTGTGTGAGCGAGAAAGTAGAGGGGTCTGCTTTTTATCACCGAGAGGCACACACGTTCAGGGTGTATGGGCTTTGTCAAGTTCCAGAGAGCTGTGGTGGCTGGCACCAGGCCTCTCAAGACAAGGTCTTGGAGGTTCGGGCACTGACATGGTGCCAAAGAATGTCCCTATGCGAAAGGAACCTTGCGCTCTCTGCTTGGCATGTTTATAGGGGGTGTGTTTACAGAGCAAACACACAAAAAACAAAGAAATAAAAGAAAAAATGTCGTATGAGACGGAAAAAAAAGGGGGGGGGGGCGGGTGGAATAAGGGGGGAGGGATGAGGGGGGGTTCACTATTACCGTTGTTTGAAAAATATGCTAGATAAGGGTGCGTGGTTCATAATCTTTCAGCTGCGTGAATTTCGTCATGTGCTTCTTTCCTATGAATGTTGAATTATGTTCTTGTTGTTGTTGTTGCTTTTCTCTTTCCGGTTCCCCTCTCACACGGTGCCCCCCCCCCCCCCCACACACACACACCCCTTTCTCTTCCCTCCTCCCGTCCTTCCCTTTCTCTCTTTCTCGCGTGATCTGTGTCTCTGTCGTCTCTGTCTCTTTCTGTCTCTTCTTTCCCCTCTGTTTTCTCTGTCTGTCTCTCTCCCTTCTCTCTCTCTCTCTCTGCTCTCTCTCTCTTCTCTCTCTTCTCTCTCTCTCTCTCTCTCTCTATTTCTTATGCCTATCTCCTGTTCCTTCTGTCTCCCGCCGCTGTCACCTGTGTGTGTGTGTGTGTGTGTGTGTGTGTGTGCGCGCGCGCGCGCGCGCGTGCGTGTGTGGCGTGCGTGCGTGCGTGATGTGTATGTTGAATGGTGGTTGTGTGTGTGTGTGTTGTGTGTGTGTGTGTGTGTGTGTGTGCGCGCGGCGCGCGGCGCGCGCGTGTATGTATGTGTAGGGAGGGTGGGGGTGTAATGGCATGACCATTTTTTGTAAAGTGAATTCTTCATTTGGCTCTTTCCTATGAATGTTAAATTGTGTTTGTTTTTCTTTTTCATTGTTCCCGTTCCCCTCTTACCAGGTCCACCCTCCCACTCACCTCCTCTCTCTCTCTCTCTCCCTCTCTCTCTCTCTCTCTCTCTCTCTCTCTCTCTCTCTCTCTCTCTCTCTGCGTGTTTCTATTTCAACTGAAATGCTTCGACCCCCTTTCCCGCCTATCCAGGCTTTATTTATGTTTTCTTTCTTACTTCTCATTCATTCTCCTCGCGTCATTCACTCAGCCTGTCGTGCCTGAAGTATTGTGTGGCCATCACATGATGCCAGACATTAATCAGAGGCGGAGGAGAGGGAAAGATAACCCTGCTGTGGTTATTTGTCTTGCTGAAGACAGGCCGTGTATAAGAATGGGACGTCCGCTTATCTCCCTTGCCTAACTCAATCGCCGTAGCTTTCTCTCTCTCTCTCTCTCTCTCTCTCTCTCTCTCTCTCTCTCTCTCTATATATATATATATATATATATATATATATATATATATATGTATATATATATATATATAATATCTCCTCGATCCTACCCCCTCCCTCTTTGTCTGTCTGTCTGTCTGTCTGTCTGTCTGTCTGTCTGTCTCTCTCTCTCTCTCTCTCTCTCTCTCTCTCTCTCTCTCTCCCCGACCCTACCCCCTCCCTCTTTGCCTCTGTGTGTGTGTGTGTGTGTGTGTGTGTGTGTGTGTGTGTGTGTGTGTGTGTGATGTATTTTTTAAATAGTTTTTGCTGTGAATAGGTAGACAATGTATTTTGACTCTGGCGTAAGTTGCGTTGTTTAATTGTGTGAATGCCCCCTTCAGTATGGGGCCTTGGCCTGAAATCTTAATAAACTTTCGTACTCTCTCTCTCTCTCTCTCTCTCTCTCTCTCTCTCTCTCTCTCTCTCTCTCTCTCTCTCTCAACATGATTGGAATTCTGTGGAACTAGAGGCACGATTGTATGCCATTTGGGGGATGGTGATGGGTTTTTGAAGATGTACGTTTAAGACGTCTGCTAAGTGGTAGACACGAGACCCTCTTCTTAAATTCTCTCATCTCAGTGATTAATTCATTTATCCATCAGTTCAATCCGTGCGCAGTATGGTCTCTAAGCTTTACAGATGTGATGCAGCGTATATGGATTAATCCGCACGCAGTGACACCTCCTTCATGAAACTGGAAATTAAATTCATGGACAGGGGGTGGGTGTGTGTCTTCTTTACTTGGCTAGTGTTTCTCATCATCAGTCAGAATCTTGTGTATAAAACATTTCTGGTAATGGCACCACCGAAGAACAGACAGGCGTTGTGCTGTAAAAAGAAAAAAGAAATGTGCGACAGATATACCATCAAACCTGTATCTGTATTCTGTTAAAGGCCCAGCGCTAAATGTAAAAACACTCCATTGTCAAATCACAGATTTGTCTGAACTTGGGGTGCACGCTAGCACATCATTTTGTGGAGGCAAATTATACGTACGGAAAGGTGTTCGAACCATTCCATCCTTGTCTGGGTGGATTGGGCTTTAGTATGGGTCCACGCTGTTACTACGCGTCGTGTCCTAACGTAGCGCTTTGAGCAGAACTTTTGAACATTCGCAACATTTTTTTTGTGTGTGCTTGCTTTCTAATTGATGTAAGCCTGCTACTTTTCTACTGGAGCAGAGGCTACCTACCAAATGTTCTCCAGACATTTCTGTCCTGGCTGCCAATGAGCCCCATTTTCCTGGACATTGCTACAGGATCATGGAGCGCCTCTTTTCGTTAAGTTCCGAAGTCAAGGTAACCAGACCAAGTGAGCATTGTGAGACTGAGGACAGGGCACTCCACACTCAAACATCACTTGTTCACAAAATTCCACATTGGCTAGTCCTCAGGGTGCCCATGGTGTACAGCCCCAATGACTGTGGAACACTTCCTGCAGGACTGTTCCACACATCAAAAGCTAAAAGAGCAGAGACCTGGCGTGCTGACAATCGACAAAGGAGAAGCTCTAACGATCTCGGGGAGGGGGGGGGGGGGGGGGCGTCTACCATACAGAAACCTTCGTCAGTGCCTCTGGGGTTCATGTCTGAATGTACGAAGGAGAAGAAGAAATAGTAAAGATTGCCTGGAGGTTTTTAGGAGAGCGTGGGCAATCCGTGCGCGAGACCTCTTCGTCACCTCAGCATCTGCAAACAATTCGTTAAATTGATATAAATTTTAACGCAGTACGTCAGATAGAAAGATTTCTTAGAAGAACGATGTGGTTTATAACACAACATATTGTGACAGTGTGACATAAAAGGTTGTAACCGCACATTCATCTTGGTGTCAGTCGGTCTTGACTCATTTCATGCTTGTTTTTTGTTTTTGTTTTTGTTTTTGTTCGTTTGTTTTTTTTTAACCCCATAAATATCAACGACTTCAACACGTCAACAGCATCCTGTCCCTTCTTCCATATCCAGGATCCTGCTTCAGATGACGCGTGTACGTCATAAGTGT
>CM065737.1:25354467-25364467 GCA_033310375.1 Conus canariensis | reverse complement strand
ACACACACACGCAAGCGAGCGCGCGCACACACACACACACAGACACACACACGCACACGCGCATGCACGACACACGCACGCGCGCGCGCGCGCGCACGCACACGCGACACTCATACACACACACGCACGCACGCACACACACACATACGCGCACACACACACACAACACACACACACACACACACACACACACACACACACACACACACACACATACACACACACACACACACACACACACACACACACACACCACACACCACACACACTTTTTCAAATGGTAATTCCAGGCGGACAGTTCCAGGCGGAAATACTGATCTGTTGCTTCCATCAAAGACCCTGGGGAAGAAGTAGAGACAGAATGGGAGGATAGAGAGTGGAGGGAGGTGGGAGGGAAAAAAATGGAAGTGGTATCAGGCAGATGTGTGAGTAAGTACGCGGGTGCGTGCGTTGGTACGTGCGCGTGTGTGCGTGTGTCTGTGTGTCTGTGTGTCTGTGTCGGTGTCTGTGTGTCTGTGTGTGAGATGTGTGTTTTACGACATAACATGTGTTAGAGAGAGAGAGAGAGAGAGAGAGAGGAGAGAGAGAGAGAGAGAGAGAGAGAGAGAGAGAGATACGGATACGGATACGGATACGGATATTTTATTCACAAATAGGCCATTGCCCCTCGTGAAGGGGTGCATCTGAAAATCATTCGATATTTTACACGTTCAAAAACTGATTCAATGCTTTACATTAAGAAACAAGAACAGATCTTAACTTAAATGCTTTGTATAGGTAAATGGACAGATTTCTAGTTGTTCGTTCATTATTGGAAGCTAGAAGTAAGCTTAATCTGAAAAGACTTGGAAATCTGTAGTATTTCAAATGTATATAACGTTCTCTTATTTCGTTTAGTGAAGGACAGCACAGAACAAAATGCACTTCATCTTCTTTCTCTTCTTTACACAATGGACAAATCAAATCAACAGGGGTATGTTGTTTGTATCGACATCTATGTACAGCAATATCTGAAATACCCAGTCTGAATCTTGTTGTAATAATCTTGATATGTCTGTCTAGATTTAACGTTAAATGCATTTTATCTATTGCTATTGTGCAAAAAGTCTTACATACACTAAATCTGTCACTATTCTTGACATGAAAATCCCATTCTTGCCATCTGCAAAGTACAAGTCTTTCTTTAAAGTCAGCGAGAAACTGTTCCACTCCCTCAACACCTTGGTTTAACCACACATAACCAAAACCAAACATGTATAACTTACAGCGAATGTCAGATGCCCAGTTTGTCTTATCACGAGAGTCTAACTCAAATAATGTTCTATATGCTTTTCGCGGTAATCTTGACTCATCCATTCTTGTCAACTTTAACCAGTAGTGCATGCACCTAACGGCAGAATTTATGTAAACAGGGTATCTATTTGTCTCACCATACACAAGGTCATTCGGTGTTTGTAACTGAACTCCTAAAAACTTTTTCAGAGCAAAGAGATGTACTTTTTCACAAAAATGTGCAGCATTACTTAGCCCCCACAATTCAGCACCATACTGAACAATGGGTTGTATCTGCGCGTCAAATAGTTTTAAATATACAGCAAGAGAATTGCATTTTAACTTACGTAATTTTTGCAATATGCATAACAACGCATGCTTTGCTCTGCAGGCAAGGTTCTTACAAGAAACAGTAAATCTCAACCGTGTTGAAAAATAGATGCCTAAATATTTATAAACATTAACAACAGGCATAAGGATTCCATTATAAGTCCAATGTTCACTAGCTGCTAAGTACCCACCTTTTCTAAATACAACTATATTACTTTTATTCATATTCACATTCAGATGGAGTGCTGTTGCTGCCCTATGTAGACTATTTAGTTGCGTCTGTAGCCCAACTATTGTTTCCGACAGAAGAGCTATGTCATCTGCCAAAAGTAATATAAATAGTTCAAAGTAATCATTCATAAATGTTGCACCATGCCTCCCATTTCTAATCACTTCTATTGCTAATTCATTTATAAATAAAGAGAACAGCACTGGACTTGTAACATCCCCTTGTTTTACCCCCCGGGTACAGTTTATGTAATCTGTCAATTTTGCACCCGAGCGAATTCTAGCTCTGACTGTAGTATACATGCTATGAATACACCGAAGGAGTTTTCCTTTGATACCATTTTTTACCAGAATAGGCCACAGTAGATTCCTTTCTATAGAGTCAAAAGCTTTCTCAAAGTCAATAAAGGCGACATAGAGTTTACGGTTAAAGCAAAACTGTTTTTGGATTAAAGCTAATAATGTGTACATGTGATCAATGGTGGAGTATCCCCTTTTAAACCCCGCTTGATATTCCCCTGTGATATTATGCAGCTCAATCCATTCTTGAATCCTATTGTTTACTATAGAACTATAAACTTTACTGCTTGTATTACATAATGATATCCCTCTATAATTACCGGGATCGTCTACATTACCTTTTTTAAATAAAGGTAAGATAATAGTTTCTGACCAGTTATCTGGGAATACTCCCTTATCAAACAGAGTGTTAAACAGTTTAACAAAGAAGTCAATTACTCGATCACCAGCATTTTTCAGCAACTCGCCGATAATTTCATCCGGACCAGCGGATTTACCGTTCTTTAACTTTCTTATAGCCAATAACACTTCTTCTCTAGATATTGGGCGGTTCATGGAACCACCATCTTCATATTCATCAAAACTATCATCAATGTTGTCGTTAGATACTAACGTAAATTCGTTTTCTGAATTTGTTTCAAGCAACTGTTTAAAATGTTTATACCAATCATCAATTGTTATATTGTTACGTGGCTGCTTTCGTTTTGAAGAAATTTTATGGACATTTTCCCAAAACTCCCTTTGATCACTTATGGAATCAACTAACGCCCCTAACAATTGCTCATTGTGCTGATTTTCTTTAAATTTTAACAAATTCTTATACTCTCTCCTAGCTATGCAGTAGGAATCACGATCAGAACTATCCTTCGTTTGCCGAAATGTGTGTAGCAATCCTTTTGCTTTCGATTTACTTAGTTTACATTCTTTGTCATGCCAGTCATTTTGTTCATCAGCATTGTTCAAACAGAGTTGTTTTTCCATGCAAGAAGAGCAAGTTTTAACACATGTAAGAAACATATTCAAGGCTTCATTGCAGTCACGATCAATCATATCAATAGCACTGTCAAGAGATGACAATGCTTCATCTGAATGCATTGCAGTGACATAAGTATGTTCAAAAGAAGGCTTCCACACAAACTTTTTAATAACTTCACGTTCCTTTCCAGCGGTCAAAAACACAGGGTTTAAATTCGGCAATTCAAAATGAAGCTCCACGGGTAAATGGTCAGATTCCAATCGTTCTGATACATATAAACTGCAAGACGATAGAATAAGTGAAAATAATTCTCGAGACATCAAAAAATAGTCATTTACACTACATCCTGACTCTGATATATAAGTGTAGTGCCCATCGAGGTCCCCATGACATATTCCATTTAATATGCACAGTCCAAGTGAAGTACACATATCCAACAAACATTTTCCATAGCCATTGATTATACTGTCGGAAGATTTTCTTTCCGAAAAATTGGAACAACTGGTTAAATCAACACCATACTTATCATGCTCATAAAAAATATCTTGAGAGACATTTGCAGTTCTACTGTTCAAATCTCCAGATAGAATCACATGTATATTGTTCAAATCAAGCATACACTCAGTAAGGCATTCTTCCAGAGAACATATACCATTGTCTATATCAAAATAAGCATAATACGGTGAACCCTCAGGAGGCACATATGCACAAACATATAACACATCTTCTGCAAGATCAAACAATATCCCGTCAATCAAAAAGAAAAGAGCATTTGAGCAATCTACCTGGAGTTCTCTGACATAGTGCACAAAATCATTCTTAATCAGACATATTACCCCCCCTGAACGTCTGCCTTGTCGAGTAAACTTAACAGCAGGTTTGCTAAACACAGTATAGCCAGTAAACACATTAAATTCAAGATTTTCCACAAAAGTCTCTACAAGACAGATAAAGTCAAATTTGGACAAATAAGAAAGAAAATCTTTATTGTGAATCTTAGAAAGAATTCCATTAATATTCCAGTGCAGGAACGTAAAATATTTTGAATGTGTATTATTCGTTTTATCTCCGTTATCATGCAGAATATGTTTACTTTTGTTACAATTCTCGTTACGTCTTTCATGATCCGACACTGACAGCTCTCTCTCATTGGCATAAACGGGGAATAAAAACACTGTCATCACTGCTACATTTTTTCTTTTGTGACCACCCCCTATTCTTATCCGCTGTGACACCACGTGTTCCTTCACTGGCATAAACAGGAATAAAAACACTGACATCTCTGCTATACTTTTTCTTTTGTGACCACCCCCTATTGTTTTCCGCTGTGACACCACGTGCTTTCTCTGAAATATGTCTCTGCTCTGCATTATCATCATCCCTAGTTCTCTGGTCAGCTGTGTCATTGTAATTGTCATCAGACGGAAAACATGCCAATTTATCACTTTCACTTTCATAACAATACTTTTCACTATAATCAGAAGAAACAAAATCTAAAAGCTGGTTACCATCACTATTTACAAGACAATCATACCCCGGCGCCACCACAGAACCCATGTTTACATTGTCAGAGGCAGAATGTTCACTCACTGTGCCAGCGTCGTTGTCCCCATCGCACACTTCCTTCTCGGCACGGGATTTTTGCACACACCACACTGGAGATACCGGTGTCACTGTGGGGCGGCCTCCCCCTATATTATTTCTTTTAGGTTTTGTCCATCACTGTCGTCAAGGCCATACTTCTTCCCCTCGATAAGAAGATGGTCGAAGATCATGGCCACACGTTTTCCCTCACTCTTTAGTTTCTTTAAGTGAGGGGTTAGTTTCTTCCTTACTTCTCTGACTCTAAGTGAAAAGTCCTCACCTATAAACACCTGTGTTCCCTTAAGCTTATGTCTTGCTTTCAAGATCTTAGCTTTGTCCTTGAAAAACGTACAGCAAGCGATGACCGGTGAGCTGTCCTTTGAATTCAGGCGGTGGAGTCGGTCGAAATGGATGTCTCCAGTCATATCCAGCTTGTCCACAAGCAAGTCATGGACAAGGTTTTCACAGTCTTGCTGGGTTTCATTTTCTCTCCGGAAAAGTCCATGAAAGATCAGGTTGTTTCGTTTTGAGCGGCCTTCCAGATCATCAACCTTTCGCCCAAGAAATCCATTTTCTTCTGTAGGCTGTCATTGCTGGTGCGGAGACAATCATTTTCCTGTCGCAGCTCCGTCACTTCCTGCTTCAGAGAACTTAGCTCTCCATGAAGCGCAGCGAATCCATCACTCAAGTTCTTCAAGTCGCCTATCATCCCATCAAATTTCGTGTTCAGCGACTGGAGCATGGACATCAGATCGAGGTTTGAAGGATGTTGGGTGGTTGGTGTAGTTCGTGAAGAAGTAGTTGGCGTGCGTCCTGAGGGCTTGTCCACACTCTCCCTGCGGTCTCCACTTGTTAGGTTGGTCTGTCGCAGAGAGGTCTTCTGTGGTCCTGGGTTCAGCTCAACATCGCCGCATTGTAAAAAAAAATTGCCCCAGAACAAAAGTGTCAGGAGGCAGCCAAAGGTAACACCGTCTGCCACGGTCCTAAGCTTCAATGTTTTCAGTCTCATGGCGGCTCGATTTTTTCCTCTCTTCGTCATGAAATTGACAAATACTGTCACAAAACAGCCACAACGGGCCCTGAAATCAAGCTGTACAGAGGGCATGGTACCACAGGAACTGATCTGCAAACCCTGTGTTCAGTAGTCAGTCTCGATGCCGATTAATTACCCTATTTGTCGGAGGTAAACAAATATGCCGCTGACCTCGGCGAATTCAACTCAGTGCCCCCGAGAGAAAGAGAGAGATAGGCAGAGAGACAGACACTTTCTCTCACTCTCTCTCTCTCTCTGTCTCTCTCTCTGTCTCTGTCTCTGTCTCTGTCCTCTCTCTCTCTCTCTCTCTCTCTCTCTCTCTTATATATATATATATATATATATATATAATATGTACACACACACACACACACACACACACACACACACACACACACACACACACACACACACGTATACATATACATACATATATATATATATATATATATATATATATATATATTCGAGAGGGATTACGATGGTTCCCTCATGCAGCTAGTGAAGGGTTTTCGTATTTATATTATATTTTCTTAATTTTATGTTCTCATTTTCTTCATCTTCAACACACCACACACACACACACACACCTCCCCCCCCCCCCCCCCCACTCCTCCCTTTTTTTTAAAGTTCAGATCTTTGCCAGGTCATTACTATAATGATGGAAGAATTGTTAGCCTACACTTGTTTTCCCCACTGGTTAATTGTTCAGCATTATATATATATATATATATATATATATATATATGTGTGTGTGTGTGTGGTGTGTGTGTGTGTGTGTGTGTGTGTGTGTGTGTGTGTGTGTACACGTGTTTTATGTGTGTGCGTATGTATACACACACACACACACACACACACACACACACACAGACACACACACACACACACACACACACACAGATATATGTATATATATATATATATATATATATATATATATATATAATATGCACACACACACACACACACAAAACACACACACACACACACACACACACATATATATATATATATATGTATGTATGTGTGTGTGTGTGTGTGTGTGTGTGTGTGTGTGTGTGTGTGTGTGTGTGTGTGTGTGTGGAATGTGCGGACAGGGAAGGGTGGTGGAGAGCGGGGTGATAAGGGGGTCACGGGTGACTAATAAGGATGCCGGTGTGGAAAGAAAAGGGGAAGCAGGGAGGAAGAATGATAGTTGTGGGGGAGGGGGGAGGGGGTAGGTAAGGAGGGGGGAGGGAGGGGGTCAGAGAGGCTATGCATGATACCAGTTGTAGAGTCTCTGTGTAGAAAGAATCTGCAAGAATTTGGTGTACACGTGGATGACACGGCGCGGCTAGCTTCCGTCCCACGTGTGTACACATTCCACTGCTGCTGCTGCTGCTGCTGTTGTTGTTGTTGTTGCTGTTGTTTGTCTCTTACAGATCGGTGTCTGCCTGTGCCTGTGTGTAATGTGTATGTAAGTCTGTATATAGTTTGTATCTCTGTACCTCTCTTCTTCTCTGTCTCTGTCTCTCTGTATCTGTCTGTGTGTCTGTCTACCTGTCTCTGTCTCTGTCTCTCTCTCACTCTCTCTTTCGCCCTCTCCCTGTCTCTCTGTCTCTGTCTCTGTCTCTGTTTGTCTGTCTGTCTGTCTGTCTGTCTGTCTGTCTGTCTGTCTCTCTCTCTCTCTCTCTCTCTCTCTCTCTCTCTCTCTCTCTCTCTCTCTCTCTCTCTGCTTGCCTGCCGGCCTCTCTCTCTCTTTCTCTCTCTCTCTCTCTCTCTCTCTCTCTCTCTCTCTCTCTCTCTCTCTCTCTCTCTCTCTCTCTCTCTCTCTCCCTCCCTCGTGCTCTTGTGCGTGGAACTGGAAAAGGAAACACAGTCTTTTAACATTTGGTTTATCTGTTTAGCTTTATCAGTTCCAATCCTCCTTTTTTCAGCTTTTTATTTACTCACCCTATACCGAGCCCCTGCTTTCTTCCTCCCTGCTCCCCCCCACCCCCACCCCCCACCCCCCCTCCTTATCTCCCTGCACGGGGGGCTATTGGCGTCAGAGAGCCGAGGTATGGCAAACCTGTCGTGTCATAAATCTCATTTTCCCTAGCAGCGCAACCACAGTTTTGTTTTTTTTTTTAGGTGCATTGAGTTTTAACATCCGCTCCCATCAAATGTGATATAGCAGATGGCGATTGACTGCGGTCCCAAAGCGATGAGAGTGGAGTGGGAGGGGGGGGAGGGGTGGATGGGGGAGGGGCACCTGTGGATCTAACACCAAGCTCTACTAACCAGAACGACAACACGTTAAAATAGGCAGCACAGATGGCATACTCATATGTTTCTAACCATCGAGATTTGAACATGTGATGTTTCACAACGAACGCGGTTCACTACCACTGTGTCAAGCTGAGCTAACAATACCAGAAGTGTAGCAGCTTTCCTTGGGGGAGGAGTGGGGAGAGGGGAGCTACATATTGATAACATTGTCTGGTCATAACTGTGTTGTAATGCTGTCACACATTCAAGATTTAAAAGGAAAAAAAAAATGGGCATGGCTATGGTGTGTCATCTCTTGCATATGTTTAACTCCTCTGAAGCAGTGTCCGGTTTGATTAAAAAGAGAGGGCGGGCGTGGTGGGAGTGAGAGAGAGAGAGAGAGAGGAGAGAGAGAGAGAGAGAGAGAGAGAGAGAGAGAGAGAGAAGGCGAAAGAAAGAGAGGTGGGGATAGGGAGAGAGGGAGACAGACAGACAGACAGACAGACATAGAAAGACGGAGAGACAGACAGGCAGACAGACAGACAGACGGACAGACAAACAGACAGACAGACAGAGAGAGGAGAGAGAGAGAGGAGAGAGAGAGAGCTGTCCCCATAACAGCATAGACGTTCTAGTTTTATATCGGTGCACTCTGAAAAATCTCCAAACTCGACAAACCATGGACATCATCAAATCTACCGCTACGAATGTGGCAATCACACTACGTCAACAATGCCCAGCATCGTGACAGTATTTCTGACCAAAACGGGTGATGCCACTGCACGATTGGTATATTTTTACAGTGACAAAAAATTCTTTCTCCGAGGTGATTTGTTTTCCCTTTTCAGCCTTTACATAGAGAACATCTAAACGAAACTTCTCAACCTGCCTTGTTTTGGCTGTTCAGTTGTAAAACTATGATTTGTTTTGCTTCAAAGTGACAGACCTCTGGAACAGCACTTCAGAAGGACACACAGCTACAGAAGTATGTTGTATTTCCTACAACATTTTAACTTTCATCATGTTTGGAGTTTGTAATGATGCATGGTTTCTTGGTCAACGGCGGTGAAACAAATACTTCATCAACACTTAATATTCCAGTCGGGTTGTATTACCACGATTATAATAATTCAAAACAGCAAACAAATAAACAAGCAAACGGATCAGTCTTGACTGTGGCAGACTAAGACTCAAAGATACTTTCTGCAACTATGTCAGTATCCATGGTGTTTGTACGTACAGTTTAAGAACTATTTTACTAAGATTGTTCACAAATATTTCATCTATTTGCCTCACTGTGAAGTAATTCCGTTGGCAAATGATGTCAGGAGAAAAATGCCTCCACCCTCCACCCCCGTCCCCCTCCCCAAATCTCACTAAATCATTTGATTTTAACCCACAGAAATCAACACGTGACGCGAGAAGAAAATACCTTGGAAGTAAGTAGTCTCCGTATTGCTCATTATTTCTTCATTGAAAGGTTAAGAAATGGACGCGCGTGATTTGCACCAACAGCTGACGCCCGACCCGAAGTCTCCAAATTGAAGGAAGGAGAGCGATAACGTCTTCAAACATGCTGAGTGTACATGACGAAAATGAGAAGACGCTGACGTTTACAAAGAGACGCCATCGAAAGCGTTACAGGTTCTTTTTGTTTGTTTGTTTGTTTTGTTGTTGTTTTTTGTCTGTTCTTTACCTTCCTCCTGTATCAACTCCGAAAACTGAATGATGATGGATTCTCCTGTCGTGTCCGATGGATGAGTAGGTAAGCAGGTCATCTGCTGATGTGGGTCCTCATGTGGGAATGAAGACCAATTCTTGAGGCACAAAGCCTACCACAGACGCTGCATGGAATGGAGTCCTGCAAGGATGGGCCTCGTTTTCTCCGTTTCCTCCTTTCCTGGAGGTCGTTCCTTTCTGGTCTGTGTTCTAGACCTTCCTCCTTCACTATCAGTTCCTAAAATTGAGTGAGAGGCACCTTAACAGGTGAAAGCCTAGGTCTTCATCTTCCAATCGGAAGAAAGGAAACAGAATTGAACGAATCACGT
>CM065737.1:25321967-25344467 GCA_033310375.1 Conus canariensis | reverse complement strand
TATTCAAGTACTTATTCAAGTACTTATTCAAGTTCTTAACAAGTCGTCATCAAGTCGTCATTAAGTTCTTATCAAGTCGTCATTAAGTTTTTATCAAGTCGTCATCAAGTTCTTATTTAAGTTTTTATCAAGTCGTCATCAAGTCGTTATCAAGTTCTTATTCAAGTCACTTATAATTATTTATTAAGTTCTTGAAATATTACTGCATATCAAATGGATCAAAATGATCTTTTGTTGTTGGCGGTTCTGGTATTCTTTTTTGTTCAGATTTTGTATTTAGTGGCTGTGATTTTTTGGGCTGCTTTGGTTTTTGCTGTCTTTCTTTATATGTTTTATAAACGTAATAACCACCCCCACCAACAGCAATGACGCCAAAAATGCCAACTCTTTTAATCCAAATAATCCATGACGACTTTGGTGTTGTAGGTCTTGAATCAGCTTGTGTATTTACAGCTGGCGTTGGCGGTGTTATGTTTTCATTATGAGTTATATTCTGTGATTGCAACATTAATTTTTTTTGTTTGTTCCACTCTGCTAATTTTTTTCCTGCTGCAACACGCCCAGGATGAGGAGGCTTTTTACTGGTCACTTTCTCCATCAATGTTTTCTGCTGATTTTCTGGCTCGGTCATTTTGAAGGGAAACAAAATCTATATGATTAAAAGTAATTAATCCCATGATTACTGGCGACAATAATGTTCCAAATCTGTAATATAGATCACATCCTAGAGACTCTAATGACTTTGTTAAAACGGGATCCTGTGTTAAATCATACATAAAATCTTGTTCAGAATCAATGGGAGCAAATCTACTAACTAGTTTAGTGTACAAACTAAGAACCGTTTGCCCAACACTTTTTACCATTCTTGACCCCAGTTGCGCTTCATACCTGTTGTGATACTTTACAATGTCTTGCGTTGACATCTGTTGAATCTGTTCTATGCTGAATTCATTTCCGAGGTACTGTTTTGTTTTTCCACACGCCGCCAAAGAATACAGCCTTTCCTTTTGACGCATAATAGCTTGGTCATCAACTTGATCATTTGTAAGTTCAGGAAGTAAATCATCGCAGTTCATGTTTTATTAATGAATAAATATTATTTTATTTTTTAAAAATGAGCACCGAAAAAACTATTACTAACCTTGTATACCATTCTGCTGTTATTGGAGGCCTAAGTGTAGGATACACAATGCTTGGTAAAAGCCTGTTAAAAATAAAACCAGCAGATCTTGGCAAACTAGACTTTGAAGACTCAGCAAAGCTGATTGCTGTTATTACAGCTTCATTTGCTACGAAAGATTTTCTAGTTAAGCAAGGAATAATTCCAGACAGTATCAATATGTAAAATTAAAAAAATACATTTATAAAAATGGCTTCACTCGTAATGATGATTGGTGGCGCTGTGGTTAATGCGCTTGCTTTTAGCGGAAGTAATTACGCGTTTAGTAAACTACAAAATAACGATGAGAGAAAAAGACATAACAGAGCTATGGAGCAACTAGCCGCTGCACAAGACACCTATGAAAAGCAAAGAATGGAGCAGTTAGATTTTATTAACGACAGACTTAAACAACAGGGACATGCAGCTTACACATTTAAAGATGTTGACCAGGCAATAAAAGAATATTTTCTAGTAACAGGCAAACAAGTTGAAACATTGCCCCCACCAAAATTCAGCGATTACTATCAACCATCAGAAAAACAAAAGATGCAAGAAATATTGTTTATTGCCTTTGGCATGACCGCTGTGTATTTTGTTGCACAAAGTATTGGCTGAATAAAAATGTACAAAATCTATTATTCTCCAAAAGGATATTGGAAGGGAATAACAGCAATTAAAAAGCTAAGCCAAGCAGCTGGAGTCAGTGAACAAACAGCAAAAGAATGGTTATCTAAACAAGCGATTTGGCAAATTTATCTACCAGCGCCTAAACGAATACAAAGACCACACTTTGTGAATATAACTCCAAACGACACCCATCAAATGGATCTTCTATATTTACCCCATGATACGATTAGACGAAAAAGATTTAAGTACGCACTTACAGTCATTGACATAGCTTCAAGATACAAAGATGCGGAACCATTAACACAAAAGAGTGCTTCTGCTGTTGCTGTCGCTATACAACTGATATATCAACGAGGACCCTTAACTTATCCTCGCATGATTCAAGTCGATGATGGAAAAGAATTTAAAGGACAAGTGAATCAATTATTGTTAAAACATAGAGTTACCATTAAAAGAGGCATTCCGGGTGTTCACAGATCACAGGGTTTGGTTGAAAACTTTAACAAACAGTTATCTGAAAGACTTTTCTCCTACCAGTATCACAGAGAGCTGATTGACAATTCTCGCAACACAGAATGGGTTAGAAGGCTGCCCTCAGTTCTACGTGCAATGAATAATGAAGAATTTAAAGGTCTAAAACCAGTACAAGCAATCAGAAAACAAACAATAAATGTTGTTGAAGGAGAGTCTTCATCAAGCAAACTATTACCATTTGGTTTGAAAGTAAGGTACCTTTATTCGCCGGGAGAAGCAGAAGGGGACACTCGCATCAGGGCAACAGATCCAGTTTGGAGTGTTGATCCATATGAGATAAAAAAAATTGTGAAAATGAATCCACCCGTGTATTATTTACGAGAAACTGACACAACAAAACGACCAGCCCCCCGAAGATCTTTTGTGAAGGAAGAACTGCAGATAATCCCCCCAGACACAGTTCCAGTCGCTTAGTTAATTTAGGCAAATACATTTGAGTTTAAAATGGAAGCTCAAAAGAAAAAAGAGTTTTCAAAATTAATACGTCAATTATCTGCTTATAATATTATTATCAAAAAAATATTTAAGAACATTGACAATCTTATGCTAAAACAGCCAGACAATCGCTTACTACCCCAATCCCTAGATTCTGATATTTTGATATGGAAAAATCAAAATCTTGAAATGATAAAAAAAATTAAAGCACATTTAGCAGTAATGAATGAGAATAATAATGATTTGGCTATACTGGATAATGATATAGTTGAGCTTCTGATAACACTTGACCAAACAGAAACTCCATGAAGACATATGATTATACTATTCTCCAATGCCCGATTGCATATGAAAACTCTGGATTAACAAACACACGTTTTGTGTTTGTTCTATCTAATGACTTCTTTGTTACAACAGTTGTGTTGATCTCATGTAGATTAGATCGTAGTTTTACGTTGTCATGATGAAAAGTCTTATTGTCAAACAATGCTTTTTTATAGTTGTCATGGGATATGCTTGATTGCACAACACTACGAGATATTCCCTTTGCTTTTTTAACAACTTTTTTTTGGCTTGAAAGACTGTACATTTTCGACCTCAAACCAACAAACTCCTTGATCACACCTCCAGATAATTCATCCTTCATCTTACCTAAAACCTTCTTGTTAATATCTGAATGCAAAGGCGAATCTTTAGGGTAATCAGATGTGTCGTACCATCCCGCATGCCCTTTAGCTACTTCTAATTCCATGTCTTTATAGATATCTTCAGTAGGGATATCTATAACAAAGGAATCTGTATCTGTGTAAAGTACTTTGGACTCAGGATACAAGGGCTTAAAGTAGTCGTAAAGAAATTCTAACATCAAAAGCTTCGACAGCTCTAAAACAGTAAACCCAATAAAAACGGGCTTATCCAATTTGACTTTCTTTTTTTTCATCATTATGCCAAAAAGCTGATCATGAAATCTTCTGAAGTCCTGATAATTAGGTTTTGAAGTCAACTTAATTGCAACGTTTTCTCTGGTGACCAATCTAACATCTTTACGCTTGTGCGGATTTTCCATAGTCTTTCCAAAACAGCTGTTGTTCATCAACTTGAAAAAGTCTTTTTCTGAAGCATCTGCGGATTTAGTTCTGAGATCAGTGTTCTTCATTATGTATGGTTTCATGAACTGTTCTTGATCAAAAGCAATTATACGATGAACAGCTGTCAACTTCAAACCATGTCTTAAATAAAATTGTAGAAGCCTGTAATGGCAGACATAATTTTTTTTGCCTCGAAGATTAGGCACAAGTTTAGGTGGTTCTGTCATTGACACTTTTAGACTTTCTGCCGCTAATGGATAGTCATTATGGTAATCATGAAGTTCATGAGGATATTCTAAATCAACTTCTAGAATGAGACCTCTTTTACGATCAGCTTCTAGACTCTGAAGCCATTTTAAAAACTTTTGAATGTCTTTGAGCCCTGTGTACATTTTAAAGTTGCGTAATGGAAGTGATTGCGCCATTGCCCATCCATACAGATTGTTTGCATCTAAATACATAAGATAGTTAGACCTTTTACTTGGATCATAGTTGTCCAAGTATTTGTTGTTTGCTTTACAGTAATGGTGCGACGCCATACTGATTCCCCCACGCAATCCGTTTTCAATCATCTGAAGCATTGGCAGGTCAGACAATAAATCAATTTGTACTCCAGTAAATTTTAAGAAAGCATCCCAACTCATCCCAGGCGCAGAAATATAATGCGCGGGATCCAGGCTGTAATGTTTCATGCAGGTCTTCCTATAATTTTCAAAGACGTCCGCCAACAAACAGGTATCCGCCATTAAATAGGAATCATGATAGTCTCCCATCGTTTTACACTCTAACTTCTGCCACGCATCTTGAGCATGCTGGTAATCAGAATCACTGATGTCCTTTCCTCTGAGACTAGAAAAGAACGCGCCTTTAGGTGGAAGTGTATCTTCGTCAAACCTTTGCCAACTGTTCATGTACTCATAAGGGTAAACGCCCTTTCTAACAAGAGTTGGGTCAAAATATTCTTCTGTTATTGGGCAGGACTTTAAGGACATAGCCAGTGACTCTAATGAACCCATCATGTGTTGCATAGAGTCGTAGAAAGACATGTTATTTAAAGTGAAACACATGTACTTTTCTGATGACTGTGCAATGCATGACACCCTGAAGTCGCTGGTTACTGCTTGCATTATAAGGTGAGAGTCGTAACCTCGCAAGTTGTGAAAGAATATAGGCAGCTTCCATGTCTTTGGTTCAAACTTTAGTTGAAGATTGCATTTGTTATGTGCTGCTCCTCTAAACTTTCCGCTAATGTGATCATGGTCTCTTACTGTTGGATTCTCTGCGGTGGCAACCAAGGCCGCCCCACAAATCCAACAGTGAGTGGCTGAGTCATACTGTTGTTGGTCTTCAGGCGTCATTATGATTTCAGATAAGTTTAGATTATTAGAACAGGCATTACGCACTTGCTGCATGCGTTTTAAGAAGTATTTTGCAGCATTTGGTCCTCTGTATAATTCTGGCTTTGAATGGGCGCCATCCGACCTAACAATGATGAAGGCAAATGAACAAATCTGATGATTACTCATTAAGACTGTTTTAGGAAGTTTCTGTGGGGTTGGTCCTTCATAAGGAACAATGAGTGATTCGAAGTCTGCGTAAACAACATATGGACTAGTTTGCAACCGTTTCCAGTTCTTAAAACTAACTTTACTGCCTTCTCCGGGCTAATTAGTTCTGTATCACAGTCAACTGGGCTAATACAATGTTTTATATGTTCGCTCGCAGCTTGAACGGACGGAATTCTTGTTAAACATTTTCTACAGAATTCTTGTTTGCTATGTTGTTTTGTAGTATGCACTAGTAATCTACTCATTGTGCGTATTAGAGTGTAGTGCAACCCATTAAGGCTTTGCATCAGGAGTAAGTCTACATGAGTTTTGGTTGGTTCGCCTATTGTTGGACTGTTCTTTGACACTCTAATTGGCAGAAGGTTGGTTTCTTCAGACCATGTGTAGACATTAACAGTTATTGATGGATTTTGTTTTTCAAACTGATCAATTTTGTCTACAGCCATAGGAAATTCAAGGCCGTTAAAGTTAAGATCATTGGCCCACTGTAAATAGTTAGATACTCTCTCTGCATTTTTGGCAACGTGATGCAGCCTAGCAAGAACGCACCACATAAAACATTTGTCGTCTGAATTTTTTATGTTCAAAACTGCTTTCTTTGCAACTAATGTTGGAGGCAGTGGAATGTAAGCCTTGCCTACAATTGGCTCATACTTAGCCTGTCTTAATCTGATGTCTAGGACTTCACCCTCTGACCAACCAGAGCCTCTCATTTTAGCTGCTTCAGAGGCTTCATTAAACTGTGTAAGAAGTTGATCTGCCCAACCGGGTGTTAAGTCATTATGAGAAAGAATAGTCTGCTGTTTAGTTGAGACCCAGACTTCTAGATTTTCTTCGTTTATTGTTATATAGTCGATTAAAACAACTAACCTTACTTTAACTGGAGGGTTTATTGTTAGTTTACTTGGAACTTGAGAAATAGCGTGTACAACGCTTGCCTGTACCTTTGTTGGATCAATAACTTCTAAAACGACCTCATTTAAAGCTTTTGACAAACGCTCTTCCTCGAGCATTGCTTCAAACAATTCATCTGAACCTTCATATATCTTATCCATGTTGAGCTTCTTTTCTAACTCAAAATATTTATTTAAATCAAAAAAATAAAAGTTAATCAGAATCAATATCAACGGTCTTTTTGTGCTTGGACTCATAAACTAAAGTATAAACGCCCTTTGGGGTTGTTAATGTGAGCTGTTTAGAACAGAGTTTAATGTCTCGTTTACTTTTTTTAAACATTCCTTTTTTATCTGGTCGGTGTCTGGTTGTTGAGAAAAAGTTGCCCTTGCCTTTCTTTGAAGATCAAACTTTTGTCTTTTGTAGTCCTCAAAATCAGCCTGTAGGCGACTAAATTCTTCATCCGTGATGTTTGAGTCAGCAAGTGCTTTATCAATTATCAGTTTGAAGGAACTAAGTTTAGCTGTTATTAGTTGAACCATAGCTGTGTGCTTTTGGAGTTTAGCTTTTATTTTTTTGCTGACAGCACTTACAGCCAATGAACACAGGCCAAGAGTTAAAGACAAACCACCTAGAGGTATAGCTACCGGTGCACCTACGCCTGTTGCTAAGAGACCTACACTTGTTCCTGCTGTTAAAGCACTAGTGATCGATGCTCCAGTATTAACATATGTAACAGCATTAAAGGCAGCAGAATACCTTCGTTTGGTTTTACTGTATTTTGAAAGGTCCTGCTCTAGTTGGGTTTGCATTTGTGTAATGTTGGTTAATCTGAAAGTTTTTATGTCTACAGCAGCAGCTATCTCTTCTTTGGGCACTTTTGGATAAGTCGTAACAGACATGCTTTTTTAAAATAAAAATAATTTAGTATTGGATATCTTTCAATCTGTTATCTTGAATATTCAGCTGCGCATCATATATTAAAAACAAATGTACATTAAGTGGTTTATCACTCTCTTTTTCTTTATCAATTTGAATGTTTATTACGTCTTTAACTGTTCTCCCACTCCCATGCAACTGATTATCTTCTGTTGACCTTAGGTCAATCCATAAACCGTATTTCGTTGTTAAATATTCATCAAGTCTAACACTGTGAAGGTGTAGATCTTTAGACACAAGGTCTACTGTTGGACTTCTACACCTCCCGCCTCCAAACAATTTTCTTATTTCATCAAAATGATGATAAGGTTTAAGCCCGCTACCGTAGACTTGGTTAGGACTACCCTCAATTGAACATTGTACTTTTGTTATTTTAGGATTGATAAACTTTTCACTTTGTCTTTTGAATGGTTCTTCATCTTCACACAGCAATAAAATACCTTTAAGGGATCTTGCTGCGGCGCTAAAACTAAAGTTCCATATTGTGTCTGCCCTGCTTTTAGGATATTTTGAATGATGAATCACTCTTTCGTAATATATTGCTAATTTTGACTGATATTGTTGCTCAATCAGCCTTGCTAAGTTAGGGTTGCTAACAATGTCAAACTCTAACGAGATGTCGAAAATGCTGTACTTGGAATCAGTGTCTGTCGATCTAATGACACGTTTGTATTCATTAAAAGTTAGTTCATATGACAATCTGTCTTTTAATGCTCCTTGAAAGTATGGCGCATGCGCTTTTAACAACTCAAAATCTAAGGGTATGGAAAAGCGATTTCCATAAGCAAAACTTACAGCTTCATACTTGTTACCGTCTTTAGCGTCTTCGGCGTCTATTCTGTGTTTTAGTGCTTCGTTATTTTCGATTCCTTGAAACGCAAGATCGGCCCTTTCATTATCGGTTAGCCATAGATCAGAATAGATTAGAAATATGTCTGCATTGTGTAAAGAAAATATTTCTTGCCCCTCAAGTTTTATAGAAATTTTCTTAACGATTGCCCGTCCCAGATTCTGGACTACTGTCCTGTTTACGTCTGTTGCTGAATCAAGTTCTATTTTAAAAGTAAGCCGTGCAGATCCCGGTACAATCACTTCATCTGCTCCTAGGTCTGGAAATTTGACAGTAAGAATCTGATCTGAATCAATAGTAGATGGATTATTTGGAACAATAATATTCTGTTTATTTCCCTTCACGCCAAAGGGCTCTTTCAGTCTTCTATGCGGGTCAAGAATCGAGCCATATGCTTGTGACATTTTTTTTTATAAAACAAAATAAAAAGTTAATTATTTAAAAACATGGCAGAAGAAGATTATGATGTTTTTGATCCTGGAGACGACATGAGTGAAATGACGCCTTTGACACATCCATTACAATCATTGCGGCGTGAATTAACAGAAAGTAAGGTCAAATCATTTTATCAAAGTTTAGGCCAAGAACCTCCCGAATTTATAGACCCTAATGATTTTGAAACAAAAGATGACCATTTGTTTGTGAAAAACGAGCAAGGACAACTTGTTCAGCTTACAACTAAACCAGACCCATCAAAGTTTTTAGCAAAGACTACAATTAGACAAAGGCTCAGTGTGAGCGATCAAAATCGCCTTGGCATTGCTAAACCGCGAAGATTAGACAGTGAGGCAGTTGCTAAACTTCAAAACACACTACAAGAACTCCCAACAGATAACCAAATACAAAACATACCCCTTAAAGATTTAAGCCCAACAGCAGACGAAATAATAGAAACCAGTTTTTCAGAAGAAACAGTATTAAAAACTATGCACGATCCGCCGCTACCTATGAGAGAAATAACGGCCCTTGATCATGCTTTGAAAAGCATCAGAGGCGAATTAACAAACAATTTAGCAAAACTGGGTGAACTAGATGAGCATATAAAAAGAGAAAAAGAAAAACTAGTTGAGGCTGATGACCACAACTTAGGACCTGGTGTTAAAGAAAGAATAACACAAAGACTAAAAGATCTTGAACAAGAGAGATCAGCAAGACTAGAAGTGCTGTCTACTAACCGAGAACAATTACGAACTCAAGTGAGCAGAATAAGAGAAACTATCCAAAGAATTTTATATGAAGACACAACGTTAGCAGAACGAATAAGAACACTGTTTAGAGAGCAAGGCGTCACATTAGCGAGCGTTATAACAGCCTTAGGATTTGCAATAAGTACACTGGTGTTGGCTATTACAGGCGGTGGGGGAGCAGTGCCACCAGGCCCGTCGTCAGATAAATCATGGATAAAAAAACAACTCGATCATCTTGCGGGTTTATTAAAAAAATTAGCCAGTAAGGCAATAGATTCTTTGCCTGGTATAATAGGGGGGATCGTTAGCTGGCTTTTGTCTGCCGCAAGTAAAGTAGTTGGCTTTATGGCTGAGCACTTATGGGCATTAGTTGTCTTAATAGTTGGGTTACTTTATAGTAAGATAAAGACCAAGTAATCCTAGGGCAGTTAATCCAATAACAAGTGCTGTCTTTTCATATTCATGGTCATTATTTCTTGGGACCACAGGGATTGAATGGGGGGGGGTTGGGGGGCTCGGGGATTGGTGGGGCTTCTTTTTTTATTGCTATTGCTGGCTTAGAATTTATGTCGTTTTTTCCGACCTTCTCTTCTTTACCAGCCACAAGGATTTCATTATTATAGTTTATTATTGTTCCTATCTGGAGTCTGAGGTCAGAAGGCAGCATGTATAAACCAGTGCCAACAGCAAAGTCTACTTTCGATCTTGCGAATTGTAAAACATTTTGGTACCTTTTAATACTTGAAGGCAAATCAATTGCAGAATTAATAGAATCCTCTAAATTTGCTAAATACTGTTTTTGGGCGTCAAAGCCAGTAGAAGGATCAATTATGTTTGATCTCGTTTGTGCTTGCGAACCTAGCAAACACCAAACATAAGTACGAATAGAGTCGTTTATTCGTTCTATTCCCGCTTTTGTTAGGCCCTTAGAGGTATCCAAAATAAATGTAGTCCATGCTGTTTTATGCTCTTGCTCTATGGACCCGAGGTGAACAGTTGTGCCTGAAGAGAAAGATGTGTAAGGAGGATTCCAATCATAGTTATACTTTCTGTGCACGCCCCAAAAATAAAGGGTGCCTAAACCATGATTAAGATCCAACTTTTGTCTAAAGTCTGTCTTTGGGTCAATATCAAATTCGTTACAGATCCTTTCAAAAGCCTTGTAATCTATTCTGTTGCTGAATGGATTAAACGTTTTGTCATTTGGTAATGGTGCTTGCAGTTCAGATAAAATACGTCTGAAGGTGTAATAAAAATGAAATCTATACACTGACCTCACCAAAGGATCAGGATGATTTAAATGATCAGCATACGACACTCCACACCCAGTTGATGCGCAAAACACAGCAAAGTTTAACTGGTTCTGATAAAACTGCATCGGATGACTGAACCACACTTTCGGGATGTAGTCGTTTTTGATAGGAGGGTTAAGATAACGATCCAATGGAGTACTAACCTTTACTTGAAAGGCGTCAGTCTGAGTCACAGAAATGTCGAGGGTGTCAGTTGTTATATTTTTAAGATTGTAGTGCGGTCCAACAGAATATTTTGCATTAGTATATTTGAATGCACTCATTTTTAAATTGTTTTAAAAATGTTTGTAACAATAACAACTCAAGACAGTCCTTCGTTTTTAGAATATGCTATTGATAATAACTGCGGAACCCAAAGGGTCGCACTCCATGAAATATTCTACAAAGTCGTATGGTTTAATATAAGTCAATCCAAGAGGAATAATGAGATTTCAAAACTTGACAGAAGAGGAGACGTAATTAGCCAGTTAACCATACCTGATGGTTATTACGGGTTTTGCTCGCTAAAAGAAGCAATGAGTAACTTCGACATTACTCTCAAACTTAACAATGCAAATCTAAAAACAATGTTGACATTCAAACCTGAAGGAGAAGAAGTCAATTACTTTTTTGATGTAGAGCTAGCTAAAATGTTAGGCTTTAAACCCAATCAAGCCTATTATAGATTTAGAGTTACACCAGACAAAACTACTTATGAGGGGGAAAATCCGCTCGATCTTGCATTACATTCATTACTCTATGTTCATTTAGACGAGCTGAGCACTGATGAAAACTTATATGATGGAAGGCCCTCAACTGTTTTAAGAGCTCTTCCATCAGGGAAAGCTGCATATTGCGATTATGAAATTATACGATTCCCTAATTTACAGTTTAAAAGATTAGCTTGTGGGAGGGTCGGATCGTTTAATATAAAGATCACAGATAAAACAGGGAAAGTCGTGAAATGTGATAACCTGCACATTGTTTTAGAAATAAAATAATACGTTGTTTTAAAAAATGTCACGTGGACCAGACGATTCGGGGGTCACATTAGCGCCTGAGAGGTGTGTAACTTTAGAATTAAAAGACCTTGCAGACGTTGAGGACTTTGAACAAAACGGTGAGATAGGCACTTTATATGGTTTTGAGTACACTAAAGATGGTTATTATAAACGCAAAGAGGTTGACGACAACAAAAGGTTTCCTAAACTAGAACAACTACGCAATCTAGAAGCAAATAATACAGGTCAGTATGAATATAAAATAGTTCGAAAAACTGACAACAAATGGCACTTAGAACCATATTTAGAATGGGCATAAAATTTGAATTCTTAAGCCCATTTACATTTTTCGACCGTCAAAAAAGTTTCAGAAAAGCATTGAACTCTGGCCCTTTACATGTAAGTCTTATGCCAGAGGACAACAGTCGGAAAGAGATCGAAATAAAGCCGTTTGGGGACAAACAGTACATCCTCCACAGAAGAGAATCGGTTTTAAAGAAAGCTTCTACAAAATTACAGTTCATTCCACGCACAAAATTAGGAGACACGTTCACAATGATATTTAAAATTTCTGTCTTAAAAGATGAGGCGAGAAATGGAGCTCTGGGCGTCAGTGATAATCTTATGAAAGGAATTCTTATTAGCTGGCAAAACTTAGACGTTGACAAACTTAAAGTTACTGTCGTTGTTCTTTACAATGGCGAGGATATTAAGGTCATAACAACAAGCAACAAAATTGATATTAGTTTAAATAGAAACGATCTTACAGAACTGAACTGGATTAATCTTACACATTTGGGCCTTATAGGGTTTTATTATACTGAACAAGTTTTGACAGAGAGTATGATAAAAACAATAACTGGATTAGATTAAATTCTGTTATAAAACTATGGAGCAAACGACTTTGGTGTTAAACTTTATGACAAAAACCCCTCATTGTTCATTGATTTTTGGACAGACTGGTTGTGGAAAAACAATATTTATCCTCGACCTATTACAAACAGTTTATCGTTATAATTTTGATCATATTGTAATTTTCTGTCCAACACTCAAATGGAACAAAGCATATCACGACAGAAGGTTTATATGGACAGATGATGAAATCTATTTAGTTGACCCTAGCAATAAACTGAGTGAGTGTTTAGAACATTTTTTTAAACTGTTTGAGGGAACGCAGACATTATTTATTATAGATGATTGTTCAGCAGAAAAGGATATAGTTAAAAAGAGAAACGCTTTGTCAAAACTAGCTTTCAGTGGAAGACATGCTGGGATAAGTGTGTGGATTTTATGTCAAAAATATAACTCAGTTTTAAAAGACTTTAGAGAACAATTAAAGACTGTAGTTTTATTTCACATGAAAGATAGAGACGCATTTGATGAATGTATGCGTGAAAATGATGTTATTGAAAACGATCAAGAAAAACGAAGGATTAAGCAAAAACTGAAGTCTCAAAAGTTTTCTAAATTAGTGTTAAAAACAGATAATCCTACACATTATGTATGTTTGTAAAGTGTTTACTATTAGAGAACTATAAAATAGGCATTCTGGGTAAGCCGGCGGAGCAACAGCGAAACCGGCTTTAGCCGGTTGGAGCTGGCGGAGGTGGGTGAGCCAGAATGCCTATTTTATAGTTCTCTACATGTCATCGTTAAAGACACAGTTGTTAGCCTATAGAAAATCTCCTGAACCTGTCCTGTCGCTGTTTTCCCTGGAGGATACTCGCTGGTTTCCTGAGAAAATAGCTATTATGGGTTTCTGAAGCTAGCGTGCTGCCATAGCCAGAAGACGGTGTTATCATTCTGACGGTTCTGCCCCTGTGCCAAGGTGTGCCCACTATCATCATACACGCACGCACAACTTGCCTCTGTGCGCTTGGGCGCACGTGCAATCGGTTGTCAGGTTCCCTTGGCGTGCTGCGGTGTGTGTCCCCCCCTCCCCCCCCCCCTCTGTCTCTCTCTCTCTCTCTCTCTCTCTCTCTCTCTCTCTCTCTCTCTGTGTCTGTGTGTGTAAGTGAGTGTGTGTGTGTGTGTGATGTTTAGAGAGAGAGAGAGAGAGAGAGAGAGAGAGGACGGACTGTAAGATTAGGAGAGGTGACGTGTATGCGGAAAGGAATGTGATAGCGTGCTCTCTCTCTCTCTCTTCTCTGTGTGTGTGTGTGTGTGTGTGTGTGTGTGTGTGTGTGTGTGTGTGTGTGTGTGTCTTTATATGTGCGTGTTAGAGAGAGAGAAGGAGGAGGGGGAAGGGGGGAAAGAAAAGTAAGGAGAGACGACGGGGTGTGATATGAGAGAGATATGTGATATCACGTCTCTCTCTCCTCTCTCTCTCTCTCTCTCTCTCTCTCTCTCTCTCCTCTCTCTCTCTCTCCTCTGTATGTTTGTGAGTATGAGCAAGTGTGTGCGTGTGTGTGTTAGAGAGAGAGAGAGAGAGAGAGAGAGAGAGAGAGAGAGAGAAAGAGATAAAGTGGACGGAGATGCAGATTAGGAGAGATGACGTGTATGCAGGGAGATATGTGATAGCGTGCTTTTTAGTGTGTGTGTGTGTGTGTGTGTGTGTGTGTGTGTGTGTGTGTGTGTGTGTGTGTGTGTGTGTAAGGCGCAAGAGGTAACGTAAACCAGTGACTCTGAAAACAGTGTATTCTGGTCGGTGTGCGTCATATCCCATTGTGTGATGTCACCGTTGTGAACTTATGAAGCCAGATGTGTTTGTCAGTTAGGCTAACTTTGGACCAGAAGATCGGTAATCGGTGCGTGTGTGTGTGTGTGTGTGTGTGTGTGTGTGTGTGTGTGTGTGTGTGTGTGTGTGTGAGTGAGTGTGTGGGTGTGTGCGCGCGCGTGTGTGTGTACGTGTGTGTGTGTGTGTGTGTGTGTGTGTTGTGTGTGTGTGTGTGTGTGTGTGTGTGTGTGTGTGTGTGTGTGTGTGTGCGTGCGTGTGCGTGTGTGTGTGTATGGTTGTGTGTGTGTGTGTGGTTGTTTGTTTGTGTGTGTGTGTGTGTGTGCGTGTGTGTGTGTGTGTGTGTGTGTGTGTGTGTGTGTGTGTGTGTTAGAGAGAGAGAAGGTGTGTGCGTGTGGGAGAGAGAGAGAGAGAGAGAGAGAGTGTGTGTGTGTGTGTGTGTGTGTGTGTGTGTGTGTCCGTCTTTTCATTTGCTTATGTGTACGTATATAGGTCACTGGGGCCAGACCTTACCACTTAAACACATGTATCAGCTGCAAGAGGGCGGAGTTCCAGAAGGGGGGGGGGGGGGGGGGGGGGGGGGGGGGGGGGGGGGGGGGGGGACTGTGGGGGTCCTCCACTAGTAGGGAATGAGGTAACCGTGCCAAAAAATGCCAACCAATTTTTTGCCAGTCAGGAGAGTGGGAGTGTCCAAAAACCACGGAACCCGCCTCCCCCTCCCCCCCCCCCCTCCCCCGTTTTCCCTCGCCCGCCTGAAAATATATCCGGAAAGGTGCCCATATTAGCCATCTCACTACAACGAGAAAAAAGACACATGTACAGAAGAATGAAATTATAAGACAACTTCAGTTTCAGATTCTGTTTCATCAAGGATGTGGCACTACGTGCAGACTAGACCATAATATGCTACACTACATCTGTTAAGTTTCGAGACCACACTGCGCAGAATGTTCAGCTGACGGATAAATGAATAAATGAACCAGATGAAAGGATGTAAGACGAGAGTCTCATGGATACGACTCAGCAGATGTCTGACTTGTAAAAACGCATTAGCCCAAAGCGTTGGTCAGACCTTGAGTACCTACCTACCTAACATTGTTTGCGCCAGTATTATCACTGTATGTGTTCTTTTCACGTATACACACACACACATCGACAAACAAGTCATCCAGTACCTATCGAACGTTAAGAAACAAACAAACAACAACCATCCTGGCTTTCCTTCGTTACCCACTTGGAAAAGGAAGGAAATTTTAAAAAATTCACATGAATTATTTCGCTTGTTTTGAATAAGGTGATAGCGGACAACACGGGCATGAAACTGTATCAGCAACAGGCATGCTAGCGACTGCAAAACCTTCAGAAGTCACCGTTCTATCCACAAAATTATAGGCATCAGGGAAACTCTGATTGTGCATGCACTCTTCAAAGAAACGGCCAAGAGTTCGATTGAACGTTGTTTCAGACCGGTATCTTATGTTTTGGAATCTTCTGTAACAGCCTCCAACACCACACCGTCAGACCCACCTCCTCCGTTCTGCAATAAAGCTTCACCATCTCATGGTCAGAACCACCTCCTCTGTTCTGCAATAAAGCTTCACCATGACATGGCCAAAATCACCTGCTGTGTTCTGCTATAAAGCTTCACCATTAAATGGTCAGAACCACCAGCTGTGTTCTGCAATAAAGCTTCACGTCACATGGTCAGAACCACCAGCTGTGCTCTGCAGTAAAGCTTCACCATCACATGGTCAGGACCACCTCCTCCGTTCTGCAATAAAGCTTCACCATCACATGGTTAGAACCACCTGCTCCGTTCTGCAACACCTTTGGACACCATATTTCCAGAACTATCAGTTCTTTGTTACGACAACCTCCAACACCCCACCGCCTATACCACCAGCGCCGTTCTGCAACAACTTCAATATTTCCAGAACGATCAGGGTTGTTTTTTTTCTATGACAACCTCCGACATCACACCGCCAGAACCATCAGCGCCGTTCTGCAACAACCTCCAATACCTCAAGCCTCTTCCACCCCTCACCCCCCCCCCCCCCCTCCAAGAAGCCACCTGCTCTGATGTGCAACAACTTCAACATCTCCATCAGTTGTTATTTTTCTGACAACTTCCAACGTCCCACCGCAAAAACGATCGGCGCCGTTCTACAACAACCTTTAATACCTCACCTCCTACCCCCCACCCCAGGAACCACCTGCTCCGTTCTGCAACACCATCCAACACCACGCCTCCACGACTATCAGTATTTTCTTAGAACAACCTTCAACACCACACGCCCCAGAACCACTAGCTTCTCTCTTCAACAGCTCCCAATACCCCTCCACCAGACCCGCCACTCTGCCCTGAAACAAACCCCAAACCACACCACCAGAACTGCCAGCTCCTTCTGCAGCAGGCTCCAACACCACACCACCAGAACTGCCAGCTCCTTCTGCAACAGGCCCCAATACCACACCACCAGAACTGTCAGCTTTCTGCAACAGGCTCCAATACAACACCACCAGAACTGCCAGCTTCTTCTGCAACAGGCTCCAATACCACACCACCAGAACTGCCAGCTTTCTGCAACAGGCTCCAATACCACACCACCAGAACTGTCAGCTTTCTGCAACAGGCTCCAATACAACACCACCAGAACTGCCAGCTCCTTCTGCAGCAGACTCCAATACCACACCACCAGAACTGCCAGCTCCTTCTGCAGCAGGCTCCAATACCACACCACCAGAAGTGCCAGCTCCTTCTGCAGCAGACTCCAATACCACACCACCAGAAGTGCCAGCTCCTTCTGCAGCAGACTCCAATACCACACCACCAGAACTGCCAGCTCCTTCTGCAGCAGGCTCCAATACCACACCACCAGAAGTGCCAGCTCCTTCTGCAGCAACTCCAATACCACACCACAGAAAGTGCCAGCTCCTTCTGCAGCAGACTCCAATACCACACCACCAGAAGTGCCAGCTCCTTCTGCAGCAGACTCCAATACCACACACCAGAAGTGCCAGCTCCTTTCTGCAGCAGACTCCAATACCACACTGCCAGAGTCACCAGCTTTGGCCACGCATTGTGCCTTTTCTTTTTGTACGCCATCACAGCAAAAGGAGCTGACGGAGCTGCCCCTGTCCCTCACCCCCCCCCTCTCTCTCTCTCTCTCTCTCTCTCTCTCTCTCTCTCTCTCCTCTCTCTCTCTACGCTGTTAAATAACTTGTTTCAAAGTTGTCTTTTAAAAACCAAAGACAGAATCTGCCAGGCGTGTGTGTGTGTGCGTGTGTGTGTGTGTGTGTGTGTGTGTGTGTGTGTGTGTGTGTGTGTGTGTGTGTGTGTGTGTGTGAAGTTTGTTTTTTCGTAACAAGAAGTTCATTTGTAGATGTGTTGACAAGAAAAAAAAGTTGAAACAAATTACACTTTCTGTCAAATCAGTTATAAATGAGAAACAAAGACACTATGTGTGCACCAATTTTAAACCATGAACCTACTCAGGCTATCGCCTTAAACTGATGAAGAAAATACCATAAATTTTGTATGGGGACATTGTTGCATCTAAAGGCAAGAACAACTTTTTTCCTGAGGAAAACAGTTTTGATCCTCGAGGAAAATAGCGAAAAGAGAGAACAGGTTTATTATCCAAGGATCACAACATTTTCCTGGAGATACACTACTGTTTTCCCAGTTTTCATGAGGATAATATCCATTTTCCCTGTGTTCTCTGAAGATCACAATTACTTTTTTTTCTGTTTTCTTTGGGATGATGACTCTCATCCGTCTTTTTCCAGAAGAAACGAGATAATACCGCGAGGAAATGTTATTGAACAGAGAAAAGAGCCATGATCATTGTTTTGCCATGACAAGCACTAATGAGGGTCGGCAAAACAAGAAAATAAGCTATGATCCCGAGAATCATAACTTAATTTCCTATTTGCATTGTTTTCCCTTAAGGACGAAAAAAACAACAACTGTTTATCCTTCGAGAATAAGGAATACAGTTGCGATCCTAAAGATAACACGGATAATAACTGTTTTCGTAATGAAAATAGGGGGAAACCATTGTGATCCTCAGAGAAAACAAGGACAACAGTTATTATCCTAAAGAGAACAGTCAGATCTTCAGTGACAAAAGCTTAACCTACGTTTTTCTGAAGGGTTATTACCGTTTTCAAGGGAACATAGCTATCATCGGCCATAAAGCCAGTATTCCTCCCTTACTCTATACAGCAAAGACAAGCTAGCTAGCCCACGTAAGTCTGGCCTTACGACGCATCTCTCAGCCACAGGTCTGGTTGTGCTGTGTTTATGCAAACAGTAGGCATTGCTGCACGTGATAAGTGTAATTAGTGTTCATGTATGTTTCGTACGCGTCAGTGTACAGAAATGTGCATACGGATGTGCTTCTTTGTTTTTTGTTTGTTTGTGTGTTTGTTTTTGTTATAAAATGCATAGTTTGTTGAGTGCACTTTTTTTTTTAAAAAGAATATGTGTTTGACTGATATAATGTGTAAACTAGATTTGGGTGTGTATTGCTTACATAGATGGTGATGATGATGATGATGATGATGAATGATGATGATGATATGATGATCATGATGATCATGATGATCATGATGATCATGATTTTTATTATTTGTATTGCTGTTGTTGTTATTGTTGTTATTGTAAAGCACCAAGAGCACCTTTCTGGGTAGTGTGCTATATTAGTATGCTTCATTAACATTACAATAATTATTATCATTATTGTTGTTATTGTAATTATTATTATTGTTATCATTATTATTACTATTACTATTATCATCATCATCATCATCATTTCCACTATCATTTTCACTGGTAGTAGTAGTAGTAGTAGTAGTAGTAGTAGTAGTAGTAGTAGTAAAAGAAGAAGAAGAAGAAAAAGAAGAATTATCATCATCATCATCATCATCATCATCATCATCATCATCATTACCATCACTGTTATTTTTTTTACTATTATTATTATATTGTCCGGGGGAACAGCCTAGGAGGGAGGGCAACTTGAGCTGTGACACTCGCCTTGCCCCTGTCGCAGACATCTTATTCACCACCCACCCACCATCTTTACTTCCACCGCTGTGATAATAATGAGACGCCGATGAGGGAAGGAAGGGAGGGAGGGGAGGGAGGGAGAGAGGGAAAAAGAGGGGGCATGAGGGAAGGAGAAGGGGGGCGGGGAGGATATAAAGCTGCAAGAGGCATGACGGTGACGAGCGGTGTAAGCTGAGGGTGGGGTGAGTTGGGGTGAAGGTGTTGATAGTTTAATGAGCTGTTAGCGCTCTCTCTCTCTCTCTCTCCTCAACACACACACACACACACACACACACACAACGAACGCACGCACGCACGAACGCGCGCACACACACACACACGCACGCACGCCCGGACGCACTCGCTCACACACACACACACACGCGCGCGCGCGCACTCACACGCACACATATGCAGGCACGCAGGCACGCACGCGCGCGCACACACACACACACACACACACACACATACCACACACACACACACACACACACACACACACACACACACACACACACAGACACACATACGGTCCGCCTCCCTCCTCCCCCCCCCTCCCCTTATCTCCCTCCCCTTGCCTTCTCTTCTCCCCCCATAGCTTCACGTCCGACACATGCAGGCTTATACGGGTGAAGGTGTTGATAGTTTAATGAGCCCTTCAGTCTGCTATCTCGCTGAAACAGATAACACAGAGGTGCCATGCACGTGAGCCCCGGACTTGCTGTGCTGGATTGTAGCCTCCGTTAGTCTCGCAACTGCTCGGTTTGTGTATTTCTGTTAAAAAGCTTTGATCGACCTTTTACAATAATTACCAACCAGTCCCCCAGTGGGACTAGAGTGAACGGTAGGCAGGGATTGTTTGGGTCGGATGGTGGTGGTGGTGGAGGAGGGGGGGGGGAGGGAAACTGGGAGCGGATGGGTGGGTGACTTTCAACCTGGAGGGGACAGCATCATAATAATAATAAGGAGCTTTTTTTGTTGCTAACAGTCGAGAGAAAGAGTTCAGAATCCGACGAGTCACACGTGGCCTAAAGATTATGTTTTGATAGACAGATAGATGATACAAGTATGTATGTATGTATGTATTTGTATGTATGTATGTGTGTACGTATCTTTGTGTGAATCTCTCTCTCTCTCTCTCTCTCTCTCTCCTCTCTCTCTCTCCTCTCTCCCCCCCCCCCCCCCCCCTGTCTCTCTCTATCTCTCTCTCTCTGAGTGTTACTCTCCAATCGCCAAAACATCCGATATACAGCTTTGCAAGTGGATAGATATACACGTTGTTACGTCTCTCTCTCTCTCTCTCTCTCTCTCTCTCTCTCTCTCGTCTCTCTCTCCCTCTGTCAGTCTTGGGCGCACCGCGCGCGCGCACAGAGTAAAGATATCCCCGCGAGGTGTGCCAAAGTCAGCGTGTTGCCAGTTATCAAACGCGACCATACGGCAGGGAGTGCTAAACGTGTGTGCTGGAAGGAAGCCCCGCTATGATAAGATTGTGTCCTTGTATAGGTCTCCAAGTTTCACGTGCTTCCCGCGTTCGCTTCCACAAATTATCTTCTTTGCCCCCTTGCCTCCAACCCTCCCCCCCCTATCCCCCCCCCCCCCCCCCCCCCCCCCCCCCACCCCCCCCCCCCCCCCCGCCCCCGTCCTCGTTTCATCCTTACACTGCTTCCCTTTACTTTCCACCTCCAACGCACGTACATGCACGCAGACAGGCAAGCAGACAGACAGGTAAGCAGGCAGGCAGGCAACACACACACACACACACACACACACACACACACACACACACTCACGCACGCACGCACGCACGCACGGACGCACACACACATACACACACACACGCGCGCGCGCGCGCGCACACACGTGCGCTCGCGCTCACAAACACCTCTTCCACGTTCTCCTTGCCCATTTTTGACGTTCCATTTGGTCATTTTAGCTGTTGTTATCCATGCACGTAAATTGAAACTGTGTGGAGCGCATTGTTTTTTTTGTTGTTGTTTTTTTTGTTGTTGTTTTGTTTTTTGTGGGTTCCTTTGTTTTTTTTGGCGTTTCTGTGAATATCTTCTTCCTATTCTTATTCTTTTGAAGTTCTTAATCTTCTTGCTCTTCTTCTTTTTGCTCTTCTTTTCCTTTTCTTCTTCTTCTTCTTCTTCTTTTTCTTTCTTTCTTTCTTTCTTTTTTTCTACTTTAGCAAGGCCTCAATCTCTTTCTTCTTCCCCCCAATTTATTTCCACTTGTTTCTCCAGACTCCCACCTCCCCGTGTCCATTATTTCCCCTCCCTGGCCTTTTGCCAGAGCTCGAAAAGCATTGGTACCATCGGTTGATATTGCTGACCTGTTAGTAGAATGCTGGATGTAAGAAGTAACAGTTGTACACCCTGCACTGACGCTTGTGACGGTCCGACCGTGGATACATTATCTTTTGATCATCACAAAGAGAAACAAACAAGAAAGACAATTCAGTGAGGTAAGCGTGCAAAAGAACCGCAATATTGAATTGAGTCCAAACGAAACCACTTGCCAGATTCGTTCTGGGTTACAGTCAGCCAGATCTCTGTGACAGTGTGGTACACAGCCCAACTTTTCCTTTTGTTGCAGTCTTGCTATATTTGGTTAGAGTCAACGGGACTTGTCATTATATATACATATATATAGGAGAGCTCATCATCACCATTAGTTACACTTTACCATCTGTACGAATGATGTAAACCTGTTGACAATGTTCTCCACAGTTCAGCATCATGCTTAGTCACTGTCTTAAAAGTTGCTTCAAGTTTTACCATTGTCCACAGTCGTACCACCATTCGCGGCGATAATTTTACACCTGAGGACAGTGTTGTAGAGTTCAACGTTACGTGTGCATAGATTTACTTACGGTTACAGTCTTACTGTTCGTTACATTCACTCAGAACGGTAGACGATGTTGCAATGCTCAGCATCACCAATGGGCTACAATCAGACTATTCGTTACAATCTTTCCTGTAAAGCCCAACACGTGTGTGTACGTGCAAGGACAAAGACAAGAATGCTGGGGCCCGGGGGTGGGGGGGGGGGACTTATTTGTTCATCCCGATCATCACCCTTTGCCATTCCCTCTCTCTCCCCTCTCTGTGTTCATGATAAACTGGTCCCTGTGTCGGAGCACATAGAGCCACGTGCACAGTGCTTTGCTGTTCGGAGGAAGCAATGCGTTTTGTAC
>CM065737.1:25306967-25309467 GCA_033310375.1 Conus canariensis | reverse complement strand
CGTGCGTGTGTGCATTGTGTGTGTATGTGTGTATTTGTGTGTGTGTGTGTGTGTGTGTGTGTGTGTGTGTGTGTGTGTGTGCGTGCGCGCGCGCGAGCGAGCGCGTGCGTGAGCGCTCCCGTGCTTGCACACACACACACACACACACACACACACACACACACACACACACACACACACACACACACACACGTCTATGCACAAACGTGTGTATGCAACACATTGACATGGTTACAGAACGCACTTCAAAGAAGACAGTCTTCTTTACTAAGACAACCTCCAACCCCTCCTCACCCCCCAACACACACACACACACACACAATCAGTGTCTTGTGTTTGGTTGAGTCACTCCTTCGGCGTCTTCCATCCCTCCCTCCCCTTTGATGCTCTCGCAAGGCCAACCAACACACCCATGGCTTACATGTATCGTCTGTTGCTGGACCGGCCCCATACTGGCTCATTATTAATAATGTCAGTCTGGCCCAGACGAGTTGGTTTACTAGCGCATGGACTGTTCCGTGACGCCTTGCCTGTGTTGTAGAAAAGAACAAGTGGTCTGTAGCTGACTCAACGGCTCGTTGGAACCTGCTGCTTTGGTTACGGGGTCGCTTTCTTGGCAATTTGGCAATAAACCGTTGTTAGTTAAGCTGGTGGGGTTTACCTTTGGTTGATCTGGGGAGGGAGCAGTGAGGAAAGGCATGAACTGCAGGATTACGGTCTCTGTGTGTCTGTTTGTTTGTTTGTTTGTCTCTGTCTGTCTATCTGTCTGTCTGTCTGTCTGTCTCTTCTCTCTCTCTCTCTCTCTCTCAGAGAGAGAGAGAGAGAGAGAGATGTGTGTGTGTGTGTGTGTGTGTGTGTGTGTGTGTGTGTGTCTGTCTGTCTGTCGTGTCTGTGTGTCTGTGTGTCTGTTTCTGTCTGTCTGTCTGAGTTCGTTGTGTGAATGGGGAGAGAGAACAGACAAATATAAAGTCATTGATCTGATCACTGTAATATTATCATTATATTATTATTATCATTATATTATTATCATCATCATCATCATCATCATCATCATCATCATCATCATCATCATTATTATCAAACACGAACAAAGTGTAGACACTATGAAAAAAGAAATAAAAAACGAACAAAGAACGTGATAAAAGGCGAGTGAGGAACATGCATGTTAGTTAGAGAGGTGGATGATCTTCTTTCTCCCCCTTCGCCGTTTTCCGACTGATGAGCAGCAGGCGTGACTGATGTGATCAGCACATGTGTTTGATGATGGCGGTTTGGGGGAGGTGACCTGGCGCCATACTGACATCACAACGAGGCATACAAACTTTGTTGATGTAATGTGGTACCCGTTCACCTAGTGAGTTTGTGTCTGACCAAAATAAGAGAGATGAATGAGAACTTGCTTCCTTTACATGATTTTAGTCGCTATGGATATTGGTGGTGGTGGTGGTGGTGATGGTTGTGGTGGTGGAGGCGGTGGTGGTGTAATGTGTGTGCGTGTGTGTGTGTGTGTGTGTGTGTGTGTGTGGTGTGTGTGTGTGTGTGTGTGTTGTGTGTCTGTGTGTTTTGTGTGTCTGTGTGTGTGTCTGTGTGTGTGTGTGTCGTGTTTGTCTGGTCGGTCGGTCTGTCTGTGGAGGTGGGTGGATAGATGGCTGGCTGGATGTGTGTGTGTGTGTGTGTGTGTGTGTGTGTGTGTGTGTGTGTGTGTGTGTGTGTGTGTGTGTGTTTCTTGAAACATACTCCAGCTGAACATCCAGGATGAAGAGGAGGGTTAGGGGTGCTGCTCTCATCCACAGGACGCACCTTCACGAGTCAGACTCGGCGTCAGAAGACCGAGTGCCTTGCACTGGGGAGAGAGGTGTACGTATCGTCGTCATGTACACCGCAACAATCCATCAAGGAGCTTGTCTAGGGCGATACCATGACAGAACGTCATTCCTGCAGGACACAGTCTTGCAAAGACGAACAGGTTGATGTTTGGACTCTCAGTTCCGTGTCTGTCAAACGCTGAGGGAAGCTAAACACACTAGAGATGAGATGGACGATTTGTCTGTGTCTGTCTGTCTGTCTGTCTGCCTCTGTCTCTGGCTCTCTTCTCTCTCTCTCTCTCTCTCTCTCTCTCTCTCTCTCTCTCTCTCTCTCTCTCTCTCTCTCTCTCTCTCTCTCTCTCTCTCTCTTTAACGCATTATGAAGTGATACTCTAAGTTATTTTGTTAAAAATTGCATTCAGATTAGATCCGAATTAATCGCTTATGCCCATTAGTATGCAGTATTCACTGTATTTTTCTTTCTTTCTTTTTTCTTTTTTCTTTTCTTTTTTTTTTGGTGGCGGGGGGGGGGGGGGGGGGGGGGGGTCCGGGGGTTGTGATTGTACATGTCAGTCTGTTCCTGTGACCAGTGTTGATGTCAATGATTGTTTTTAACTGTATTCAAAATTCATGCTTGCACATCCTCCAGTGTGGCAACGATCTTCCGTAGAATAATTTTCTTTTTGCAGATCCAT
>CM065737.1:25301967-25304467 GCA_033310375.1 Conus canariensis | reverse complement strand
AAAATCTAAAATGGAGAAAATCAACTTTAGGCAATCCACTAAAAACATACCATTTTCAAACCCACAAACTTACACTAAAAAACTGATAGAACAAACCGAGAAATTTGTGCGCAACATGAGATGGAAGGCGTTCTTCTTCCTAAACCCAAATGCAAAGAATGAAGACAAAAATACATATGGATTCAAATCATGGCGATCACCTCCGACAATAGATGAAATGAAACCTTTTGAAGACAAAATGAAGGGACTGATAGCCAATATTAAATTCAAAAAATCAAATAACAATTTTCAAACATCACTAGCAAATGATATAAAACAAATCCAAAATGATAAAAAGATATTCGTAAAGGCTGACAAAACGAGCAATTTTTACAAAATGGAACCAAACGAATACTCTCAACTCTTAAACAAAAACATCCAGAAAAACTACAAGAAAGCTGATAAAACTACACATAGCAACATCCGCAAAAAAGAAAAAGAGCTTGCACACCGCATGGAGTTAAGTGATAGGGTACAGGCAACAGCAACAAAAGAAGCCTTCATAACGCTTAAAGACCACAAGCCTAACTTCCAAAACAACCCAACATGTAGACTAATAAACCCATCTAAATCCGAACTGGGCAAAATAAGCAAGAGAATTTTGGAAAAGGCTATAGAAGATATAAAATCAAACACCGAATACAACCTTTGGAAAAACAGCTATGAAGTCATACAATGGTTTAAGAAACTCAACAAACAGAGAAATACAATGTTCATTACATTTGACATAGTAGACTTCTATCCATCCATAGATGAAGAACTACTCAACAAAGCTTTGAAATTTGCCAACAAATACACAAATATAACAGAGTCAGAAATGGAGATTATTTTCCACACCAAAAAAACCTTACTCCATAGCAGAAATGAAACTTGGATTAAAAAAACGAGCAAAAACTCCACATTTGATGTAACCATGGGATCGTATGATGGTGCCGAAACATGTGAACTAGTCGGACTATTCATGCTATCCAACATCCAAAAACAACTTGGAAAACAGGCCGGTTTATACAGAGATGACGGCCTCGCTGCATTAAACAATAATCCAAGAACCATTGAAAACAAGAAAAAAGAATTATGTAAAATCTTTAAAAACCACAACTTAAAAATCACAATAGAAGCAAACAAAAAAGTAGTGAATTACCTAGACATAACATTGGACCTCAATGACCATGTGTACAAACCATACAAAAAACCCAATGACATACCAGTCTACGTAAACATCAAAAGCAACCACCCACCATCTATACTAAAAACAATACCCAATGGTATAAACAAGAGACTAGTCATCCAACCTGTCATGCAATGAAAACGCATTCAATGATGCAGCAACAGAATATCAAGAAGCATTACAAAAAAGTGGTTACAATTACAAACTACAATACAGTCCAGACAACAGCACGAACAGAAATAAGAAAAATAGGAAAAGAAAGATCATATGGTACAACCCACCATACGATGGACAAGTAAAAACAAATGTAGGAAAAGAATTCTTTAAAATCTTGGCAACATCATTCCCAAAAGAACACAAACTGTCCAAAATATTCAACAAAAACACCATTAAACTATCATACTCATGTATGCCCAACCTCAAAAACATGATTGACTCATCTAACAAAATGAAAAGCAACATAAAAGAGAAGGGTGCCGAAAGGACATCTTGCAACTGCACTAAAAAAGAACAGTGCCCCTAAGCAATAAATGTCTTCACAGCAACATTGTATACCAAGCTACGGTAACATCAGAAAATGAAAAAGAAACATATATAGGGATTACTGAAACACTTTCAAAACCAGATACGCAAACCACAAACAGTCATTCAAAAATGAAAAATACAAAAATCAAACAGAGCTGAGTAAATACATTTGGAGACTCAAAGATAAAAAATAGACTACAACATATCATGGAAAATCATAAAAAGAGCACCACCATACAACAATATCTCAAAAAGATGCAATCTATGCTCCACAGAAAAATGGTTAATATTATGCAAACCACACTTAGCAACTCTGAACACAAAAGTAGAAATTGTAAACAATTGCTGGCACAAGTGGAAATCTTTGCTAGCACATTCCATCTGAACAGGCCCCAATAAGAACCACAGGCCGCACGTGCAGCAAATGAGATCCGCCTGCACACACAGAGATGAAGTCAAGTCCCGCACGCCATAAAAGATCGTTGGCGTGCCCCAAAAGACATCCTGAAGATAGCAACGCTAGAAACAAGCTTGTAGATTTTAATACTTCATTTTTTAAAATATTTTTTAACAAATATATATATATATATATATTACACTCACGCGCGCGCGTACACACACACAAAACACACACACACACACACACACACACACACACACACACACACGCACACACACACACACACACACACACACACATGCTCCTACGTACTGTGTGTGTGTGTGTGTTGTGTGTGCGTGTGTGTGTGTGTGTGTGTGCGCGCGCGC
>CM065737.1:25291967-25294467 GCA_033310375.1 Conus canariensis | reverse complement strand
AAAAGAGAGAGAGAGAGAGAGAGAGAGAGAGAGAGAGAGAGAGGACGCCATTGTGGAAGTGAACTGAGCTCGGCATCACATCTGAGCTTAGCCTGTCAAGTTCCCCCTGTCCGATTTACGCCTGGAACTAACGGAGGAAATTGGCTGCAGGGAATTTCGTAGAGGTGGGGGGTAGTAGGTAAATAAGGTTAAGAAAAAAAAAAAAGAAAGACAAGAAAAAGCCGGGGTAGCATAGTTTTACCTGCAAGGTGCGGAGAGGTCGGAGCTGTCAGGGTCAGGCAGATAGTTCGTTCGGACCGACTGGTGGGAGGTGGGGGTGGGGAGGAGGGCGGAGGGTGTGGGGAACTGGTGTGGAAGGTCTGTTGGAGGGAGGGGGGAGGGAAGGGGAGGGGGAGCGGGAGGAGAATTGCTAGAAGCTTTGCCGGCAGGTGTATAGAAACAACGCTGCGTGTGGGTCGTCAAGAGCGGTTTTCCAGCTCCGGGGTCACGCGTAGTCTGTGTACCGACCACACACAATCTGTGCTTCCCCCACTGGTCTGTGTTTCTGTATTGAGCGTGAAGTCGTCGTATAGACTAACGTGTCTGATACATCTTAGCTTCCAGAGGGTTTGTGTCCTCAACACTATCTTCCCATAGCTCCTAGTTCTCAGAGCGCTATGGTATACGTTTATGTTTCCTAGTTTATCATGCTTAGTACTGATCATCCTACATGCGCATCCTTGCTCTCAGACTAATGCATTCACAAAGTGATGTATATCCACCTTATAGTTCTTTGTTCTCGCTGTTGTGGTTGTGTTTTTCTGAAGCTCTATATTTCGAACAATTTTATTTGCTCATACACACGCAGAGAACAAATCAGTTGTGGGGAAAATGGCAGTGGCAGTGGGAGGGGGGGGGGAGGATGTGAAAACGTGGAGGCAGTAGTGAAGTTGTGGTGTGTGTGTGTGTGTGTGTGTGTGTGTGTGTGTGTGTGTGTGTGTGTGTGTGTGTGTGTGTGTGTGTGTTAGTGTGTGTTAGTGTGTGTGTGTGTGTGTGTGTGTGTGTGTGTGTGTGTGTGTGTGTGTGTTAGTGTGTGTGTGTTGTGTGTGTGTGTGTGTGTGTGTGTGTGTGTGTGTGTGTGAGTGTGTGTGTGTGTGTGTGTGTGGTGTGTGTTAGTGTGTGTGTGGTGTGTGTTAGTGTGTGTGTGTGTGTGTGTGGTGTGTGTGTGTGTTAGTGTGTGTGTGTGTGAGGTGTGTGTGTGTGTGTGTGTGTGTGTTAGTGTGTGTGTTAGTGTGTGTGTGTGTGTGTGTGTGTGTGTGTGTGTGTGTGTGTGTAGTGTGGTGTGTGGTGTGGTGTTGTGTGTGTGTGTGTTGTGTGTGTGTGTGCTAGTGTGTGTGTGTGTGTGTTAGTTGTGTGTGTGTGTGTGTGTGTGTGTGTGTGTGTGTTGTGTGTGTGTGTGTGTGTGTTGTGTGTGTGTGTGTGTGTGTGTGTGTGTGTGTGTGTGTGTGGTGTGTGTGTGTGTGTTGTGTGTGTGTGTGTGTGTGTGTGTGTGTGTGTGTGTGTGTAGTGTGTGTGTGTGTGTGGTGTGTGTGTGTGTGTGTGTGTGAGTGGTGGTGGTGAGTGTGTGGTGTGTGTGTGTGTGTGTGTGTGTGTGTGTGTGTGTGTGTGTGTGTGTGTGTGTGAATGAACACGTAAACACACATGTTCATAGACATTAATAAATTTTCTCTCTGTGTGTGTGCGTGCGTGCGTGTGTGCGCGCGCACGCTCGCGCAAACGCGTGGGAGCGCGAATCCGCGCGCGCTCGAGCAGGGGATTTGCAGAATATAAGACTTTTTGGACGAGGTGAGGGGTGGGCGAACAAGTGAGTGTGTACGGAAGGAGTTAGGTAGGGGGTGGGGGGGGGGGGAAGGGGGGAGGGGGAGGGGGTGCAATCCACGGGAGAGAACACCCATTTCGTCGTTTTTGATCCATGTGGCACGAGCAGTTGCCGGCCTTGTCTAACTGCTGGCACCACAGAAAACTTGCACCAATGTTCCCGCTTCTCCACGTGTTCTAGTAGCCGTGCCAGCCTGTGCATCTGCTCTAAGCCCAGTGCATCTGCTCTAAGCCCAGTGCGTCTGCTCTAAGCAGCGCATCTGCTCTGAGCCAGTGCATCTGCTCTTTCATTGCCCAGCGAAGTTTTGCATACCAGTTGTTTGTTTTTTTTTAATCCAGTGGATTGCACATTGCTTATTACCATTCTGGAGTTTCCATTCGCCATCGATTTCTGGAGAAGGGTCATTCAGTCAAGGGTCATCCAGTCAGCTTGTTGATTTTCGAACATTTCTGTGGATGTAAGCCAACGGAATGCTTGTGTCATTGCTTCAACCTTCGTCGTTATACCGCAAGCTGTGAACTTTTAAGTAGCGTACTCATCCTGGATTGTTCAGCCATTTTGATTCATCGTGTATTCCTAGCCGGATTTACCTTATGTGACTGAACCATCAGTGTGTATATGACGTCTTCTGTTTGGCCGATT
>CM065737.1:25276967-25279467 GCA_033310375.1 Conus canariensis | reverse complement strand
CTATGGGATGACAAAGCATGGTAAGATTTGATAAAAAAAAAAAAAAATGATAGGGGCAACAACAATGGACGCAGCACAAGGGAGGTTATTCGGCAGACGTCCATGAAAAAGCTGCGGGGGAACGTGTTGTTGGCCCGTATAACAATGCAAGGTCTGTGTCCTATCTGCCTTGAAGATTTGTCTTGCCCTGAATTCTGTAGTGCTGCCATTACAACTTGTCTCGGCAAAGGAACGCTTACCAATATAAAGAATCATGTTCGGCGCAAAATGGGTGAGCCAAGACCCAAAATGGGTGAGCCAAGACCCAAAATGGGTGAGCCAACATCCAAAATGGGTGAGCCAACACCCAAAATGGGTGAGCCAACACACATTTTGCGCCGAATATGAGAAGATAAGTGGTTGCTCGTTCTTCGTTTTCCTTGTCCTAAATGTTGTTTGTTTTTGCCTGAAGAAGACCCGAGAGGTTGAAATGCATCGTGGTTTGTCCTGTAACCTGTTTGTCTTTATCGTCTGGCGGATCTTATACCCTTTCATTTTAAAAATTTAAGGAATCATGGTTTTAATAACCACGCCAAGCCTTTTTATTACGGATGGATTCCTCAACCCCTGTTAGGCTACAGCTAGTAATGGCGAGTGCGCCTGTGACTCACTCAAATTCATGTTCACAATTACCCTACCACTTTATCCCGCTGGAACAGGGAGTAGGACTACGGCTGCCTTGTGATATGTACAAAGAAACCAGGTTGTTCATTATCATGCACAGCACATGGTGATAAGTGTCAACCAACAACAGCTGCTGGACAAAGCTTGGAAGACAAGGTCACTCCGTGAGTTACTGGCAACAGATGATGGCCAACAGCCTTCAAGAAGGGGGATGTTCCAAGAGAGTAATAAGACGCCATCTTTGTTTACCATACCCATAACAGATAGATTTAAAACGTGTGTTCTTACTGAAATTTATACGCCACGGCCTCGCGTAAGGATCAATTACTTATAAACAGACATAACTAGACTATTGAGGGGGGGGGGGGGGTTATTGTGTCTGAGAGAGAGAGAGAGAGAGAGAGAGAGAGAGAGAGAGAGAGAGAGAGAGAGAGAGAGAGCTATGAAACAACCATAATAAACACATCCCTACACACCTGTGAAAAGAATCGCATCCACAAAAAAAAAAAAAAATTATCCAAACAAAAAGGAAGAGAACTGTTTAGAAGTTCAATGTTATAACCACTTTAACTACATAGCTACGACACAACCAGAATAAACTCTTTCCTACACAGCTGTGAAAAGAATAGCATCCACACAAAAAACACACCGAAACAACCAGAAATAAAGAAATAGAATGCCTTAATCTCCCACAAAACTAATGATAAATATAATGTTTAAAGTTCATATTTAATTGTTTATAATACCTACTTACATTCATTGTGTATATCTTCATACATGTAGTGGAATTGAATTGGGAAGAAATCGTTGAGACTGGGCACGATTTTTGTGGAGGGAGTGTAGGGAGGTAGGGGTGGAGCTGGGGGTTCAGGGGGAGGGGAGGAGGGGGAGAAAGCTGTTTTTAGCAATGGAGATCATCTTCAGAAGAGTGCAATGAATATTTTAAACGAAATTTCAAACACGTTTTGGGTTGAGGAAAGTTTCTGAACACCTTGCCCACTATCTTCGTTCATTCCCAGTTGAGGTTTTGATGTAATGGTCATAGAATGTATGTTACATCAGGCAGGAAAGGCGACACTCCTAACGAATAAAGACTCGGCACGGATTGTGGATGAACGTAATGGAAGATGAATTTCATTTTAACATGAAATATTAAAAAGTACAAAAACTTTATGAAAAAAAAAACATGTCCTACAAAAACCATTTTTGAAAAGATAATGTAATCTTTGTAATGTACTTTACAACAAACATGCCCTCACTTTAGATGAATTTATGAAAACGAAAGTGAGCCCATACCCATTGTTTGTGTGAAACCCATTTTTGAAAAGGAAATATAATTTTTGTAATGTGTTTTATGATTTAAAGGAAAAAGCTGTCAATTTAGATACATTTATGAAAACGAAAAATAGCTCCTAGGTCATCAGTGACTCTCAATCATTCATTTGTTTTTACATCTTGTTGAGGCGTGTTTATTGCATTTTGTCTCCAATGCTCCAAATTTTGAGTCATATTCTCATGTTCGTCCATGTTTCCTGTCTCAGTTCAGTTCAGTTCAGTTCAGTGGTGAATTTCATGTCTTTTCATCGCCAGATCATATTATACATTTATGTAAAAAGAAAAAAAAAAACTTCCACATGCAACTTATCCATGTTAGTACTTTCAAACCCACATCTGATATATGCATATTCACTTAAGTCAAATACCCTAGTTGTACACAAAATTGTTGATCTTTATACAAAATGTTGCAACCTGTGACTGGGAAATAACCATGGCTATTTCAGCAACATATGAACCATATAATACAGTATTGACATTATCAAAGTTATTCATCTCAGTA
>CM065737.1:25254467-25266967 GCA_033310375.1 Conus canariensis | reverse complement strand
GTGTGTGTGTGTGTGTGTGTGTGTGTGTGTGTGTTTGTGTGTGTGTGTGTGTGTGTGTGTGTGTGTGTGTGTGTGTGTGTGTGTGCAAGTTTCCTCACGTGTAGATTTTGTTTTTAATTGTTGTTCTTCATATCAATAAAAGTGTGCTCAAACAGTAATTGATTTTGAAAAAATATACAAACAAACAAACAAAAACCAGGAAAATGTTGCTTCGTTTATGTGTAAACATACCCAAAATATGTGATGCACATGAGCACAGAAACATCATAGTCATGGCTCTGTGTGCACACACATCTCTACAGGTGACATGGCGCAAAGATGGGCACAAGGTCAAGCCGGGTGCAGGTGATGACGTGTTGGTGGGCTTAGATGGTAGTTTAACAATCCTGAAGACACGAGCCGAGGATGCTGGAGACTACCATTGTGTGGCCAAGAACATGGCTGGACGATCTCAAAGCTTGCTGGCAACACTTCTTGTGGAAGGTGAGATCTGTATAAGGAGTGGTAGTGCAGTATCAGGTAATGTCGAGCAGGATCATGTCTTCTATGTTTTGTGCTGTTACTGTGTGATGTGTGTGTGTGTGTACATTGGGAAATTATTGCCGTGGTTGTTTTTGGTGTTGTTGTTGCTTTAATGTTAATGTTTAGATAGATAAATATAGATATATGTTGAACAATTCAGTAGTGATCGAAAACAAGTGCAGATTAACAATCTCTATGTTATATTAATGATGACTTGGCAAAGATCTGAAGGGGGAAAAAGTTAGGGGTGGGGGGGGGGGGGGGGGGGAGAATAAAGGAAATGAGAATGTAAAGTCAGGGAAATAGAAATATGAAATCCTTCACTAGCAGCCAAAAGAGACCACCGTAATCCAGCTAAAAAACAGAACTATTCATATTGCCTGCTCCTAGGCCTTTTGTCCATTGGATCAGTCATCTCTCTCTCTCTCTCTCTCTCTCTCTCTCTCTCTCTCTCTCTCTCTCTCTTATACATAGAGACAGACAGACAGACAGCAGTTTTGAAAGTTCCCACTTGATGATTGTGAAGGTTTTAGTATACATTCTAATATCCTCTTTTTCATTCCAGTTTTCTTTCTCCCCCCCCCCCCCCCCCTCCCCCCAATTTTTTGTTTTCTTTAAATGTTTGGCAGGTCACTGTTTTACTGAATAGGGAATTTTTAATCTGTACAATTTTCCCCAACTACTTATTTATTTAGCACACATTCTCTCTCTCTCTCTCTCTCTCTCTCTCTCTCTCTCTCTCTCTCTCTCGCTCTCTCTGTCTCTCTGTCTCTCTCTCCCATACACGTGCATGCACACGCACACACACACACAAACACACACACATACACAAGCGCATGCGTGTGTGCACTCTCGCACACATACGCACACGCACTGGAGTTACATAGGTATAACTCTGTTTGATGCCAAAGAAGGATCAACATAATCATTCAGGTTCCACTAATTAGTTTGATTCAGTAGACGCAAAAGTTGACTCAGGATATCAATGTCAATATTTGTTTTTAAGACAGACTTTGACAACCCCCTTACGGTGCGAATGAAATATTTAGTGTTTACATTCTAAGACCACCTTTTTCATTCTCTTTTTTTTTTCTCCATAAATTTCTGTCTATCTACCTCTCTCTATCTTTCTATTCCGTCTTTATATATATATATATATATATATATATATATATATATATTAAATAAATGATGTTATGGATGTGTATGTATGTATTTATATATGTAGATATAGAGATATGCATACCTATAAATATATACCCATGAATATAAACCATGTATCCATTGTGTGTGTGTGTGAGTGTGTGTGTGTGTGTGTGTGTGTGTGTGTGTGTGTGTGTGTGTGTGTGTGTGTGCTGAGACAGACAGTCAAAGAGAGAGCAAATTTGTGCACAAGCATGGGTTAATGTTGCTCAGTCTAAGACCCCTCCCTACAAGAACCCTTTTTCATGACGTTTTCAAGGCTTTTGTACAAGGTTCAACTGCACTACGCCTTAAGAATACTATTTCTTGTTATATATTTATGTTTCTAATTGTCGGGGGGGGGGGGGGGGGGTTGTTCTTTTTTGTTACTTAACGGTTTTTGTTGTTGTTTTTTTTTTCTCATAGAATTACTGTCTGCATGATTATGCACATCCGTGGATACATATGTGAGCAAGTTTATTTTCATATGTGTACCTCTATGTGTGGGGAAGGAGGGGACGAAAGAGTCAAGGGGGGGGGGGGGGGATGGGATAAGGGGAGGAGAGGAAGAGAGGTAGGTAGAGCGACAGAGAGAGGGGATGGGGAATAGCCGTGATAATGAAAGTGTGTGTATTGATTTTTACCTGGGTTTAATGCTATACCTTCACATCATTGTAACTCTCGCATTCAGTGTAATCATGACCTTTAGAATTACACTTGATATGTTGACACTAGAATGATATGAATGGAACAGATTGTAACTGCACAGGAAGTGGAAGGTCAATCACCCCCAGCTTCCACATAGCAGCAGTTTTAGTGTTGTGGACTGAAACTGAGAGGTCGCTTGTTCAATCCCTACCAGAACACTGTACATTATGGGGCTGGAGTAGCTCAGTGGTAGAGTGCGGGACCCACAATCTTGGTGATCCTGGGGTTGCTGGTTCGAATCTCCGCCGGGCCATTTTGGCACAGGGGATTTTTCCCTCAGAGTTAACATTGGTTCTGACTCCATTTCCCATACAGTCGTTTGAATGAGACTATAAACAGGTTCTGTGTGGGAATGCACGTATAGCATCTTGCACATACGTAAAATCCCATCCCTAACTTTCAGAAGAGAAGGCCAGTTTGGCCGTTGGTATGGATGACACGTTACACAGGGCATGCACCCTGCGTGAGAGAAGGAAAGAATGAAGAAAGTAAGGAAACTGAGTGAACGATATTGACTGGATGGCATGGGAAACGACTGAATGAAGCGCCAGCTGGCAGCTCTTTAGTCGGCACTACCCAGGTAGGCAGCCCGTTGTGTAAACGAGTGTGGATTGTAAAGCACTTAGAGCTTGGTCTCCAGCCAAGGATAGGCCTATATAAGTATTCATAATATAATAATATTCATAATAATAATAATAACAATGATAGTGATTAAGAGAATACCAAGGTCCATCAAGGTATTTCTGTTCTTCTGTTGGTAACAGGCTTTTTAACATCCCCATGTTCAGTCGAGAACTACGTGGTGGAAGAAGGTTCAATTCAGACATGGAATTCCTTTGCCTCCTTTTTTTTTTTATCAGTCTGTCACATTCTATTTCATACTTCTCCCCACCCCACCCCCACCCTCTTTTTTTTAAGCTACTTTTTTGTCTTATGAGTGTATGATATGAGAGCATGGGGAAATGGGTGTATGTGGAAGAAGAGGGGAGGGGGGTATAGGCAGGTGTGTGCATGTCAGTGTGTCTTATGTCTGTGTGTGTGTGTGTGTGGCTGAAGAATTAGAATTGTCTATATTCTGTACACTTGACTTTTTTCCCCCATTAATTGAACAAGACTGAAGGTTTTTGTCAAACGATACAACTGGCCCTCATGACAACTATCATCATAGAAATGCCCCTGACACAACCAGCTTTGACTGTTTGCAGTCAGTCTAGTGGGGAAGGATGTGACATGAGGCAGAACCCTCATGATTATTCATGCTGTCTCATGTTTGCAGCAGAATGATAGCATCCTGAATGCCTCATGGGCACAGGATGCTATCCAGTGGATCATGCCACTAATCTCCAAGGAGTCCATGCATGGCAGATGCCAGCTTCTCCTGGATCCGAGAAATAGAGAGAAGAAGCCCATATTAGTTGTGTGCGTTCTTTTCTAGTAGATAAAATGAACCGATGTGTTCAACTCTGTATGTTGGTATTCATACAAGCTTCCTCACTTATGAGGGCCGAGAGGTGAATATGCATACATGCATGCTAACAAATGCTTAAGGACACACATGTGAACACATTAGCAAGCACACTCTGTTTCTGTCTCTGTCTTTGTCTCAGTTTGTCTGTCTTGTCTGTTTCTCTCTCTCTCTCTCTCTCTCTCTCTCTCTCTCTCTCTCTCTCTCTCTTCTCTCTCTTGCTCCCCCCCTCTCTCTCTCTCTCTGTCTCTCTCTCTCACACACACACGCATGCATGCAGGCATGCATGTATCACGCATGCATGCATGCATGCACACGTGCACACAATCACGCGCGCGCACACACACACACACACACACACACACACACACACACACACACACACACACACACACACACCACCTCTCTCTCTCTTTTCTCTCTCTCTCTCTCTCCTCTCTCTCTCTCTCTCACTCACAGTTCAAAGTTCGAAGTTTCCTCAAACCCCTCACTGAGGCATCGAGGATAGCAGTTCTAAGTGTCACATTCAGACCATTCTGTTATTGCATAGTACATGAAGAATTAGAAAGGAATGACTCAGGGATTTAAAGAAGAAGGCACTGATGTGATAAAAATTTCTATTTTGTTGTTGTATGAAATAGTAGAACTATTCCTGTGATTTTGTCTCTTGGTAGCATCATTTCTGTGGACCTTATATAAAGTAAGGTGTAGGGTTTCCTGTCTATGTCCCAAATCTTTGCTTTAATATAGACCTCAAATTTAAAGACGCTTATATCCAGTTGTATTGAATTCAGGTTTAATGAAATGAAGCAACTTTTCTCCTCCCGTATAAAATGTTGGAATTGAACACAAACTCCTGTTAGTTTAGACATTGACAAGCTTTATTTCCCACAATGCAGTAAAATGTTTTCTTCTTTCTAGATGGTTTATACATATTATGTCATGACAAGTCATTTTATTCAGGTAAGGCAGATCTGAACATATTGTGATGTACATCAGATTAATATAATCAATACATGCATGCATGTGTGTGTGTGTGTGTGTGTAAGTAAAGCAGAGAGAACACAGGGAACAAAAAGTAGAAATGTATTTTTTTGTCTGTCTTGTCCAATGAAAATGTCTTTTTTTATATATATGTCTCATGATTCAGAATCGTAGGGTGGACTTTTCTGCCATTTGTCTTTTGGTTCAAAACCTCAGGTGGACTTTTTTTTGGCTGTACATTTTGTGGTTTAAAGCATCAGTGTGGACTTTGGGGCTATTTGTCTTGTGATTCAAAATCTCAGGGTGGACATTTTTTTTCACTAAGGGATTGATGTTTTTTGTGTGTGGTGAAGACCTTAGGGTCAACATTTGTCCTGTTTAGTGAAGACTACAATTTAAATGTTTGTCTTGTGTGTTAAAGACTTCGCAGTATTGGTATTTGTCTTGGTGGTGGAAGATTGTATAATTTATGTCATCATATGTGTGAAAACCAGAAGGTTAATGCTTTTCTTGTATGTTGAAGACCAGGAGATATATGTTTGTCTTGTATGTTGAAGACAACAAGGTTGATATTTGTCTTGTATGTTGAAGATCCACAAGGTTGATGTTTGTCTAGTGTGTTGACAATCACAAGGTTGATATTTGTCTTGTATGTTGAAGATCCACAAGGTTGATGTATGTCTTGTATGTTGAAGACCACAAGATTGATGTTTGTCTTGTACGTTGAAGACCACAAGGTTGATGTTTGTCTTGAATGTTGAAGACCACAAGGTTGATGTTTGTCTAGTACGTTGAAGAAACTAATGCTGATGTTTGTCTTGTACGTTGAAGACCACAAGGTTGATGTTTGTCTTGAATGTTGAAGACCACAAGGTTGATGTTTGTCTAGTATGTTGAAGAAACTAATGCTGATGTTTGTCTTGTACGTTGAAGACCACAAGGTTGATGTTTGTCTAGAATGTTGAAGACACTAAAGCTGATGTTTGTCTCTTTGTTGACAACCACAAGGTTGATGTTTGTCGAAGATCACAAGGTTGATGTTTGTCTTGTATGTTGAAGACAAGAAAGTTGATGTGTGTCTTGTCTGTTGAAGACCCACAAGGTTGATGTTTGTCTTGTATGTTGAAGACCACAAGTTTGATGTTTATCTTGTATGTTGAAGACCACAAGGTTTATGTTTGTCTTGTTTTTTGAAGACCCACAAGGTTGATGTTTGTCTTGTATGTTGAAGACCACAAGTTGATGTTTGCCTTCTATGTTTAGACCACAGGGTTGATGTTTGTCATGTATGTTGAAGACCACAAGGTTGATGTTTGTCTTTTATGTTGAAGAACCACAAGGGTGATGTTTGTCTTGTATATTGAAAACAACAAGGTTGATGTTTGTCGTGTATGTTGAAAACAACAAGGTTGATGTTTACTTGTATGCTGAAGAAAACAAGATTGGTAGTTTCCTGCGGGGCAAGGTGATGCTTTTCTTTTATGTTTATTAATTTAAAGATCTCAGGCTTATAATTAATGTTTGTCTTGTATGAGTTGAAAATATCTGAGTTAAACAGTGTAGCAACTTTAGTTTTTTTTTTGTTTGGTTGGTTTGTTATTTTTTTGTAGGTTTGTTGGTAGTCTTAATTAGATGATGGGTTGGGTGGAGATGGATCAGATTGGGAGGAGGGTTATGGGAAGGGAAATGTGGAGGGTATCTGATGTGTGTGTGTGTGTGTGTGTGTGTGCTGTGTTGTGCGTGTATGTGTGTGTGTGTGTGTATGTGCACATGTGCATGCGTGCGTGTGCGTGCGTGCGTGCGTGTGTGTGTTTGTGTTTTTGTGTGTGTTTCCTATGTCATTGCTCAGTTTCAATAAATTATGTTGTTCATAATTTTTCTCTTTCTTATGTGGCAGACATGGAGGAGGAAGACAAGATGACTACCAGGATGCATAAAGACACACCCAAACCTCGATCCCAGCGTGCTGTGAAGAAACCCATTTTCACTGAGCAACCGCTTACTGATGTCTACATCACCCCTAACCAACCCATTACTGTCGCTTGTGCAGTGCTAGGTGTGTATGTGTTTGTGTGTGTGCATCTGTGTGTGTGTGTGTGTGTGTGTGTGTGTGTGTGTGTGAGTGTGTGTGTGTGTGTGTGTGTGTGTGTGTGTGTGTGTGTGAGAGAGAGAGAGAGAGAGAGAGTGTGTGTGTGTGTGTGTGTGTGCGTGTGTGTGTGTGTGTGTGTGTGTGTGTGTGTGTGTGTGTGTGTGTGTGTGTGTGTGTGTGCATGCATGCCTTTGGGTATATGGATTGGCTTTTCTGATATTTCATTTTCTGTAACTGAATATCAGGTCAGTCAACAAAAAACACTGTGGTGGAAGTGAGAATAAAGCCACAAGTATGTCTGTCTTTGTGTTCTTGCACATTGTGGGAAATAATGCACAAGAAAGCTGGTGTGTGACCATTTTCAATTTGAAACCATTACAACACACTTTATACATCATTATGGATGTTTTAGAATAATGTCTAATTAACTTTAATGTGGATACAGATGTCAGCCTGACCACTCGAATCATTACAGTACACTATTGTCGGCATGACACCCGCATCACTGCATCTGTTTTACTGCAGTGATGTCATTCCACCACACCTTGCCATCAGTGCCCTGCATTACTGATCACATCATGTGTGATGCCAGGTGCGATGCGCATGACAGTTCGCTGCAACAACCAGCGCATTGATCCCAGCCGATTGGTGAACCAGACAGATGAACTGCAAATTCGCAAAGAGCTCACCATCACCTACGCTGAGGTGGAAAACTACATCAACACCTTCAAAGAAAAAATGTTTAAGGTATGGGCATAAGTAGATAAAGAAACCTAAGCATGAAAAGGCTGTATAACTGCTGTTGACATGTGCTGTCCCATTTTCAGATGACTTCCTGCAGGTGTATGTTTTTAGTGCTGAGTCCGAGCATGCTGGGATAGCTTATTCACAGTATGATGGCATTTCCATGGTGTTAATTAAGAATAAGATTTTTTTTTGATAAGTGGGATTAGGACTTTACATTACAAACACAAGCAGAAAAGACCTGCCTGATTGACTGTGTTGTTGTGAAGAGGACCTCAGTATGTAAAAAATATTATATATCAGCACACAGGTCAAGCTGCCAAGAAGAAGAACAACTCATCAGCTTTTTTATATTTCAGTATGAATACTCTCTGAATTCATTGCAGTTTCAGATTTCTTGAAAACAAATCACACTTGCTCAAAGTAACATAGGTTGTTCAGCATGCGAAGGGATGCAACTTTCAGACAGCATGTGATGACAGAAAGATTGACAACAGCTGGTTTGCTTGTCTCCCTTTATATGCTTATGGTATGGGACCTAATTGTTGATTGATTCATTAATTGCTTAGTCGGATGGATGGTTGGACTGTTGGTGGGCTGATTCAGAAAGTGAATTAATGAGTATGTGAGTGAGTGAACAACACCGGACAGGTAAAAATGAAACTAAGAATACTCTGTCTCTTGTGTATTCAATATTCCTTTTTTTTTTTTTTTGCTTGGTTTCTATTTTAGATGCTTGATTTCTTACATAGTCAGCCACTCACTGACTTATTCACTCACCAGTGTGTTCATACATAAAAATGCTCACTTGTTTACTGCCACATTTATTCACTGACTCACTCACTCACTTTCTTTTGGGAGAGTCTGCATATTGGCAAATTGTTTTAACTGGAGAATGAAAAACAGGCTTCCTGTTATCATTATTATCATCAGCATCAGAGAGAGAGAGAGAGAGTGTGTGTGGTGTGTGTGTGTGTGTGTGTGTGTGTGTGTGTGTGTGTGTGTGTGTGTGTCCGATGTCACGTTACATGTTATCTTCAAAAAGCATGAATTTTGGTGTCACAAAGGGTATTCCTCTCATCTTTTTTTCCTGAGTTTCTGTTTTCCTCAGGATCACTGATTTATTCATTAATTCATTTATTTGTTTGATCTTTCTGTTCTTTCGGGTTTTTTTTTTCTTTTCTGTTGTTTGTTTTTTTGTTTTGTATTCAATATCAAAATCTGAGCATTTTTTTTTTATTCACCCCAATATGACTGATTAGAATGAATATGATATGCAATATCAGCGTATGATGTTAGGTCTTGTTTCACTTTAGTTGAAGAAGATAAGATTTGAGGTTTGCATCATTCACTGACACAGTGATATATACCAACACTAATCCGTGCATCTTTTGCTGTTTGTTTTATTCTACAAGGATAAAGCTTTTCAGGTAAGGAAGGCAACAGCTATAGTTCTGAGCTGCTCTTGTGTTGGACTTTGTTCAAAATGTGCACACCTGACATGCATGTACAGCTGTGGATGGGAGAAACAAGAGAAAACAAACAATATACGATATTTTGTTATCTACTTTACTTCTGTTAGGAAGACTGTTGTTAGCCATAATGTCATAGTATGTCTTTCTAATGTTAAAGAAGCAACTATCGGGAAGAAATATACCCGCACTCCATAGCAAGCAGAAATCTTAGTTCAAACTCAGTTTGGTGCTCAGATTTTTCTTTGCCCCCTCCCTCCCTTATACTTCCCCACCTCGTTCCTATTACCCTGTTTTCCCCCAGACACAAATGCCATGAGAGTTTTCAGCCGCACTGGCTCAAGACAAGATTTCCCATGTGGCATCGATTAAAACTGAAAGGATGTGACCTCATGATGTAGTGATATCACTGTTTGCCATTCATATTGTCAGCTTTGAGAATGGTGGTCAGATTTGCTGAACGGCCTGGTCACTGCAGGATCCTTCTCCTGACTGGTGCCAGAATAATGTAAAACAAAACACAGACTGTCGCTTGGTTTTGTTGTCTGGAATCATTAGAATCTTTTCCAGATTCACTGATTGGTTTTGACATCTTGGACTATCAGGATCAAGGCCCGACACACTGTCATGATTTTTGTATCGCAGTTGATTATATTAAGCAAAATGGTCCAAATTATCTGTGTCTGTTTACAGGCGCACATATGTTGATGTGTTCTGATTTCCCATCCACTTCAATGCTTATTGTTAAAGTGTACCAAAGTGTTTGGCTCTCTACAGGTGACTTGAGGAAGGAAGAATGTAGGGAGAGGGGAGTGGTAGATAGTGGCCCCCATGCGAAATCACCAGCCTGTCAATCAGTAGTAATTTTAAATTCTATGAAGTACTAAATGATGAAGAAATAGGAAAGTACAATTCATAGCCATTCGCTATGTTTTCAGCGCATGGAAAGCTAGTGTGCTGCATTCTGATTGGCCATCACATTCTAACTCAGCCAATCACTTGGCACAATAGATAATGATGTTGATGTCAAACAACAGCTTAAAAATATTTGTTTCACAGATGTAAATCTTCAGCTGTGGCCATGTTTATTCAGTACTGGCAAAATTATGTTGAACTCCTAATTTTCCACAGCAGATAATCGGAGAAAAAAAAATATATATTGTGCATGCCCAGCTGGCATATTGCAGCAATCACCACATACCCAACACAAGTGATTGCCTACCTCAGGCAGTCCAGCAACCATTATTGTGTTCCAGTGCATGACGTCAGAACAGGCACAGCTGAAAGCCACCAAAGTGTATAGTAACATTACAGTCTTCTCTGCTGAGTAACTGCACTATTTTCCCTGTTTAGAATCAATCACATTGACTGACTTTGATGTAAAAGTGAGGAACGTTTTTTTCCTGTACCTTAAAAATAGTCAAGCCTGAAATGAAATTCATGCCCAACAGTGTTTAGATTATTTTGATTGCTCACTTGTGAGTTGATTTTAATGTGGTGACAGCCCTGATACGGCCCTTTGGGGTCGGCTGGGCTATAAGCAACATTACCTTACCTTGCTCACAGTGTTTTATCTTTTTCTTTTCTGGAAAGGACATCAGCAGTGTGGCAGTCTGGATCAGTTCAGTTCAGTTCAGTGGTTATTTTAACGCCTGTCCATCAATGATGATATTAGACGATATTGAAAGGCAACAGAGATCACTGAGAATGTCAGACCTGCTATTGTATTATCTCTGGTCATTTTCTCTCACCACTGTCCTTCACATGTAAGGATCAAGACACTCCACTAAGAATTGTTCTGAAAATACTGTTTAACAAAATCACGATATCAGGCAGTCTAGAGTTTTAATACACATGTAGGGTTGTTCTGTCTAAGTTATACGCCAAACAGTATGTATGCTTTTCAGATAAAACAGTAACAGCAGTATTGAATTATGATCCTGTTTGCATTTGCTGTACAGTGATGTCAGGTTTGCACATGCTGTCCATCATCACCTACTCTGTCTTTATTTTCTGTGTATTTGGGTTTGTTTGTTTTTTCTTTGTGTACTCATGGGTTTGTTCCTGTTTGCTTTGGCTTTGTGAGTGAGCATCTCTCTCTCTAATCCCATCCGCCCTCCCCCCACGTTACCTTCACGCACTCTCTCTCTCTACTCCTCTCTCTCTCTCTCTCTCTCTCTCTCTCTCTCTCCTTCTCTCTCTCTCTCTCACTGTCTCTCTTTCTCTCTGTCTCTGTCTCTCTCCCTCTCTCTTTCTCTCTTTCCCCCCCCCCCCCCCCCCCCCCTCTCCCCACCAACTCATTCTCTTTCGCCCCTACAAAAGGGTCCCTGTGTGATCATCTGGATAATTATGAAAGTCTGACATTAAAACGCTCTCTCCACCCAATTTGCCACCACTGCCTGATCCTCTCCCCATCCCCTTCTCTCCCCTCCTCCACCCCCCCCCCCCCAAACACACTGGCCCATCGGCACAACCCTTACCCTTACATTCCTGACAAGGGATCACATACCAACAGATAGTGTGTTTGAACCTCATCTCTCTGGCACTGTGTAGACCTCTCCTAGGAGTTGCATTTCTCTTCTAATCTGTGCTGGCTCTATAACCATGGTCTGTATCATGCAGTTCCTTATCTTTCTGTGTGGGTTTCTTCTGTGGCAGTTTGAACTTTGTCAGTGTCTTAAGAACTCACACCCTTCTACTGTCCATCTCTGTTTCATCTGATGGGTACTTTCAACTCATATGTGGGTGCTTGAACGTGATCCATTCTGTTTTTGTTTGCCTCATAGAAAGTCTGGAAGAGAGGTAGTGTTGGTATATGTGGGTTCTGTGCTTTTAGTTTGTAGGTAGCTACTTCTGAGATAACATCACCCACGCACACACATATCCACCCACACACACACACACACACACTCGCACACACCCACATCTTCCCACCCACACCCACACACCCACCCACACATCCACCCACACCCACGCACCCCCCATCCCACCCACCCCCACACGCAGGCAGGCATGCACGCACACGCACACACACACACACACACACACACACACACACACACACACACACACACACACACACACACAGAGAAATGTGCACATACACATGCTGATACACACATACACATACATTCACACGCACACGCGCATGCAGGCAGACATGCACGCACACACGCATGCACGCACGGACGCATGCACACCTCTCTCTCTCTCTCTCTCTCTCTCTCTCTCTCTCTCTCTCTCTCTCTCTCCCACACACACACACACACACACACACACACACACACACACACACACTAACTACCACACACACACATATACACACACACACACA
>CM065737.1:25221967-25249467 GCA_033310375.1 Conus canariensis | reverse complement strand
TCAGGGAGGTCTGTTAGTTAGTTAGTTAGTTAGTTCTTTAGTTTAACGTCTGTTCACTAAAAGTGTTACTAGACAAAGAAAAATAAAACAATTGTGTGTGTGTGTGTGTGTACGTGTGTGTGTGTGCATGGATGTGCGTGTGTATATGTGTGTGTGTGTGTGTGTGTGTGTGTGTGTGTGTGTGTGTGTGTGTGTGTGTGTGTGTGTGTGTGCAAGAGAGAGAGAGGACTGTGTTAGGGATAAGAGAGGAAGGTTGGGATGGGTGGTGAGTTAGGTAGATATTTACTTATCCTGGTTGTTTATTTAGCCTTTAGGGAGGTCTGTTTACGTGTGTATGTGTGTGGGTGTGTGGATATGTGTGTGTTTATCAGGGAGGTCTGTTTGTGTGTGCGGGTGTGTGATTGTGTGTGTGTTTATCAGGGAGGTCTGTTTGTGCGTGTGGGTGTGTGTATGTGTGTGTGTGTTTATCAGGGATGTCTGTGGATGTGCATGTGTGTGGCCGAGACTATCAATGTAAGCATTACTACGGGTGAAACACACATTTTTCTTTTGTATCAATATATCATTTAAGTAGATTGTTTCATTGACAAGGGGACCCACCGGCACCCACCCCCATCCCCCACTTCTCACAAAAAAAGGGAGAAAGGAAAAAACATGCACAGTGAAATAAGGAAAATCATAATTTTGTGTAAAATAAAGTTCAATGCAGATATTAAAATGTTGCAGAGACATCTTTAGAATTAAGCAATTTTTAGGTTCTTGTTGTTGTTGTTGTTATTGTTTTATATTTAGTTAGGGTTTTTTTTTTGTTTTGTTTTTTTGCTGTCCATCTTCTGTGCCACCTCAGTGGCAGTGCATCCTCACCACTCATTCCAACCCACAGGGAGCAATCAATGCAAGTCATCAAAGGGCAACCTACCAGAGGAGACACTGCACTGCTGCTGAGTCACTTCAGTGGCATGGTGTTCAGTGCAACCTGTTCTGATCCAGCGTACGCTGGACACCACCTACTAAGCCCCCTCCTGATGATAGTAATTGCTTAGTCATGGAGTCAGCATGAGTGAGCTCTCCCTCCGGAGGGCGCCACCACGTCTGTCAAATGACATCCATTTATGGGCTGTTTGATGACTACTTCCCAGCCTGAGTCTTCAAAAGTGCTAGATTGGGACTACATTACTAAGTCTTGGAAGTACAATGTTTGATACTGCAGCACTCCATGTGACGTTGTCTTCTGCATTACATTCACTTTACAACTTCACTGATCTGTAGATCTAACGTAACGAGAGGACCATTCATAATAATTCTACCAAACACCTTGATGAAAAAACATACAACAGTCTTGCAGTGTAGTGAATTACTGGCAGTCACTTCGAAACAAACGTTTAGATATGCAAAGTTTTGTTTTTTTGCCTCTTGACTTTTTGTGGGTTGCTGCTGTTTTAACAGAACGTATTTGGCCTTGATTAAAGGTTGTTTCGAACTGCTATATACGTGCACTATAATAATACTGTACATTTAAATAACAAGCATTTTTTCAGCTAGACGTTCAGTTTAGCTCAGCCTGAAGAGCAAAACCCTCATGATTTTGTCAAGTTTATTTAAGCGCTTATTTTTTGCTCACTCACATGACATTCCCGTTTAAGAAAATAAGAAATTTTGGTTGATTTGAACACATATTAATTTTCTTATAGTTCTGAATGGTGGTGTTTTAAGTCTACTGCACACAAAACTACATATCTGTTGGAAGTCCGTTTAACCTCCATTTTTAGGAGAGATGTACCTATATGAAAAAGAATTGTTACACAAACACACACACACACACACACACACACACACACACACACATACATGCACACACACACACACACACACACACACACACACACACACACACACACACACACACACACATACATAGCACACCTGAGAACACAAACACACACAGACACACACAAATGCACAGGCACATGCCCACGCGCAGGCAGGCAGGCATGCACGCACACACGCACGCATGCACGCACGCACGCATACACACACACACACACACACACACACACACACACACACACACACACACACACACATATGGACGCATGCATGTGCGCGCGCCACACACACACACACACACACACACACACATACACACACACACACACACACACACACACACACACACACACACACATACACACACACTGAGACACACACACTCACGCACTCACACACGTGCACGCACGCACGCACGCACAGGCTCACACACACACACACACACACACACACACTCACACACACACACTTCACGCATGCACACACATATGCATGCATGCATGCTCACTCTCATACTGCGCGCGCACACACACACACACACACACACATCACACAGGGTACTCTTTACGTTGCAAAAGTGTTTATCTTCAATTGATAATGAGCAGTGTCCTCATGATAAAAGCACAGCATATCAGAAGAATTAGAAAGGTTCAGATGCAGATGAATTAACACTGACTCTCTATTCCTGTCTACAGAAGAGCCAGTGGGAGAAGAGGCGACTCCATCGACGACGTCCCGACCTCCAGTGACAGATCATGTACCCACCTTCCCCTCTTTCATTCCTGATATTCCTGTGTTCACTCATGACCTGAAAGACAGCTATTTTCTGGACGAGAACAATGAAGCAGTGCTGGTGTGTACTGTGGTGTCTGCTGACATGCTCACATATCGCTGCCTAGGTGAACGCTTGCAGGAGAACGAGCAGGTATCTGATGCCTTGAAGTCTTTTTATCTGCCTCTCTTTCGGGCTTTTTCTCTTTGACGCTTTGATATCTTTTTCTTTTTGGCTTTCTTTCAGTTTTTTTTTTCTCCATCATTCCTTGTGATTTTTTTTGTTATCTGTCTTTTTTTTTTCAATTTTTATATTCTGTGTATGTTTCCTTTTTTGTTTGTTCATTTCTTTCTTCCTTTTCTCTTCTTGTTCCATGTTTCTGATTTTAGATTTAGTTTTGTTTTAGTTCTTTCTTTCTTTCTATATCACTGTCCTCATGATTCCTTGCTTCAAGAAAGTGTAAAGTTTGTGTGTTCGTCCGTCAAGTCGGTGAGGACCACTTCAGTCATCTTGGGGTTGAGGAGGGTGAGACAATTTGTGGATACACAGGTGGCTGATCAAGCTGATGGGTGCATGGAAAGTGCGGTAACAGTGTGGACAGAAAATGTGGGAGACCTCTTGATTGCTGGTACAGGCTTTCCTTGTTTGTCTCTTTTGTTGCGCTGTAGCTATCCTCCTTTCTTCACATAAACTGGCACCTTTGTGGATAGAGTAGGGCCATCTAACTGGATCCATAGCAGTTTGTTCCCATGTGTCATGGTTGATGTTAAACGCTTTCAAGGATGTTTTGAGTGTTGTTGAAGCATTTCCTTTGACCTCCATGGGAACGCACCCCTTACTGCAGCTTACCATAGAAGAGTCTCTTGGGTAGCTGGTGGTCTGGCATGCGAGCTACAAGACCTGCCCATCGAAGCTGAGACAGCATCAGGATGGTGTGGATGCTCGGCAGGCCTGCTTAGTCAAGCACCTCTGTGGCTGGGACTTTAACTGTCCGGCCATTTTATGTTTAACAATCTTCTGAGACTGGTTGTGTGGAAGTGATTCAGCTTCATGGTGTGCTGTTGGTACACTATCCATGTTTCACATACGTATTGTGGGGAGAACAGGTGCTTTGTACACCTTCAGCTTGGTCTCTAGACTGATTCCTCGTCTGTTCCAAACTTTGGTGTGTGGTTTGCCAAAGATTACCCTTGCTTTTGCACTTCTGATGCTCACTTCATCATTGATGGTGATGTCCTGGGACAGTGTACTACCAAGGTAGGTGAATTTACTCACCGCATCGAGTCTCACATCTTTGACTGTAATGTTAGGCTCAGCGTGTGGCCTGCCTGGCACGGGTTGATGCAAAACTTCCATCTTCTTTGTATTATATGGTGAGACCAAAGTTAACGCAGGCTGCAGCAATCTTGTCGATGCTGGATTGCATGTCAGTTTCTGAGCCAACATTGAGAACACGAGTCATCACCAAACAGAAAACCCCTGATGATGTCTGTCATTACCTTAGTTTTTGCTTGGAACCTCTTGAGGTTAAACAGCTTTCCACCTGTTCTGAATCTGATGTCAGTGCCTAGGTCTTCTTTGAAGGCATCAGACAGCATTGCAGAGAACATGTTGCTGAACAGAGTGAGTACCAAAACACGGATTTTCTTTATGCAAGCAGAAGTCAGGTGACCAACATTTCAGTTTCTTTTAAAGTTTTTTTTTTTTAACCAGCCTTGGCATTTCTTTCTTTCCTTCTTGTAATTTCATGACTTTTGTTCTCTCTGTCCGTAATGAGGAGGTTTATAACATATTGTCCTTCTCTTTCTTTCTTTCCTTCTTTCTTTTTTTCCCTTCTTTCTTTCTTTTCTTACACTTCTTTCTTTCTTTAAAGAGCAGGCTATCTCCTTTCTCTTTTCTTCCTTTCTTCCTTCCTTCCTTTTTATTTATCTTTCTTTCTTCCTTTCTTTCCTTCTCTCTTTTTCGATTTCTTTCATTCTTTTTCCAATGAAGAGGTTTACGCTGCCTTGTCCTATCAGTATTTAGGTGCCCAAGTACTATGCAGGATCTCCTGGCAGGGCATAGGGTATTTGATGTGCTAGCAGTATACCAGGTGTACAGGATGTCTTAGAAGTATACAGGACATCCTTGCAGTATATGGGGCATCCTAGCAGTACACAATATATATTACCAGTACACAGGGTGTCATTAGAGTATGAAGGACATCTATGTAATATGTAGGGCATCCTCACAGTACACAGCATATGTTAGCAGTGCACAGGGTGTTAGAGGAGTATGGAGGACATCTATGTAATATGAAGGGCATCCTAGCAGTACACAGCATATATTAGCAGTACACAGGGTGTTATAGATGTACTCAGGACATTCTTACAGTATATAAGGGCATCTTAGCAGTACACAACATATATTAGCAATATTCAGGGTGTCTTGGCAGTATACAGATTTCCTAGAAACATACAGTTTGTCCTACCAATGTACAGGGTGCACTAGCTATAAACAGAATATCCTAGTAGAGTACAAGATGTCCTTGTAGTATACAGGGTGTTCTGGCAGCGTACAGGGCATCCTATCAGTATATATGGTGGTGTCTTTGTAATATGCAGGGCACCCTTGAATTACACAAGGTTTTTCAGAAATAAACGGGGCACTTTAGCTTACAGATTGTCCTAAGGGCATTCTTACAGTATATCGGGTGTCCTAGCAATATTAGGCAAGTCTAGAATGAATTGGGGGATCCTAGTAATACAAGGGTATCCTACAATTATGAAGGATGTCCTAGCAATGTAAGGGCATCCTAGAATTCTACAGGACATCCTAGCAATATAAGGACATCCTAGAAATTCATGGGATTTCGTACAATAAAAGGATATTCTAGAATTCTACAGGGTATCCTAGCAATATAGGAACATCCTAGAATTGGACAAGGTGTCCTAGCAATATAAGAACATCCTAGCAGCATACAGGGTGTCTTAGAAGTATGTAGGGTGTCCTAACAGTAGCTCTACCCTGTTGAGTCTGACTAATTACAAAGAGCTATGGATATTTCCTGACTGCCCTGGTGTCCCGCACAGCACTCCTAGGACCTGTCTCTGACAGAATGGGCATGGCAGATCTGTTTGCCTTTATGATTTTATGGAATTCTGTGTCCATGTTTGGCGAAAATAAAATGATTGCGATGATCTGAGCAAACATACCTTGAGAAAAAAATCTGGACACAAAGGTCTTGAGTGTTAATTGCACTTGTGGTGTATAACCATTGTTGTGGTGTTACGACCAAAGAGCAACAACTTTCACTAACTCGCACACATTAAAAATGGCATCTGGCTGCAACTGTGTCTTTAACAACATGCTGATACTTTGGAACAATAGCAGGAACTACAGGCTTTGAAATATTAAAACAAATGGCATGAGAGTCGGAATTTGTGCCAGTGTATGTTGATGAATCGGTTTTGAAAGTAACTTGTTTTGGGAGAAACTATTTTCATGGCCAATACTGGAAAATCAGTTATCCCTCTACCTTCTCCTGTGTGATGGTATGAATCCGCCTCTGCAGTCCCCCAATTTTACCAAAATTTATGAAGATCTATACGCACACTTTATAGAAAATATATTGTGCCTATTTTAGTTGAAAAGTAAACCAGTCACAGTTTCAGGGTAAGCATGTCTGGTAAGGATGACAATGACTGTTGTGGGGCCAACAGGTCATCGAGGTCCAGACAGACAGAGCCAGTGGCAAGAGGCTGCTGACGGCCACCACCATCGTCACCGACCAGGAGCTGAACAACGTGCAGGAAGGCCAGGACTACAGCTGCCAGTGTGTGGCCTGGTACATCAAGGGTGGGGCCTGGCACTACAACCTCAGCAACATTGCCACCATCAGTCCTGCCTGTGAGTCAGTCGTCTGCTTTTTGGTGCACCCAGCAAGTACATGACACCAATGTAAATCACCATCAAGTGACATAGAAATTGTTCACCCCCAATTTTTTTTTTTCTGACATAGGGGCGGGAAGTGAATTATGCAGTTAAATTGGTTTAAGGTGATAATTTGTCATTGTCACTTTGAATTTGCAAGAATTAAGCATACTATACAATAGTAAAAGCTGATTGAATAGTAAAAATAACTTATTAACAGAGATTTGTCTGATGTGTACACTTGGAATAATGTCAGAGTTCACCTTTTTTTCTTTGTTTGTTTGTGTATGTGTTTTTTTTAATTGGTTTAGTTTTTTTGTTTTATCAGTGAAACCATCTCACAGCCAGACCAGTATTTAGAGTAATCATTCAGCTGTGTCGTTCTCAACTCAAGAGTGAGAAACTTAATGAATCCAATGGATATGCTTGTAAGAATGTAAGAGTTCACTTTTATTTTTCTTTTGTTTTGTTTTATTTTTGTTTTTTGCTATCAATGAAACCATCTCATAGCTATACTAGTGTTTAGAGTAATCTTTCAGTTGCAATGTTCTCAACTCAAGAGTGAGAGACTTGGTGACAATATAGCTCTTGAAAGCACGTAAGTCACTTTTGGTTCTCACCGGGCTGAGAAAGGTTTTGTATTGATAGTAGTTGAGTTGAACAGTTTACAGCTGATCCCCCAGATTAAAGTATTATCGCTGTGCTTCATGCTACCTTTCAATTGAAGCTTTGATACGATATAGTGTGTCACTTTTGCTTTTCATTCATTAATTTAGCTCGGATCAGATCATTTGGGTTTCCATCATTTACTTAAATTCTCATCTGGATCTTCACACATCAGGTAAGACTTGTTACTGGATCATCAAGTCATATGGGTTTTCCAAGATTGATTTAGGTATGTCTTTATGGTTTTCAGACATCGACTCAGTGTTCATGTACGAGCCAGTTGGGGGACAGTATTACGCAGGATCCTCTGTTGAATTTGCCTGTGATCCTCCTGGAGGGCAGCCCACGCCTAAGGTGATTACTGCATAATTATTATCATCGGTAATGAGCTTAGTCAGTGGTGTTTCGAGTTTATTACATTAGAGCAGGCAGTTCTGGAACACCTTCGAAATGACTCACCAGCAGTGCAGTGTCTCCTCTGGTGGGTTGCCTCGTCACAGCTTTAAATAGATTGCTCATTGTGAAAGGGGGAGCAGGACCGAGTGGCTTTGGAGTGATTCCATGTGGGGATGGGGGAGGGCGAGGGGTGGGGGTGGGGGAAGAGTACTGAAGATGAGACAGCGGACAAACAAACAAACAAACAAACAAAAAGTGTGAAAACTTGAGCCATGTTCCCAGTGTCCACTCCTCCCATGTACGTATACATACATACATGCATGGATGCATACACATTCATCTCACAGGCATGTGAATACATTGGTATGTAAGGTGTATGCAGATATCAACATTTTATCTCTCTGACTGTCAGAATGGCTGGTACTGTGACAGAGATTGGAATGACAGTAATCACTGGTAACTGTGATTTTCATAATGTCTTATTACTTGCATACTTTGGCCCTTCACCCCCCAGGAACTATTGACCAGTGGACACTACTCTTAGCTACTCTTCCTGCCACTCTGCAGTTCCTTCCCTTCTTCTTCAGCTCTGCCTCAGTGTCTCTTCTCCGGTTCTTTCGGGGTCTTCCACTCTTCTTCCTTTTCTCCAAGTCAGAGGTGGAGGCATGGTGTTGGATGCTGGTTTCCTAAGGGTGTGTCCTGGCCAGCCCCGCTTCCTCCACGTGATCTGTGTGGAGACTGGATCCTGACCTGCCCTTTGTCACAACTCAGTGTTGCTGACTATGTTCATCCACATGATGTTGAAACTTTACCTCAAACAGGTGTTAAAGAATCTCTGTAAGACTGCTGCATCGCTTTGGTTATCCTCTGCAGAGCTTTGCAGCAAGTGAGTGATGTTACATCTCTGTAAGACTGCTGCATCGCTTTGGTTATCCTCTGCAGAGCTTTGCAGCAAGTGAGCGATGTCACATCTCTGTAAGACTGCTGCATCGCTTTGGTTATCCTCTGCAGAGCTTTGCAGCAAGTGAGTGATGTCACATCTCTGTAAGACTGCTGCAACGCTTTGGTTATCCTCTGCAGAGCTTTGCAGCAAGTGAGTGATTTCACATGCAAAATGATGATACATGCAAAATGATGATAAGGCAAAAAGAACAGCATCAGATTTTCCATTTCCAGATGATCTGGCAGAAAGACGGGCAAGTCCTAAACGTTGATGCCGATGACAACCTGGAGATTCTGTCAGATGGACGACTGTTCATCGACAGAGCAAGACCACAGGATTCAGGGGAATATGTCTGTGTGGCCTTCAACCCAGCAGGACGACGGTCATCCAGTCCAGCTGTCTTGGAGATTTATGGTGAGTGGTCTGTAGTCTGCACTGATGACACCAACCCCTAGTGCAGTTTGCTTTGTAAAATGTACAGTGTAGAACTGCACTGCTATTTACTTTGTGATGCTGTACTGTATCGCATTATGGTGAACTGTACTGCTTTTCTGTTGCTTTGTATTCTGTTCTGTGTGGCTCTGTTCTAGTCCTGTGTTTGGTTCTGTTCTATTATGTTCCATCTGTTTGTTTGCTTGTTTGTTTTAATTTGATGTGTTTTCTTCAGTTGGGGTCTATTCCATTCTGTTCTCCATTCTCCTTTCCTATAATACCAAATGAATGCTAATTATGACACTAAATCGCCTAGCAGAAATGCTAACGCAGAGCACACACAGCAAACAAGGAGACATCCCCCAATAAAGGATGTTCCAGGCTTGTCCATTATACCTTGTACCTGACACATATATACAACAACCTGCTTGTTCATTATTTTCTGTTTACTGTTCCCTGCCTTGTTTAAAGATTTTATTTCACACCAACCAAACCAAGGTTACCTGTACTTGTTACTGTTTGTCCCTGTACGTGTTTGTTTGACTATATTCAAAATCAGAAGAGCTGTGGCAGTCTTGAATAAATGTTAGTTTGTGTCTGTTCATTTCTCCAGGTGTTGTTTCTGTGTATATCTGTCAGGTACATGTATATGGACAAGCTTGGAGCATTGTTTCTGTGTATATCTGTCAGGTACATGTATATGGACAATCTTGGATCATTGTTTCTGTGTATATCTGTCAGGTACATGTATATGGACAAGCTTGGAGCATTGTTTCTGTGTATATCTGTCAGGTACATGTATATGGACAAGCTTGGAGCATCATTGTTCTGGGGTTGTCTCCTTGTTTGTTGTATGTGCTCTGTGTTGACATTTCTGTTAGGTGATTTTGTGTTATAAACAGAATGCACAAGGAGTTACAGGCATGTAACTAATTTCATGGGAGGAAGAGTTACCTTACACGTTCGTTATTTACTGTTTACTGTTCCCTGCCACATTTGAGATTTCTTTTCATACCAATCAATCCAAGGTTACCTGTGTTTGTTACTGTCCCTGTGTTTGTTTGACTGTATTCAAGACCAAAGGGCTGTGCCAGTCTTGAGTAAATGTTAGATTGTGTCTATTCATTTTTCCAGTTGTTGTTTCAGTGTATATGTGTCAGGTACAGGGTATATGGGCAAGCTTGGAACATCATTTTTCTGGGGATGTCCCCTTGTTTGCTGTGTGTGCTCTGTGTTTGCATTTATGCTAAGTTTTTGTGGGTTTTCTTTTTCATAAGCAGCATTTGTTTGGAGTTGTGGATATGTAATTAATTTCATCATGGGAGAGTTACCTTACTTGTTCATTATCTGTCACTATGTTTTATTTTATACCATTCTGTTGTGTTCTGTTTAGTGATATCCTGTTGTGTTTTATAGTTCCTGCTTTCTTTGATTATATTCTGTTCTACCTGTTTTGTTCTATCAGTTTGCCAGTCTTGAATAAATGTTAATTTGTATTTGTTTATTTCTCCAGTTGTTACTGATGCATAGATGTGTGCGGTGTGGGGTATATAGGCAAGATAGGAACATCCTTTTGGGGGCGTGTTTCCTTGTTTGTTTTGTGTTTCTGCTGGGTGATTCGGTGTCATAAGACGCATTCCTTTGGAGTTATGGGCGTGTATTTGTTTCACCATGGGAGCAAGAGTGAGTTTGTTTGTTTGTTGTTTTATGCACATGTTAAAACACTACGATATGTACTATTATGTGTATGTTAACAATGGCATGTTTCCACGTTTTATCACTGTATCAACAAAGTCCAGTTTCAAACTTTTTTTTTTTTTTTTTCTTTTTTACTCTGAATGGCTGACAGGAGATGTGGATGCAACCACTCCCAAAGGAGTGACCACCACAGAGAGAGGAATGGACAAGACCACCACGACCACAGGTCCCCCTGATGACTTTGAGCTCAGCACCACCAAGACAGGTCGCATCATTCCGTTCTTCACGGACACGTCCAGCCCCACAGAGGTGTACATCTTCAACGAGGAGCCGGCCACAATTACATGCTGGGCAGTGGAAGCCACTGGTTTGATCTATGTGTGCAATGGGAAGAGAATGCAGGCTGACAGAGAGCTGGATGCTTTTAAGGTGAGAGGGGAGGAGCAAGGCAATGTGGGAGTGTGTAATGTGTGTGCGCGTGTGTGTGTGTTTGTGTGTGTGCGTGCGTGCATGTGTGCGTGCGTGCGCGCGCGCATGTGTGTGTGTGTGTGTCTGTCTGTCTATTTGTCTATATGTCCATGTATGCATGTGTCTGTGCAGGAGAGGAGGAAATGTGTGTTTGTGTATGTGTGTGTGCGTGCGTGTGTCTGTCTGTGTCTGTGTCTGTGTGTCAGGTGCAGGAGGGAAGGAGATGCGTATGTGTATCTGAGAGTGTGTGTATGTGTGTGAATATGGGTCAGTGTGCGTGTGTGTGTGTGTGTGTGTGTGTGTGTGTGTGTGTGTGTGTGTGTGTGTAACCGTCTGTCTGTCTGTGTGCCAGTGCAGTAGGGAAGGAGATGTGTGTTTGTGTGTGTGTCTGAGTGTGTGTGCGTGTGTGTGTGTGTGTGTGTGTGTGTGCGTGAATGTGTGTGTGTGTGTGTGTGTGTGTGTGTGTGTGTGTGTGTGTGTGTGTGTGTGTGTGTGTGCACACGTGCACAAAGGAAAAGGATGTTCATGTGTTCCTATGTATACATGCATATGTGAGTTTGTCCAGTTGTTGAGGCTCTCATTTTATACATATTTGTACAAGGAAACATACATTCTAATGGTATGAATGATTGGTGAGGGAGATACATTGGAAAAGGAGGGAAATAGGTCATGTATGTGTGTGTGTTTAGAGGGGAAGGGGGCAGGACTGATTGGAGCTGGGGGTTAGAAGCGGGCGTGAGGGTGATGGTTCAGGAACTGGGGACAGGGAATATACCTGAAGAGATGAAAGTTAAAGATTATTAAATGAAACCAACTTTCAGTTCTTTCCTATGTGTATAAATGTCAGTTCAGGGTGCCATTATTTACTCTTTCATCGCGTGGCAGATGGCAGTTCAGGCTTTTCTACTGCACGTAGAAAATGCCCTTTTTAACATGGGAATACCCGTTTTTGAAATGAAAGTGTAAAATGTTCTTTTCGTATCTAAATACAACACTGGTATTACTCTTTGCAGACTGTGGACCCCACCACGGGATACACGCTCCTAACAAAGTCCATCAAGGTCTACCGCAGTGACATAGAGGAGTTCACGGGACCTGGGGACTACAAGTGCCACTGCCGGGCCTACTACCCTGGGGATGTGCCAGACGATTGGCAGTATGTGGCTGATCTGAACACCACAGTGAGACTGGCCTGTAAGTGAATTAGACTGAACTGGATTGGCCTGTGGTCAAGTCTGGGGTGGGGACTGTTAAGATGCAGAATGTTAAGAAGCATATCAGTGGATAATGAATGCTGACAGGTGCATGAAAAGAGCTGATTCCAAACTGTCACTGAATCGGATCTTTAACAGAGAAAAGGGCGATTCCGGTGGTAACACGCATGAATTCTTTGTTTCTAGTGAAAGATTCTCAAGTTTAATCTTGTTGTGGCCATAACATCAGTCCCAGAATGGAGACATGTCCTTCATCTCTAACAAAATTGATAAATCTTGCTATCCCAAACATCCAAATTCCAGATTGTGTGTGTGTCTGTGTCGTGTGTGTACCCATTTTTTTTTTTTCTTTTCTTTTCTTTTCTAAATTGCGTTCATTACATAAACATGAAAACACAAAAAACCCAACCAGTAAGTCCATGCAGTAGTCATGTGAACAAGTACATAAGCGTCTGTCAAAAAGTTACATACATTGAAAGGAAAAACAGAAACAGACAAAAAAAAATGCGAACAGAAATGTCACATCCACACACACACACACACACACACACACACACACACACACACACACACACACACACACACACACACACACACAGATGACAAGCAGATATGACAAGAACAAAAAGACATAATATGTTACTGCGTTGTACCTAATGCCAGTCTACTGCAAATTTTTACAGAAATGTGGCTTTCTGTTAGGTCAAAAAGGAACAGACAATTTTAGAACCATAGTGGATGCATAAACAAACCAGTCAAACTTCTATTCTACAATGTTCAAGAATCACAACATCATATAGCCAACCAAGAAGCAGGGAGCCTTAGAGAAAGTTCAGCAACTATGAAGCAGTGTAGTGATTCAAAACACAGAACATTCCAGAAACAATTTATTGAACCCACTGCAAGCTTCTGGTTTGCTTGCAAGGTTTTAGGACTCTCAAGAAACTCCTGGAACCATTCTATTACCCTTGTATACCTCATCTGGTAAATTAACAACCTATGGAACAATCCATTGGATCATTTCAAGCAAAATTTGTACACCTGTATCTGAAACGATCAACAACCCGAAACAAGGTGAATCCATTTGTAACATGACTTGACTGCCATGGGTTAGGCTGCACTGGGTTGTTCTGTATACCACTGGTCTGGAAACTGGAAGATTAGACAAGAGTGAAAAACATGAGACTCAGTTAGACTTGACCTGTCCCTACTACTCTAGACTAAATAAGACCAGACAATGTTGGATCAGAACAAGTGCCACTGAACACTACTTAACTGACTCAAAGGACGTTTTTACTTTGCACACTTCTAGGTTGCAAATCTAGTTCATCTATTCCACAGTTTCAGCAATCTTGTCAGTGTTTTTAACTGCCCAATCTTTTGGTTTGTGATTGAAGATTGGTTAGGTTCATGAATCTTGCTGAAGCTCAGTTTGCAGTGGAAAAAAAAGGCACTCTCAACATGTTCTGGGAACTTCTTGTGTTCGTGTAAAGGGAAGTAACTATATGAAAGCTCTCCTAGATGGAAATCAGTTTGTGACTGCTTCTGTGATGGAAATAAGCTTGCGGCTGTTTGACCTAAATTTCCATTCTCTTTTCATTTTGTTACAGCAAACGTTTTCATATGGTACAGTCAAAATATTAAAGTTCACATCGCTTTGGAAATTAATGTGTGAAATTTCGGACCAAGAGATTGCTAAAATCCATTTCACAGCTATTTCTGAACAGTTCCAAGTTCAGTTGGTCTTATGAAATATAATAGTTGAGCACCAATGAGCAGTGTACAAGGTCATGTTCCCTCCTTTGAGAAAAGAGCATTCAAACTTCAGTTAAGAATCAGATCTTAATACGCTGTAAATTCTGTGAAGTAGATTTTGGATCATACTTCGATTACAGTTTGTCATTTGTTCTCAGTCTAGATTTGCAAACCTTTGGTTCATTCAGTGAGGAATGGCCTTAGCAGTGCTGTATGTCCTCTGACAGTTTGCCTCATGACTGCTGTATGTGATCTACTGGGGGTGCAACAGGGTAAAAATCGATATGGTAATGGATGTAGGATCTAGAACATGCGTTATGGTAGTAATACCACTGTAGGGAAAAAGAAGATGAGACTATCTCGCTGTCTGTCTCTCTGTCCATCAATCTGTCTGTCTGTCTGTCTATCTGTCAAAGGTTTTTTGTGTGTTTGTTCGTTCATTTTTCACAGACATTCACTGGGGGTAACTTCCTTGTTGTATACTTATGTAGTAACCATACGCTGCTTATGAGACTTCAGTTGGCTTATCATCACATGGTTTTATGACCTGATCTGCTTTCCCTTATAAAGGAAGAAAGAACTGACAAGCAGTCAAATGACTGGGTTAAAGGGCGAGTATGTGAATGAATCAATGAGTAAACTCAGTCAGTTATTGGTCAGTGGGCTGGTTGAAATGGTTGACTGATGTCCGTTCCTAGATATGGAGAGCCAGTTTGAGGAAGAACCAGTGGCCCAGACAGTTGAAGTGGGCGTGTCCACGGAGCTTGCCTGCGAATCTCCAAGGGGTGTGCCAAAGCCCACCGTAAGTTATCTTGCACTCAGTGTGTGTGTATTAATTGAATTGATCAAAATGTTAGTAAGAGTAATAATGATAAGTGAAGGAAGAGTCGTAAAGAGTCGTGTCACATCACTTATTTTGTTTGTTTGTATGGGTTTTTGTTTTCTTTATTGATTTCTGGACATTGATGCTGTCCTCAGTCTCTGTTATTTTCACTGGAAATTGTCATAATTATGCTGATAGTTAGTTCCAGCACTATGATCACAAATATTATCCTGAGAATGAAAATCAATGCAATTGGCATTAATATGATACAGGACAGTCTTTGCATGCATGATGAATGTGTGTGTTTGTGTGTGTGTGTGTGTGTGTGTGCGCGCGCATGTGTTTGTGTTTGTGTGCGTGTGTCTGTGTGTGTGTCTGTGTGTGTGTGTGTGTATTAACGTTTTTCTGTCTCTTTGAGAATTAACAGGAATGATGTACCTTTGCTGGCAAACCTGGCCTATTTGTGTGTGTGTTGTGCTGACAGGTGCACTGGCTGAAAAACGGGTACCGTGTGAAAGAAACAAACAAAATCCAAGTGTCTCCTAGGGGCAACCTTCTGTTTGAAGAGGTGACATTTGCAGACAGTGGAAACTACACCTGCGTGGCTGAGAACATTATGGGCTCCCAGACCAGCAACACTGTTCCCTTCAACGTGGTTGGTCAGTATTTATGGTGACTCGAATACAACCTGGTTGTGACTAGTCAGCATTTGTAGGAATTGAAAAACATACCCATTGTTTCTGTGGTATTTAAGGATATAGATATAATCGCACCGGTGATTGGTCGTTATCTGAAGGCAGTAGACCGTTGGAGTTAGACTGGACTATGACATAGTTTAGTACTCATCCCCCCCCCCCCCCCAACCCCCACCCCCACATCCACTTTTGATTGGTCAGTATTTTAGCAATGATATCACTCCTTGGGAACTGTCAGTGACAAGAAAAAATGTTTGATCTGTGAATGCATTGTCTTTTTAAGAGTAATGATACATAATGACTGTTTCTGACTTTTTTATTTAATTCATTCCATTTGAAACAATGAGAATAAGGGAAATGTTATTTTCAGTTTCAAATCTCAAAAATAAACAAAGGACACTTTTTTGCTTGATCGTTGTTAATTATTATTATCATTTTTATTATTATTATTGTTGTTGTTATTATCATTATCATCATTACAACTATTATTGTTATTATCATTATCTTTATCATTAATCATCATCATTATTAGTATTTTTTAATCATCAACAGAAGCAGTTTAACTTTCCATGAATGTGATTTGTTGTTGTTATTATTATTGTTGTTTTTATTATTATTATTATTGTTGTTGTTGTTATCATTATCATTATTATGTTATTATTGTTGTTACTATTATCATTATATTTGTGACACTTTTTTGCCTTTGTTACTTTTATTATCATAATTGTTATCATAATTATTAGTATCATCATTGCCATTATTGTCATTATTTGTGCTAGAAGTTCATTTCAGTGAGCTATACACTCAGCAGAAAAAGCTGTCTGTCTGTCTGTCTGGCCACAGACCCATCCTCAATGACCACACCAGAGGCGGAAGGGGAAGGAGAACCAGAGCCCAAAGGGGAAGGGGAGGAGGGTGGGGCGGAAGGAGAAGGGGAGGGGGAGATGTGGGACAAGGTGCCAAAATTTCTGGCGGAACCTGACAGCAAGTACTACATCATTCGCTCCCACCCTGTCAGCATCACCTGCCAGGCGGTGGGCTCGGAGCAGATCAACTTCAACTGCAATGGAGAGAGCATCCCCCAGTCCCGTGTGCAGTACGAGGTAGGGTAGCATCAGCAGGTGTCTGAAAGCAGGTGTCTGCAGTTGTACACACATGTGTCCGTGTGCAAATAGGTGCACCAACCTTCCTTCCTTCCCCACCTGTCTCTTACACACACACACACACACACACACACACACATGTAATCTTACTCACATGTGTACACACACACACACACACACACACATATACACACACGCACACAAGCATGCAGGCATGTATGCACACATGCACGCACATGCGTGCACGCATGCACATGTGTGCACACACACGCACACACACATGCACACACAGCATGCATGCACACATGCACACACACACACACGCATAATATATGCATGCACACACACACACACACACACACACACACACACACACACACACACACACACACACTGACGCATGTATGCAATCAGGCAGTCTCACACACACACACACACACACACACACACACACACACACACACACACACACACACACACACACATGCAGTCTCACACACACACGCACACACACACACATGCACACACACACACACACACACACACACACACACACACACACACACACACACACACACACACACATACCACATCACATTTCATCACATTACAGTACATCACAAACCTAAAGGCTAATGTTTTTCTTAGTAAGTTATATGTTTTTCTTTCTCTCTCCTTTTTTTCTTTGCTTTTTTTGTTGTTGTTGTTGCTCAATTAAGCTAACAGTACTGGGCTTGTAGTACATGTTGTTTCTTGATGGATCCATACTCTTGAAGAAAAGTGCAACATTGTCAAAGAGAAAGGAATAGAGAGGAGAAGAGTTAACAGAGAAGAGAGGAGAGATAGAGAGGAAAAGAGACAGACGGACAGACAGAGACACAAATGTAGAAACAGCAACAGAGAGACAGCCTGGCTACCAATCAAAACAAACAGTAACATCCAGTGACTTGTGTGTCTGCAGGAAGCAGAATTTGAAGGCTACGTGGACGTCATGTCAGCAAGTATCGACATCTCACGACAGGAAGTGGAGAACCACAACAACCAATATGGAGGCAATGATTTCCACTGTCAGTGCTATGCCAAGTACACCGACCCCACCTTGGTTGAGGCTCAGTATGTCACCAGTGCCAAAGGTTATGTTGAAGTGGCCTGTAAGTACACGGATGGACCTGTACAAGCCTTTAATGCGGAGCTTTTTTTTTTTTTTTTTTTTTTGCTGTCCCATCGTTCAGGCCACCTCAGTGGCATTATATCCAGGCCGCTCATTCTGGCTCCCCCATCCACAGCCTTACCCTTGCTTTTCCCACCACAGCCTCAACACCAACAATCCACAGTGAATAATCAATGTCAGGTGGTCATGATAAGGTAAGCCACCAGGGGAGACACTAGGCTGCTGCCAAGTCACGGCTGTGGTGTTCAGTGGTGCCTGTTCTGACCCAACAGACATGGGACACCACCTTCCAAGCCCCGTACTGACGACAGTGATTGCTTAGTCGTCAAGCCAACCATGAGGGAGCTCTCCCATAGGGGGGCACCACCATGTCCATTCAATGACAGTCCCGGTGAATTTGCAGATACTGGTGACCCTGACAGAACCTCTCCACTGGCCTAGATATGGGGCAGAAGTTGAAACTGAGGTCACCATGAGAGCAAGACATTAAAGGTCATAGGATATGAGACTGTTTATTTAATGCTGATTGATGAGGATGAGGATGATGAAAATGATGCTACAGATTTCCATTCTGGTCTGAGCCTACATGACCGGGCTGTACCCTGCACTTATTTTCGTGATACATTTTGATGTCAACCAGGTCAAAGAGATATAGACAACTGCAGTGCTGGTCACGAAATTTGAGCAACTTTCTGAGAGATGCATACATTTGGTGGCTGAAATTCAACTGTGTGGTCCCAGTCTTCCCACTTGAGCCAATAGCAAACTGAACTCTGAATAGGAGCAGAAAAATCCCCAAATGAATGGTTCTGATGGAAATTGAACCCACAACCCATAGCAGGGTGTCCACGACATTAACCCACTTCACTACAGCAGCCGGTTCCAGTATGGATTTGCTCAAATACTGCTCTCATGCTGAAAACTTTTTTTTTTCTCAGTAATAATGAAGTAAGGGTCTGATGAAAAGGAAGTGAACGGACTGTTAAGCATTCCCCTGCACAAAGGAAAATTACATTCCCAGCCAAGAATTGAACTGGAAAAATCCGTAAGGATGTTCAGACCAGAGTGTAAGAGAGCACACAAAAATGGGGGTAACAGGAGGATGGGGGCTTCTTCTTTGAAGGCGTGCTGTCCAGCTCTCCCTTGATTTTCCGACTCCTCTACTAATATGAAAGGTTCATTAAGGAGAAGGTGGTGCCATTTGAAGCAGTGTTGAACTCTGCATATACTTGCCCAGAACAGTTTACCAGTGAACACCCATGAAGCATCTGAGCAGCAACGCAGTGTCTTCTGGAAGTAGATGGCTTCATGATGATCTGATATTGATTGTTCCCTGTGTGTTTTATGCTACAAGTGCTCAAACGTGGGTGAGGCTGTTTAGATGAGCTGGAATGAGAGTCATGAGAGACTTGTCACGAAAGTGGCATATAAAATGAGACAGTAACTCAAACAAACAAACAAGGGGAAAAAAAACACATGGAATAGAAGTGGAAAAGAATCTATTTCCCTGAACACTACCTAATTTGGCCATTGCCATCTGAATCTCGCATCACAGCAGCTGTTACTGGCAGTGATTCGAAAACATTTTCCCCTGGTGTCAGCAAACTAAAACTGATAGGAGAACTAGATTTGTGCTAAACTAGGAGTGTGCATTAATAAGTGAAACACTGCTCATTTGGATTGCATACGAGTACATACACCCCCCAAGTGCTTGCATACTGTGTGGTCTTTTGTGTGTGTGTGTGTGTGTGTGTGTGTGTGTGTGTGTGTGTGTGTGTTGTGTATGTGCGTGATTTTGTGTGTGTGTGTGTGTGTGTGTGTGTGTACGTGCGTGATTTTGTGTGTGTGTGTGTTTGTGTCTGTTTGTTTGCATGTCTGTCTCTGTATGTCTTTGTGTGTGTGTGTGTGTGTGTGTGTGTGTGTGTGTGTGTGTGTGTGTATGGTCATGTATATGAATATTTCCATGGGTGGATATGTTTCCATTTTCAGTCTTGAAGAAAATGTTTACGCGTGAACCTTTCAACATCACAGTGGAAGAGGGACAGTTTCTGTCTCTACCCTGTGAGCCACCACAAGGGAACCCCATGCCTGAGGTCAGTCTCTCTCTGTGTCTCTGTCTGTCTGTCTGTGCATCCATCTGTCTCTCTGTCCGTCTGTCTCTTTGATATTCGGTGATATACTTTCTGATAGCAATGATTTGTCATGGCATTCCTATGGCCAGTGTTCAGAGGATCATATGATATGATTAGAATGTACACAAGAAAGTTCAGCTGTGTGTGTTTCTGTTTATTGTGTAGAATCCTTAGTGGTTCTGTGTTGTACAGAGTTTGACAACTGCCAGCTGAGTAGAAGATGCAAACACTAACCAAGTAGAAGTCAAATGACAGACTGTTAGAGGAAACAAGTGTACCGTAAAGTTCGGACTATAAGCCGCGACTTTTTCCCCCAGCTTTAAACCCTGCGGCTTAAACAACGATGCGGCTTATTTGCGGATTTTTCCGATTTCAGAAGCATCACACCCTCGTCTATTCTTAGCTTCTCTGTAACTCACCATATCGTGTTTACTGTTCATGAATTTTTATGATGCTTTTAACTACGATTTTCTCTGTAATCGTGTAATGGAATCAGTAACCCGTTCAGAAATACAGGAATCGACATAAGTAAAGCCCATTACTGATATCTTTTTTCATCAGTTTGTCTTCTACAAAAATACGATCGCTTCGAACGGCGCAATGTTTGGGCCGTTTCCGACCTGTTTAATCTTTACTAACACTAGCTGAATTACAAACAAAATAACTAAGCATTGGCACGGTATTAAGCGAAATAAAACAATCGAACCATTTCATTAATGTTCTGGTTTGTTATTATATGCGTTATCTTACCAAGTGCGTCTTGCAATTCAAAAACGATTAGCGCATTCAACTCGGTCATTGTCAGACCTTGGCTTCGATCCGCCATTGTTGAAATCATGGACAGGGAGTGAAGGTTTGCATTTGGTACCTTCGCTTTGATTAGCTTGCGCTTTCGAGTACTCAACCAATCGCCTAGCTTGATACACCAATGAATGCAGGAGAGAACTGCCTTTCTAGCGCATCGTTAATGTGTTGGTTTTTTTCGGTATTTTTTTTTAAGCAATGATGTTGGAAAGGTAAGAAGCCTCATAAAAACTTTGATTCTAATTGATTTAAAACACATCGTACTAAAAAAAAAAAAAAAAAGACTGAAGTAAAGCTGGAAACATGCTCTTGTATTCTGACCTATTTAAACGCCAATGAATGCAATGAACACATTGCATGTGTTGATTTTCGACACCATGTTAACTCATCGCTCGGCCAGCTGCCGCCTGCGGCACATCGGACTGTGCGGCTTATAAACCAGTGCGGCTTATTTGTGAAAAAAGTTCAGATTTTAAAAAAATTTAGTGGGTGCGGCTTATATACAGGTGCGCTCAATAGACCGAACTTTACGGTAAGTATATCAGTCCTGTCTTGGAAGACTTGAAAAATTCTAGGAAACTTGAAAATGAAGAATATCCCCACAGAAAGGCATTTGGTTTTGCAATTAGCCATCTGGAGGCCAGAACAGCTCGGTTGGTAGAATGCCAAACTCAGGATCTTGTAAGACTAGGGTTGCAGGTTCAAATCTCTGTAGTGTTGTTTTTGGTACAAGGAGGATTTTTCCCTTGGAATTAGTATTTGTTTTGACTTTGTTTGTAAACCAAGGTTCCATATGTGAACACATACACATCTTTCACACTTTTACCAGTTTTTGGAAGAGAAGGCCAATTTGGCCATTGATCTGGATGACATGTGTATACACATTGCAAGCATCCTGTGTGAAAAATGGAAAGAATGAGTTACAAACTCGGTGATGATACTGGACAAAGAGACACAGGAAACAGCTGAACATAGCACCAACGGGCAACTATTCAGTCAGCTCTGCCAGGGCAGGCAGCCTGGTGTGTAAACAAGATTGTATGGGTTATGGAGTTTGACTGCAAACTGAGGATAGGCGATACATAAGTAATTTCAACAGAAAAAAAAAAAATAAACATAAAAAATTTCTTTGGGGCCAGATACTTCTTTCAGATTCATGCAGCTCCCCTAGAAGGGCACCACACACACAGGCACTCGCACAGTTAGAGAAACCATTGCTTCAACAAGTGTAGGTTTCGAAGATCCAGCTTCTTGCAGTCTTGTCCAGTGGCAGGAAAGCCTTGGAACCACTGAAACCAAACAATGCACAGACATCAAGAAGATGGATGAAAGTGTTTTAGTTTTCAATATAGTTTTGTTTTATGCTCCCATTAGGGCTGGTGTTTGTTTTTTTTTGTTTGTTTTTTCTGCTTATGCAGGCTGATACTCCTGCGGACACTCCCTGTATAGACAGGCAAGGATTAATCCCATCTACCCAACAAAGGGAGTGGAGTTTTGTGTGTATGGCCATTTTTATCCCACCATTAAGGCAGCCATACTCCAACTTCGGGGAAGGTGCATGCTATGTGTAAGGTGTCATCCATACGAACAGCCAAACTGGCCTTCTCTTCCGAAAGTTGGTGATGGGATTTTACATGTGTGCAAGATGTTATGTGTGCGTTCACATATGGAACCTCAGTTTATAGTCTCATTCGAAGGACTGTTTGGGAAATGGAGTCAGAACCAATGTTAACTCCGAGAGAAAAATCCCCCTGTACCAAAACGGCCCAGCTGAGATTCGAACCTGCAACCCCAGGATCACCAAGATTACGAGTCCGGTGCTCTACCACTGAGCTATTCCGGCTCCCAGGCTGTTCCTCATGTTAGATCTAATTTTTCAGAAGGAACTTGAAAAATTTTTGAGGAGAAACATATACACTCTGCGCAGACTTAATGATCCAGTGAACATGCATATTAATGTTGCCCTTATTGTGAGATAAAGGCCCATCCTTGCGAGTTTCTTTTAGTTGTGAAGCTCCTGCTCAGTGATTTGTCGTGAAATCTTGTCTCAAGGGTTTGTATTCGTGACTCCTTTGGCTCAGTGGCTTGTAATCATGAACCTTTTTCTCAGTGGTCTGTCATCGTGGACCTTTGTCTTTATGGATTGTGGTTAAGACTCTTTGTTATATTGATCTGTCATCATGGGCTTTTCTCTCAATGGTTTGTAGTGATGGACCTTTGTGTGTATGGTTTGTAGTGATGGACCTTTGTGTGTATGGTTTGTAGTTATGGACCTTTGTTTTTATGGCTTGTAGTTATGGACCTTTGTCTTTATGGCTTGTAGTTATGGACTGTTGTCTTTATGGCTGGTAGTTATGGACCTTTGTCTTTATGGCTTGTAGTTATGGACCTTTGCCTTTATGGCTTGTTGACATGGGTCTTTGTCTTTATGGCTTGTTGTCATGGGTCTTTGTCTTTATGGCTTGTTGTCATGGGTCTTTGTCTTTATGGCTTGTTATCATGGATCTTTTGTCTTTATGGCTTGTTATCATGGGTCATTGTCTTTATGGCTTGTTGTCATGGGTCATTGTCTTTATGGCATGTTGTCATAGGTCTTTGTCTTTATAGCTTGTTGTCATGGGTCTTTGTCTTTATAGCTTGTTATCATGGATCCTTGTCTTTATGGCTTGTTGTCATGGGTCATTGTCTTTATGGCATGTTGTCATAGGTCTTTGTCTTTATAGCTTGTTGTCATGGGTCTTTGTCTTTATAGCTTGTTGTCATGGGTCTTTGTCTTTATGGCTTGTTGTCATGGGTCTTTGTCTTTATGGCTTGTTGTCATGGGTCTTTGTCTTTATGGCTTGTTATCATGGATCTTTTGTCTTTATGGCTTGTTATCATGGGTCATTGTCTTTATGGCATGTTGTCATAGGTCTTTGTCTTTATGGCTTGTTATCATGGGTCTCGGTCTCAATGGCTTTCTGATATACACATTCGTCTCAAAGGCTTTTAATCATGGATCTTTGTCACAATGGCGTGTAGTCGTGGAGCTTTGTCTCAATGCCATGTAGTTATAGGTCATTGTCTAATTGGCTAGTGCTATGCACATGTCTCCTTATAAGAGTTAAAGGTGAATTGTATAGCTCATTACTGATTACATCGTTCTCCTGGCTTCATGTCTTTGTATTGCATAGTTCATCATTTGTAGCAGCCTGTCTCTCTGTGTCTGTGTCTGTCTGTCTGTCAGAGTGTCAGTCAGGCTGTCTGTCTGTCTGTATGTCTCTCTCTCTAAGTCTATGTCTTGGTCTGTCTCTCTCTGTCTGTATCTCTCTGTCTCTGTCTGTCTGTCTGTCTGTCTCTCTCTCTCTCTCTCTCTCTCTCTTTCTCTCTCTCTCTCTCTCTGTTGACAGTGATCATTGATAAAATACTGAATATTCTGGACATCATCTAGTCAGACTGGTGATTCTTTTGTTTATTGTTGCTGATGTTCTGATTGTGATAAGAAATATTGTTTATATGCATGTATATTATCTCGACATCAACACAGAACAGGTATTTTGCTGTTCATGATTGATTTATTAGTCACCAATAATTTAGAAATGACAGGAATGAACAGTGTCATTCATAAAAAGAGCGCCAAGAAAAATTCAGACGACACACACACATACATACATACACACACACACACACACACACACACACACACACACACACACACAAAACTAAAAAAAAGCAGGAGATAGAGAGAGAAAAGAAGGCAATAGGGAAAAAAGAAAGTAAAAAAAAATAAATACAAACGGCAAAAGACATACTTAAATATACTACAGCTTAACAACCAGAACAAAGAAAAGGAGAGAAATTGTCAGAAGTGTCTTGCTTCTTTCTTGTCTTCTGACACTTTTTTTTTTTTTTTTTTTTTTGTTTGCTGTTTTTCTTTGATTTTTTTCTTTTAAATTTTTGTCCCATTTGTTACCCCCCCCCCCCCCCAATCCCCCCCACTTAAATGATACAGGAATTTTGAAATCATCAAAATATGGAATTGTTTTCAGAAGTTTTTCAGCACATTCACAGGAAAACACAAATTTGAAAAGCAGAATTGTACAAGGTTTCTGTCATTTCCCTCCTTACAATTTCTGTACTAGATGGAAGAAATGTCTTGTGCATGCAGGTATACTGGACATTGAATGGACAGCGGGTGGAGAGGCCATTGCCCGCATCAGACTATTCTTATAACGTGGGCGAAGCTAGTGTAGCTGACGTGGGAGTCTATGTCTGTGTTGCCACCAATGAAGCAAACAGTCGCAAAAGTAGACCCGGCATCGTCTCTCTCAATGGTGGGTGTGCGGATGCCTGCAAGTGCGGATGTGTGATTGTATTTATTTCATTGGGTGATGGGGTGGTTGATTGGTTCTGATCATTTTGCTGTCCTCTATATTGGTTGCAAAGTGAGGTGACTTCAGGTGGACATTCAATGTGGTGACAGCCCTGATATGGCCCTTTGCGGTCGGCTGGGCTATAAGCACTGTTACATTACTAGATGGACATTTAAACAAATTTTAAAAGGTACTTGAACTAACTCTGCCAGATAACATGGACAAATGAATTACAGGACAAAACACGACACATTTCAACCTCTTAGGTCTTCTTCAGGTGAAAGAAACAATACTCAGGACAACGAATATGAAGAATGAGCGATCACTTGTTAAATTTGGCGCAAGATGGGCGTTGAATGAAAACGAGGCTGTTGGACTTGTTTTCAACTAACATCCATTTTGCACTGAATTTGACAAGATAAGGGATTGCTCATTCTTCGTTTTGTTGTCCTGATTGCTGTTTATCTTGCGTGAAGAAGCCTAAGAGGTTGAAACGCACGTGTTTAGTCCTGCCATTCGTTTGTCCATGTTGTCTGGAAGAGTTAGTTTACGGTGATAATAACAAGCAATAGTTGTAACAAGTTTGCAATGATGATAATGCATATAGGGTTCTCCCAGCTGTCCTTACACTTGTTTAATTATTACAGAGCTCATTGACTCATTGTGTGTGCAGTGAATGGAGAAATCATCAGTGGAGACCAGATCACGCCCCAGCCAGAAGGCGAGCCAGGTTCTCCTACTACTACTTCAGATTACGAAGGTCAGTCATCTTTACTTAGCACTGTCGGTGGTGGTGGTGGTGGTGTCTGGTGGTGTGGTGTGGTGTGTGTGTGTTTGTGTGTGTATGTGTGTCTGTCTGTCTGTGTGTGTGAAAATAGTCTGAGTTCATGTGTAAAAATCAGCCCATATAATGTGTGCATCATGCATTTAGTTTGTATGAAAATAGATGAAGAAATAGATATACAAATAAATGGAATAAAATGCACATTCACTTGGCAACATTTAAGTGCATTGGCCCCAGCAAAATTTATGAGGAAAACTCATTATTGAGAAATGAACAAAGACTATACACAGGCTGAAAAAAAGAAAAACAAAGTTTAAGAAGGGATGGAGGGTGGAGGAGGTGCGTGAGAGAGGTTGGGGGGGGGAGGGTAAGGAGAGAAAAGGTGGGGGAAGGATGCCATATGGTAAAGACATGCTTTGTCCAGGAACAGCAGTCGGAATTTTACTCAAGGAAATGTGTTCTGATGATAAAGTTATGGCTACATATCTCAACACACATACACACACACACACACTCGCACATACGCATGCATGCACACACACACACACACACATGCAGGCTGCACACACACACACACACACACACACACACACACACACACACACACACACACACACACACTGATCACAAAATCGTTTGATAATAATGCTGAAAATAGTATTGTTTTGTTTTGTTTTCTAGAAACCTGGACCACAGAAATGAGTGAGTGCCTTACCTCTCAGTTTCTTGATGACCAGTGACATGTGGTGGTTTAGTTCAGTTAGCTGCATGCAAACATAATTTGCTTTTTGAAAACTAGGTCATAGATTTGATTCCTGTTTGCAAATTTGGTCTCTGCTTACCTTTTATTGGCGGTTGGCTGGGTTATAAACAACATGAATTAAACTTTTTTTCAAAGAGAGTTATGCTGCTGATGTGGTTACAGAAAAATAAGCGAAGATCAGCATGTGAAAGATTGATGATTAAAAAAAATGTGTTGTTAGCCATTATAGCGTTATGTTTATAATACTAATAATGATATTGATACCACTAGTACTGCTGCTACTTCCATTATTTTTGTGATGACTTTTACTACTGCTACTACTACTACTACTACTACTGCTACTACTACAATGACGACTGCTGCTGCTACTACTACTACTACCACTACTGCTGCCACTACTGCTACCATTTATGTATTATGATTATCATTATTATCCTTAATATGCAAACACATTTTAGTTGCCACTAACACTGTCAGAAAACTTTTGTATGATACTTATGATGATGATGACACCAGTATTGCAACCACTATATGTACTACTACTACTACTACTACTAATTGGAATAATGATAATAATGGTTGTCAGTATACTGATAACAAACAAAAAAAAATGTCATTATGATCATCATTATTGTTATCATAACTTGCATTATCATTATTGTCATCACCATTATTATGAAAATCACAGTTAGTAGTAATTGTATTGCTGGTAGTAATAGTAATCGTAGTAATAATAGTAGTTACATTATTATTGTCATTATTATTACAAAGACATTTTCTGACTGTTCAA
>CM065737.1:25171967-25216967 GCA_033310375.1 Conus canariensis | reverse complement strand
CCTTTGGCTGTCTTGCGACCCACGTTGACACACTGACGACAGGTGCGCTTTCGTCCTTCAATTTTGACTTGTTTATGGTGGTCGATTGTTTCCTTCGCAATCGGGGCCTCTGTTACGTTTGATCGTCTTCCAGCACTTTTCTTCCTGCTGGTAAAGCCAGCACGGAGCTGTTCTGCCACGTCAGCCCTGAACCACAGGTGGTCATAGGTCTTCTTGGGTGTCGGATTATGGGGTGACCTTTGCCAGGTGATGTAGGCCTGCACGATGATGAGGTTGATAAGAGAATGAAAGAGGTAACGCCACCACTTCTTATTCTGATGGCCAACCGGGTAGTAAGCCCTGTGCTGGTCAGACTTGTCTACCCCTCCCATGTTGTGGTTGTAGGCCTTGATGACATGGGGTTGCGGCTTGTCGTCGCTCTCAGGTGCAGGTGTTGTCTTACCTGGTGGCTGGTTGGTGCTGAGGAAGTAGATAGGGCGTTTGTTTTTATATGCTATCGCCATCAGGGGCCCCTTCTGCATTTGAATCAGCTCGCCTTGTTGTTTTAGGTGAGCCTTGGTCACCTCCTCCGGAAGCCCTTTGCGGTTGGACATCACTGTGGCACAGGCGTATGTCCCGTGTTGTGACAGGTGTCGCATGAGTGGCACAGAGGTGAAAAAACGGTCAAGTACAGGTGTCGATTTTGTCCGTAGTACTCTGATGCCATTTTGTCCACTACTTCATGTCCGAGGGGTATATTTGTATTAGTGCGGCTATGTTTGCTTGTGTAGATGTCAAAGTTGATGCAGTAGCCAGTGTCAGCGTCGCACATGTCCCACACCTTTAGGCCCCACTTGGTTGGTTTGGCCGGCATCTACTGTTTGAAAAATACTTGCCCTTTGAATCCTATCATGGCTTCATCAACCGAAAGGTCATGGCCTGGCTTGAAATTTTTTTTTAACAAGGGCAGAATCAAGTCGAGGAAGGTCCGGATCTTGAACAGTGGGTCATAGTCAGGACTGTCGCGGCCAGGTGCGTTCTGTGTGTCTCTCAGGTGAAAATACTGGTTCAACTTGAGAAACCTTGTTTTTGACATTACCCCACTGATCCACGGCTCGCTAAATCTAAGATCAGTCGACCAGTAGCACCAGAGTCTTGGCAGACGTTTGATCCCCATCATGATCAGTACAGCTACGTAGGCCCGCATCTCGGCAGGTGTCGTATCCTGCCAAAGTGGGTCAGGTTGTCCCCGCTTTGCCATCTGCTGCCTGGCATACAGGTTTGTCTGGTCAGCAGCTGTAGTAAAAAACAACTGCGGCAGGAACAGAAAAAAATATTCCAGAGGTGTAGCTGTGTCTGGCAAATCATGATTTGGCCCAGTCTCCTCCTCAAAAGGCTGAACCACGGGTGCGGAAGTCGCCGGTCGCCACGTGGTCACAAACGCAGACAAAGGCACATCATCATCTTCATCACTTTCTTCACCTTCTTCTCCCGCTTCCTCCTCTCCCACATCCACATCACTTTCATTTAACTCCTCTCTTTCATATCTCTCTACTTCTTGTAATATATCATCTAACTCCTCTTTCGTATAATCCAAAAAATCACCGTCGGTAGAAACACTAGCAGACGCCATTTTCAGAAACAAGGCGATGCCGTCTGCAGCAGTGGAATGCGGTCAGTTCACGACCCTTGTTTTTGTGAATGAATTGTTTCCCACACCCCATACTACTGCTAAGATTTCATTGGACACCTCTCAGGGATGCCCGTTTATTTTTAGCCAGCCTTGACTTAAAACGAGCTCGCAGTGTGTGAGGGAAAGTAACGTGGCACGTGCGGCCGTTTGTGGCCGTAACGAACACCACGGGAGATAACCAGAGCGGCCGGATACGTGCGAAACAAATGCAAGAGGGTTAAGGGGCTTTGTTGGACATGTTTCTCTTTGTTTATGTTCAATTTATTTCATACTAAAGAGTCCCTTTCAATCAGAATATTTTTTTAGAGACTTTTTAAATTTTTTGTTTGTTTGTTTTTTATACTAGATTTAGACCCAGTAAAGACTCCCTTCCTCCAGAAACTTTTTCCTGAAACTGTTTTGTCTTTGTATATCCCAGATACAGCTCCAGGTTGACCTTACTTCTTTTGAAGATTTTTTCTTCAGTCATCTGTCTTTATCAGTTCTAGCTGTTGTTGTTATTGTTGCAGCGACAACATCTCTCTCAGTTCCGAAGTCAGAATATGCACAAACTGGTGATATCAATCTTTCCCAGTACTTGTGAACTGCAGAAGAGAAGCAGGCTTTTGAAACAAGATACTGTACAAAATCCTATGCATTTCTTACAAGGACCATCTCAGCAATAAAGAAGTGTGCAAAAGAACTGAGGCACTCTTGAGGACCTGCTGACAATGGTCAACAAACAAAAGCTGAAATGGTAGGGTCACATCTCTAGATCATCGGACTTCTCAAAAACCATCCTGTAGGGCAAAGGATCAGGAAACAGAAGAAGGAACTGGCAGAGAAAGAGGTGGGAGGACAAAATCCAGGAAAGGACACCAGCTGCCATGGTGAGGTGGTTAGCATCGCGGACTCCCGGCTGGGAGGTCGTGGGTTCGATTCCCATCAGAGTCATGTGGGATTTTTCTGCCGCGACCGGCTCCTTCCCAGAGTTTGCTGCGGACTCAGTTGGGAAGACTGGGACCACACAGTCGAGTTTCATCCACTTAATGGATGTGTCTCTGAGATTGTTGCTCAAATTTCTTGACCAACACTGCAGGTGTCTGTGTCTCTTAGGCCTGGTTGACACTGGGATATATTATGAAAGGAAGCACAGAGTACAGCGCTGTCATGCAGTCTCAGACTGAAATGGAAATCCATAGCATCATCTTCATCATCCTCATCCTCATCAATCAGCATTTTTTTTTTTTTAATCTAGAAAAGGACAGACCTGACCTTTGACAATTGCCAGATGGGGATGAAAGAGAATAGATTGTCCAAGTGGTGCCTTAGCAGCCTCAGGGTCAAGGGAGTAGTGATGGTGTGGTGATAAAGTGTCCCATCCTTTTAGAAACTTTTACTGAATTATCTTATCTTTACTGCTGCTAGATTTAATTCCTAACGAAGACTCTGCTCCTTCAGGGATTGGTAATTTTTATTTTGTTCAGACAAGATTTTAAGAGATTTTCAGGAAGGTTTGTTAATGTCCATACTAGATTTACTTCCCATAAAAACTTTTATTTTTAAGAGAGTTTTCTTGGGACATTTTTGTCCTTGTCTCTACCTGGTTCACCGCCCAAAGATAGATCTCTTCTTTTAAAGGTACTTTTTTTTTTTTCATAAAGTATTCTGAAAGTTCATGCAGGGAGATTTTACTCCACATGGACTCAGTGTCTCAATTTCCATTTAATTGTCACTGAAAATGCTTAATCCATTTTAAAATGATTCAAGTTTCAGACATAAACATAGATGTTAACATATTTTACTAGCAGCTTTATGTTTTGTCTACTAGTACTGCATTGGTTTCACCTGTTCCTAATGGAAGTGTGTGTGTGCGTGTGTAAATAAGTGTGCATGTGTGTGTTTGTGTGTTTGTGTGTGTGTGTGTGGTTGGTTGTTCACACAGATACATGCAATTATGTGTGCAGCGAAAGGAGGTGTATGTCAGGAACTGATGGCATGCCAATCCGAATACTCTGATCAGACGGTGCCCAATGCTGATGCTGAAACCATGCCCATGGCCATCTTGTGCGAGTCAGTGTCTTGTGTCATATGCTAGAGTCTGGTGTCAGAGGGGTACACTATAAGTAACATGGAATGAGTAGATGTGCTGTCTGTTTTTTTTTAAAGTGCTAGTTGAAGAGGAATTAGACCAATCTATCTCTCTCTCTCTACATATATCTATCTATCTATCTATCAATCAGTCAATCAATCTATCAATCAATCAATCTTTTTACCTATCCATACATGTGTGTGTGTGTGTGTGTGTGTGTGTGTGTGTGTGTGTGTGTGTGTGTGTGGCTGACGTAAATAGTTTGACCAAATGAATACAAGATGATGGATGGCCAAGGAAAGTAGGAGTTGAGGGGAAAGAGGAGGGTGAGACAAAGCGAACGTATTGTAGCACAGAAATAAAGGAAAGAAAATGATATATTAAGACTGAGAAGAGGTCTAGAAAGACAGAAGGTAGAAATGTTTTAGAGACAAAGAAGTGGGAGACAGCGAGGGGAGAGGGAGTAGAGAGGAGGGTGGAAAGAGAGAGAGAGAGGTAGAGGCCGGGAGAGAGAGAGGTAGAGGTAGGGAGAGAGAGAGAGAAAGAGAGAGAGAGAGATAAAGATTACCACATTTCAATGGTGTTCCAGGGGCATTCACAGCTTCCTCAGATGTGCTGATGATGCAGTGCAGTCCTGCAAGATACCGCAGGACAACCCCGACACCTCTCTGACTGACCTAGCAGTGTGGTTCGAAGACTACTGCCAGAAAGGTGAGAAGATCAGCTGTGCTGTTGGTTCATAAGTAGGGAGGGACAAAAAGGGAAGAAAAAGAATCCTATTTGAATGAAAAAAAAAGCAAAATGAGGACAAAGACAGGAAAACACGCCTGCAAACAGATTTCAAAAATTCTGAATTCCCAGTTTTGTACTTTCTCTCACAGTTTTTGTGCTGGTAGCGTCAGTTTATGTTCAGTGTATCTGAACTTGCTGATTATTATTGAAAACTTCAGAACAGAAGGATTAAAAGTAATTGTATCATGTCTAATGATTTTACTTTTGTGAACTGGAGCTATTAAGGGTTATTAACAAACCCAGCTTCAGCAAGTTTCTGCCATAGTTTGAAACAGGAGACTGATTAATACTTGAATGAAGATCAAATATAGAAATATTCAAAATTCTGTGTACATGTAAACTTTAAGACAAATCTGTTTCTGAAAGTTGATCTTTGCAGTTAAAAAATAGCAACCAACATATTTTTTTCACTCTCATCGCACCTGACATGACAGTTTGACATTATCTTTGATCTAAATTATTCTGTAGAGACCAAGTAAGGAGGAATCATATCTCTATGATGACAGTTGAATTTGTCAGAGGAATGGAAAAGTCTGAATTTTTGTGAAATGGCAGTAGTGGGTGTGGTTTCACATGTGGGAGCTGGAATCAACTGCATCTTAGTGAAGCCACATGGGGGTGTGGATAACAACTTGAGATGAAAAATGATGTAACTTTCAAAAACATCAGTTCTTTGTGATTTCTTTCTCTGTGTGTTTGCAGGGAGAATATCTATATCTATATCTATCTATCTGTCTGTCTATCTGTCTAACTATCTATCTGTATTTACATATATATATATATAGAGAGAGAGAGAGAGAGAGAGACACACACACACACACACACACACACACACACACATATGTATGTATGTATGTATATATATTTGTATGTTGCATGCTTAGAATATTTTCCACACGAGCTTGCAACTATACAAAATGACTGATGATGCCAACCTTCCTTGAACAGTCGCCATCTTTGTTCCACTTTTTTTCATTGTCAGAGATTTTGGCCAAATCATTATTCTATGAAATTCAGACTTTTTGATTTTAATCCTGTTAATGAGTACATTTTCCTGATCAAAACAACTGAGATTATGCAAAAATTATTATTTAGTAGTCTGTTTGTATAGAATATCTTCTAACAAAATATTAGATCTAAAGCTCATGTCAGCAGCCAAGCGAGGAGGAAAGCCAGTTGTATTTGCATCAATTTTCAAAGACACAACTCTCTGCTCAGACACAGTTTTACATAATGAAGTTCATATGTATGAAAAGCATAAAAGACCTGCCATGTATCCATTTTAGAAATATTTCATGCTGTTTGGTGTTTATTACTGCAATGGGGAAAAATATGGTGGAAACTCATTAAACGTGGAACCTTTCTCTGTCTTAAGTCGCCAATGATTTAATACAACACCAAAATCATCAAGAGTGACACACTACACTTTACTCCTTGGGTTCTGAAGTTTTCATCAGTAGTTGATATGCTTGAATACTTTGGGACAGCAAGCCAGCCTGCGTGGAAGCTGCAACAGAAAGTACGACATTCTGGCAGTTCCAGCCTCTTTAACTAGACCTGTTTTGTCTGTGACGCAATGTTGCTGGCTTTGTAATCCAGTTTCATGCGATATATAAAGCGCTGTTTCGACCGTGATGTAGTGTTCCTGGGGCTCCGGAAGGGAAATGAAAAGGAAGAAACTCCGCTCCATTCCCTCAGCTTTCTCTTTGCCTGGCTATTGTTCCTTGTTTCCTGAACCGACCAGTGTCTGTATGTTTTCACCTGCTCTCTCTGCCACTCCTCACCTTCACATTGACATGTCAGGCGTGCGTGTGGAGAGGTCATTGAAACTGAAGTCATCACAACAGCAGGTTAGGAAGCGCCACAGAATTCGGGACTTGTTTTTAATTATGATCAACGAGAATGAGGATGATGAAGACGATGTGATGTTTGTTTTTAATTATGATCAACGATAACGAGGATGATGAAGATGATGTGATGGAATTTCATTCTGGTCAGAGATTGCATAGGAAATTCTATCCTTCCTTTCATAACGTATCCTGCTGCCAAACAGGCCTGAGCGATACATGCACCTGCAATGTAAGTCATAAAGGAGTGGCAAAATTCTCCGAGATACATATATGAAGTGGATAAGCAAGACCATGTCATTGCAGCTGTGGGAAGGGGCCAAAATGTCCAGCAAATAAATGCCTCTTATAATAGGAATCGTATGCATGGCCTCCAAACCCACAAGTCCACAATGCTGTAACCACTGCATCATGTCACCTGGTTTAAAGTCATATATCAGTTAGATATGTCACTTGTACCACACAAAAATAAACTGAAATCACACACACACACACACACACACACACACACACACACACACACACACACACACACACACACACAAAATCAAGCAAAGTTAAACAATCACACACACACACACACACACACACACACACACACACACACACACACACACACACACACACACACAAAATCAAGCAAAGATAAACAATCACACCACACACACACACACACACACACACACACACACACACACACACACACATACACACACACACCTATATAAAAGAGCGATCAGAAAATACAGTTACTCCAATTACAAACTGCCCTTAGCATGTGCACAACATAACTGGAGAAGCTGATCATGAAGCGTGACTTGCAGTGGTGGACAAGTCATGGGTCAAGGACTGCCCCAGTTTCTCTCAGTGTAGTCTGCCCATCGAACAGACCACCATCCTGAACAACTTCGTCCAGGCCTCCCTTTGGTGCCCGTAAGTACTGACCTGGTTCTTTGATTTCATTTGAATCTGTATAAGCCTTTCAACAATCTTGTCAACTTTGAACATAAAGATAATAGTATATTCCATGCATTTTTCTTCAATAGTGCAAAGTTTCTTTTGTGATTTTGAGCAACACTGTATTTATTCCTTTACTTATCTATGTATTTATTTATTTTGCTATGGTTATGATTTTGATTAAAATACTGCAATAATTTCAGGAGTCAAAGAGATGAAAACATTATACAGAATTTTAAAACATTAGAGCAAGATAAGAAAGCTGTACTAGCAGCTGTCATAAATGAAACAGCAGTCCTGCAGAGAACAAAGAAGTTAAATGTTAACAATAATTGAATATCATATTCCTTTTTAAGAAACCAGTTGTGGGATAATGAAGCAATCAGACTGCAGTTTTGCTAAAAAAAAAAAAAAAAGTGACAATTTTGCTGAAACTTGCTCTAGACAATAAACACCTAGGGCATGCAGGCACTTGTGTGTGCGCATGTGCATGCATGGGTATGTGTGTGTGTGTGTGTGTGTGTGTGTGTGTGTGTGTGTGTGTGTGTGTGTGTGTGTGTGCAGTCATGTGCATTCAAATTTTTTCATAATTATTGATGTAGTAAAGAAAATCAGTTAATTGACAAGAATGATCATTGGCCTCATGACTTAGCCCTGTCTTCATCTGTTACCAATTGTGTGTGTGTACATGTGTGTGTGTGTGTGCGTGCATGTGTGCGGCTGTGTATCTGTGTGCGCGTGCGTGCATGTGTGTGTCTGTGTGTGTGTGTGTGCGTGCGTGTGTGTGTGTGTGTGTGTGTGTGTGTGTGTGTGTGTGTGTGTGTGTGTGTGTGTGTGTGTGTGTGTGCACACGCACATGCATGTATGTGTGTGTATGTACGTGCACGTGTGCGTGAATGCATGTTTGTGCATGTGCGTGCGCATGTATGTGTGTTTGTGTGTGAAAAAACAGATATATAGAGGAGACGATGGAGTGTACACGGCAGGCTGCCAGTGACTGCAGCGCGGAGGATGCAGAGCAAGACCTTTCCTCCCTTGAAGCACTGGCCAGGGATACCTGCCACACTCCTGGAGGTGAGTCTCCATTCATTCTTGTCTGCCCTTCACCCAACACATGAAAGCATGTGTGCCTTCACCCGACCAGTGGTCGTGCATCAGTCTCGGTTCAAATCAAGTAATACATCCAGCCCATCACAGCTATTCATTAGTTCATGGGGTGTGTTTTAAATGTGAATGAGCAAAATTCAAATGATTTGACGATTCTTTTTTTTTTTTTTTTTACTGTTTATTCCCCTGACAATGTGAACCGATAAAGCAATGTTACTATGAGGCATGTATTAGATGACATCAGTGTGCTTGATCTAAGTAAACAAGTCCAAAAATCTTAAAAAGTTTTAAGTACTACATCCACCAAACATGAACTAAGGAATCATATGACAAAGCATGATGCGTTTTGACTCCTAGGTCTTCTTCAGGCAAGATACACAACACTCAGGACAAAAAAAAATGAAGAACGAAAAAGAATTTGACAAGATAAGTGACTGTTCGTTCTTCATTTTCGTTGTCCTGAGTGTTGTTTATCTTATCTGAAAATGACCTAAATGGTCGAAATGCGTCATGTTTTGCCTTGTGACTTCTTTGTTCATGTTTGGTGCATGTAGTACTTAAACTTTTTAAGATTTGTTTAGATTTTGGCTTGCAGTCGCCTCACTTTGCACCCAAGTCTAAAAGTATAAATGCAAAAGCCATACATAGTTATAGCTCTGCAGAACATAGATTATATTCCAGTCAAGTTGTATTAGCGTTTGGTCACAAATGTGGTAAATCAATCTGTTGGAACAGAAACATTGATGAAGGGATGAATGATCTGTGTAGTTCTTGACTGTCAGGAAACAACAAGCCACTGGATAGCTCAAACATAATGAAATTTTAATCTGTTTAAGAACAACAAAAAAATTTTTTGAAGCTCTGAAGTATTTCAATGTGCTGATACAGATTTATGGCAGTTTGAGTATGTTCCCTTTGTTTACAAAATGAGTACATTCAACAGAAAAAAAAATGATAGAAATACATCATGGTGTTTTCTTATTGTTTATAATTTGCCTGCACATGTAAGACATTGTTTGTTTTGTGCAGTGTGATGTTACACATACATTAATACATTGCGCTGTGATATAATCACACATTTAAGTAACTTATTCATTCAAAGAAAAGAGCCTGTTTGCAAGAGTGAAAAAAATGAAATTACAATGTCGGTTATATATAAAGTTGCAAACATGGTCTTGTATGTAAGCATTCAAAGTGCACATGACCACATTGTCAGCGAATGTACAACATGATACGCAAACATGTACAAATAGACATAGCTTCCTTATAACACACATACAACACACATGGGCAATTCAGAATGTGGTAATTTTCAGACTTGACAGTGATTCTTTGTAAAGAGGATGTCTCCTTCAACAGACTGTAGCTATAGCACTTTTTATTGGTTCCGAAATTGATTTGCCAGGTTGAGAAGAGAACGAAAAATATTTAAATTTATACGGGTTCTGGAGATGTGCTGCTCGTGACTTTTTCTTAAAAGATCCTATAGTCTCATGACCATAGGGACAGGGAAGTGTCAGAAGTCACAGTGTCATGGGTATATGGCTTCATTGAGGGTGGAGCCCATCGTTCTCATTCTTCTGCCTTTAACTTTCCCTGATCTGAAACAGGAACCCATTCATTGCTAGATGGATAGAGAGGGTTTTCAAGGGAACAAAAGTCCTCCCCCACTTGTGGTTCGAACTTGAAACCATCAGCTGAACAGACAGATGCTCTAACCATTTGGCTATGGGCCCTTTTATTTTCTTAGTAGGATCTGCGTACACTTTGTTTTCATGCTCAGTAAATAGTAACAGCCTGTGATTGGTCAGTCTACCAGTATTTCATCTTCATGCACCTTCTACAGTAGCTTGATGGGATTGGTGTTCATTTTGTGCACAAAACATACCACTGGAAATGAAAAGGGAATGGTTCTTATTGCATCACTTTTCAGAGGGTGCTCTTAAGCATTTTGCAGGGGATTGGGTGCAAATAAAAGTTTCCTAGAGATGAAGACTTTGAAAGAAGGTTTTGGGCATATGAAGGAGAAGGGAGGGAGGGGTGGCAGTTGAGGCAGTGGAGGAAGAAATTTATTAAGTGGATGCCACAGTCTGTTAGGAAGCAAGATCTTGGATTTATCATTTAAGTCTCTCACACAAAGCAGTTTTCTTCTTCTCACCCCATCACCCACTCCAAACCTTCTTCACTTTCCATCAGACTGTAAGCACTCATCTAAGTGCTAGCATTTCAGTAGGATGATAAACTGAAAACCCACATGCACCATGCACTGAGCAAATAAGACAAGACCTTTCAACAACAAGGGAATTGCACCATGATGAAATCCATGACAAAACCCACTTTGATAGATCAGCTCACAGATGTATCATTTTCATCAGATGGAACATTGAAGGCCAAGTCGTTTAACAAGATTGCAGTGTACATGGGGAGTAATTCCTTCAGTCCTTACCAACTATTACCAACAGTTACTTTCCCCTTACAAATGGTTTATTGTGGCAGAGGTATGCACTCCCCTGAATGCATCTCTGGTTGTACTTTGTAATCTTCTTTCCATATTCATGTCTGTTCACAAGAATTAAAAACATTTTTGAAAAAGGAAGGGGGGGGGGGGGGGGGGGGTGGCGCAGAGACATAGCGACATAGTAAAACGTAACATCCCCTGTTTGTGTCTGCTATGCCAGAGCCGGAAGTGGAGGGTGAGAACCCAGAGGGGGAAGGGGGTGAGGAGATGGATGGAGGAGGAAGGGGTAACGAATCCACAGGGCAGTCCAAGGGCGATGGTGAAGGCAATGCTGGTGAGTAAAGAAAGCGAAGAGAGAGAAAGAGAGAGCGGGAGAAAGAGAGAGAGAGAGAAGGGGGCGTGGGAGGTAAGGGAGAGAGAGGGATTGCATGGTGTATAATGCTTGCAGCCTACCTTGAAACACACACACACACACACACACACACACACACACACACACACACACATACACACACACATGCACACATACACACACACACACACACACACATACACTCACTCTCTCTGTCTCTTCTCTTCTCTCTCTCTCTCTCTCTCTCTCCTCTCTCTCTCTCTCACACACACACACAAACACACACACACACACACACACACACACACACACACACACACACACACACACACACACACACATGTCCTCAGGCTTTTGCATACACACAAACACAGACACACACACAGACTGACTCTTTCTCTCTCTCTCTCTCTCTCTCTCTCTCTCTCTCTCTCTCCTCACTCACCACACACACACACACACACACACACACACACACACACACACACACACACTACAGACATGCACACACACACACACACACATACACACACACACACACACACACACACACACACACACACACACAACACACACAGATTTACTTGGAGAACATCATGAGATCTTTTTTTTTCCACTTTTCTTTCAGATGGAAGAGCTGGGACGGCGCGAGGATCCATGCTACTGACAACACCACTGATTCTTGCTTTGATCTGGTTGACATGGAGATAGAGTGAATGTGTGGGGGAAAGATGGTGTCATTATGCAAACCTACATGTTTGTCTTCCGTCCTGGGAATCTGTTTGTCTGTTTTGAGTGTTTGCGGTAAATTGTTTGTTTTTGTGTGTTTGTTCATGTTTTAAAGTATGTTCATGTATTCAGTACGTGTTCTGTGTCTGATGTCTCTGTGTTTGTGTGCTATTTTTTATGTATTGGTTGGTTTGTTATGTTGTATGTTAATTTTGCGTTTAATTTTTTTTTTTTTTTCTTCCTGTTGAATGTTTGTCTGCCCTTTGTGAATATTTGTTTTGATTGTTATTTGTTTTGGTGTTCAGTTGTTTTCGCTGTATGTATTGCATTGTTTATGTGTCTTGAAAGTGATTGTATGTTGGTACTGATGTTTGTTGATTTGTTATTCGTTATTGTGAAGCATGGTGTGTATGTTAGTGTATTTGTGTAAGAAGCATGCGCACGTAAGAGAATGTGTGAGAGAGAGAGAGTGTAAGTGTGTGTGGGCGATTGTTAGTTTGTTCATGACATGTTAATTTCTGTACTCACTGTGTGACATGTGTTGTGGATGAAAGAGTGATTTGTATTTGGCTTGTTCTCTTTCTGCTTTCCATCTCTACTCTCCCGTCTGTAAACATGGGAGAATGATTCAGATCAGGCAAATGGCCACAGTGTCTGCGTGTCCGTGTATATGGCTAAAGTAGTAAGTGTTGTTTTCTTTTTTTTTCTCTTTCCTTTTTTTTTTTCTCTTTTAAATGAAGCATGCTCTTCATCCAGTGATGGGCTTTGTGCAAGGAGGTGATGCATGAGCTGGGGATGGGGATAAAGACCTAGGAAACATGCTGTACTTGAAAACAAAAACTCTTGTTAAAGACTGGTATCCTTGTCATGTGAATGTTTCCACATTGTTCCAGACTATGCAAATTTGCTGTTGAATTAATTCAGTGATCCATCATGAGAACCTGAAAGTGCCTGATTCCAAAGCTTGACGTGAGATTGTTAACATGGCTTGATATGGTTTTCTTCTATTTTATACTCATCTCATTACTAGTTCCTCCTCTTCTTCTGTTCATGTTGCAGCGGGGGTTTTTTTTTTTGTTTTTTTTTTTGTTGTTGTTGTTGTTTTGTTGCTGTTGTTGTTCTTGTTGTTGTTGCCATTGAGAAAGTTGTACTTGATACGGAATAGACAGTATTTAACATGTTGCATTGGAAGTATTCTCTACTAAATTATACCTGCACTACTCGTATCTTATATAGACTGTCAGTTCGGTTTGAAGTTTGGGCATGATCGACATCACTCTTGTGCAGACCTTGTGGATTTTAGTTGTGGCTTTTCACTTTTCATTATATTTGGCTCTGTTGGATGTTAGGTGTCATGTGCTATCCCTGTGTTTCCACAGTTTGATTTCCTTACAAATAATGGCCCTCTCACTCTCTCTCTCTTTCTCTCTGTCTCATACTCACCCCGTGCACCTCTGCCACCACCACCACCACATCTCCTGACCCTCTTTCTCTCCCTCTCTGAGGCCTTTGCATTCAGCTGGGCTATAAGCAATACCAATTGAACATAGTTTATGTAATCTTTGTCCCTCTGTCTTGCTGTTTCTCTCTCTGTCTTGGTTCCTCTCTCTGTATCTGTCCCTGTCTGTCTATCTATCTGTCTGTCTTTCTGTCTTTCTTTCTCTTTCTCTTTCTCTCTCTCTCTCTTCCTCTCTCTCTCTCTGGTTTAGCATTGTACTGATTGAACATTTGACCTGTTGATATTTGTCATTTAAGCGTTACACAAGTATTTACAATACACAATATTACAGGCTTAATTCTGCTCGCTCTCCAAGCAAGCAACCTACAAGGATTTTATTTGATTTTTTTTTTCTCTCCAGCAAAATTGTCACTATTCTTTGATTGGACTCTTATTTTTACCTTTACCAGGCTGTTCCCACTTTGAAATTTCCAGTACACATTTGTTTCTGCTTCTCATTCAAGATAATCAGTTTATTATGAGTGCCACTATGCTGAAATTTACAATAAACTCAATAGAAATTTGATCAAGGAAGACTGAACTGGTGTGGTGTGTGTGTTTGTGTGATTTGATTACAGCTTTCAAGTGCCTCCAAGCTGGTTAGATTGAAGCCAAAGAAAAACAGCAAGATCAGTTCAATTGGGTCAACATAGGTTTTATGATAGCACTGGAGCTCAATACAAAAAAACCCCACAGGGGATTGGTTTCTTTTTGTTTTTTTCCTTTTCTATTTTCGTTTTCTTTCTTCTTCTTTTTTTTGTTTGCTTGCTAGTTGTTGTTGTTTCTTTAAAAATCTTTTGATTTTTTTTTCTTCTTGTTTTTTGAGTTGTTGTTGTTATTGTCATTGTTGTCTTATCTTTCGCAGCCCCACAGGGACTATTCATTGCAGTCAGGTGATATATAGCCACACCAGGCTTGTCTAGTCACAGCTGCCCAGCAATCCACAGGGAGCAGTTAGTATCAGTTGATCGTGAGGCAACCCACTAGAGGAGACGCTGTACATGATATTGGATCATGTTGATGGTGTTCAGTGGTGCCTGGTCTAATCCAGGGTGTACACGACGCTTTCAGCTAAGCTGTGTATTGATGACAATAAACGCTACGTTGCTAATCCAGGGTGACAGAGGGACCCTCCTTGAGGCGGCTTAATTAATCTACCTACTATCTGACAATATTCCCCAGGAATAAGGTGACACTAGTAGCCTTAACATGAACTTGCCAAGGCCATGAATGTGGAGTGGAAATCGAAACTGATGTCACTATGAGAGCAGGGCATGATGGTCAGTGAGCAAAAAAAAAAACAGAAAAAAAAAAAGTCACATCTGAATGTGATGGTGTGGATTGATAAGGGGGTGCAGGTGAAGACAGGCAGATGGTAGGCAAGTTCAGAAACCAAGGGACAACAGCCAGCAAAGAGAACTCAGAGGGGTTACGGGGAGTTCCTTCCCTTTTATTTCTCTTCCATAGCGTGGAGCTCGCACCAGGTATACACTTGGAGCACTGTCCACGAACACTCACCAGGAACACTGCCCTGGGAACACTCTACTACTACTACTCTCTCTCTCTCTCTCTCTCTCTCTTGTCTTGACGGGTGAGGACAAGGTACACTTGCAGACATAGGTCTGCATGTTCTGTGGCAACTGCTGTCGCTGGGCAGTAGTGACCAGCTCACCACTGAAGGCATTTCAAAGATGCGGAGTCACCTCAGTGGTGTTCAGTGATGCCCATTCAAATCCATTGTGACTGTGTAGTACAAAAGCTATGATGCAGATTTTGAATATAATCGAAATCTATCAATCATTTGACGTAAAAGAAAAATGCTGGACACAAGTTATTACAAGCATAATCATGAATCTCATTTGAAATACTTTTTTTTTTTTTTTTTTTTTTTTTTTTTGCTGTCCCAACCTCTGCGCCACCTCAGAGGCAGTGCACCCACGCCGCTCATTCCGACACCCCGTCCACAGCCACAGCCCGGTCGGCCCTGCCGCAGCCCCGGCACCAGCAATCCACAGGGAGCAGTCAATGTCAAGTCGTCAAGAGGCAACCCACCGGAGGAGACACTGCACTGCTGCCGAGTCACTTCGGTGGTGTTCAGTGGCGCCTGTTCTGATCTAACATACGCAGGACACCACCTACTAAGCCCCCTACTGACGACAATAATTGCTTAGTCGCGGAGCCGACGTGAGTGAGCTCTCCCTCCGGAGGGCACCACCACGTCCGTCCAACGACAGCTCCCATGGACTCGCCGATACCGGTGACCCCGACGGAACCAAACCAAGGCCACAGACGTGGAGAGGACATCGAAACTGAGGTCACCATGAGAGCAGGACATGAAGGGCCACAGAATTTGAGACATTTTTTTTTTTTATGCTGATCGATGAGAATGATGATGATTAAGATGATGCTACGGATTTCCATTTCGGTCTGAGACTACATGACAGGGCTGTACTCTACGCTTCCTTTCATAATATATCCCGGCGTCAACCAGGCCCGAGAGATACAGGCACCTGCAGTGTTGGTCAGGAAATTTGAGCAACACTCTCAAAAACGCATCCATTAAGTGGATGAAACTCGACTGTGTGGTCCCAGTCTTCCCAACTGAGTCCGCAGCAACTCAACTCTGGGTAGGAGCCGGTCGGGGCAGAAAAACCAACATGACTTCTGATGGGATTCGAACCCACGACCTCCCAGCCGGGAGTCCGCGACGCTGACCACTTCGCCACGGCGGCTGGTCTCATTTGAAATACTTGCTTTGTCAATTGTAAAATGGGATTGTATATGTTTTGTCAAATCACTTGCACAGTTCCTTAAAACTTCATAAAATGTGTGACCTACGTGGGTTTTTTGCATGAAACAAACTTTTGAACAAAACGTACACACACACACACGCACGCACACACACACACACACACACACACACACACACACAACACACACACACCACACACACACACACACACACACACACACGAGAAGGGGAAGGATGGGGGAGGGGAGGGCTGTGTTAATTTTTATTCACATGCATAAATGTGTTTATTGAATGAAATGGACAAACAAAAAAAAAAAAAATCCTTTGCTATGTTAAGAACTGGCATGAATGTAGTTTGTTTCTGTGGTAGGATTCTCAAGCATAGATTTCAAATATATTCCCTTAAGTCTTTAATATCCACAAAAACCAACATAAGTTTCAATCTTGAAAGTGTTAAACATTCTAACTTTACATATCTTAATGCAGCACACAGCTTTCCATTTCTCAAAAACTTAGGTCTGTTCAACAGAGAGAGAGAGAGAGAGAGTTAAACTTACTCACATGGGAGACGGATATACTGAGATGATTATTGATGAGGGATTAGAAGGTTACCATTGGGATGAAATGCAGATTTGGGAAGTTAATATTTTTCTCTATTGCTAATTATTCTCTCTCTCTCTCTCTCTCTCTCTCCTCTCTCTCTCTCTCTCTCTCTCTTGTGTGTGTGTGTGTGTGTGTGTACGTGTGCGTGCATGCATGTGTGTGTATGAGTGTGTGTGTGTGTGTGCGTGCGTGAGTGAGTGAGTGTGTGTGTGTGTGTGTGTGTGTGTGTGTGTGTGTGTGTGTGTGTGTGTGAAATAATCCAATTTGCTATCCCTGACCTTACCCAAAAATCCCAGCGTTCAGGTATAGGTCAGGGGGAAGATAGGACTGACAGGCTTCGTTCAAGGCAAAGAACTTCCATGTTCGTTTCGTTCAGGACTTCATTACTTTTTCCTTGGAAAATGCATAGCTTTCGTGTTAATGGATACACTAAAAGAAACATGCAATGGCAAGTGTAATATGCAAAAGCAAGCCACCAGTTAAACAACAGACCTAGAATAAAGTTTATAATGAAACATGTTTAAGTAACGTTAGATGAAAACCGATTTTCTTTGGAGTTTCTTTGGGTATGCATTACAGAGATGTATGGTCAGCTATCTCCGTTATGCTGTGGACACAAACATTGTGGGAGACATTTTTCATTCGTTAATGTATTCGATTACAATGCTGCAGTTCGGAATTTTTCATCGTTTCTTACTTAATTGTGTGAGGTTGTGGAGAGCAGGCGAAGATGTACAGTCAGGAGCCAAGGGACGGAATTCAGTCAAGGAAAAGCCGAGGGAGAAAGTGGAGTTACTTCCCCTTCGCATCCTGAGCACCCCAGGAACACCCCATTTCAGCTGATGGTAGGGTTTAACGTCATCACAGCAAATGCTTCTAGGGACAAGTTGTGTGCTGCAGCACGTAGCGTCAGTTAACGTCTTTTGCTACTTTTTTTTAACTTCTCAGGTAGGTTGAGTTTAACGTGTGTGTGTGTGTGTGTGTGTGTGTACTTATGTAGTAAGTCTATACTGTTAGTATTCCGTCAACTATTTATTTTCGATTTTCTGCCATACTATGTTTATCTCCGATTAATGCGTTAGGATATTCCAAACACTTATTCGTGCTGTGAATATTTCCTTACTTATAAATTTCATGATCGAATGTTTGCATGTTCTTGAAGGGTTTTCCATATAGGATTGGGGTCTGTCTCTTGGGTTTTTTCTTAGGAAATAAAGAAGGCTTCTGGGTTTTTTTTTAAAAGTCGACTATCAAAAGATGTATTTTACAGTGTGAACAGTATATTTCTCTGAGTTCTTTGTTTTATGGGTTCTGTTGATGGCTTTCAACAGCGATCTAGCTTCTCTTTTTTTAAGGTATGGCAGTCTCTATCAAACCACTGAGACATTGTCAAGGGAGCGAAATCTCTCATTGAAGGCATTTAGCGTTTTAAACGACAAGGGTTCAGAGCGTAGTGGAGAAGTGAGTAATTGGCCGATTAGCAGTAGGGCCACCACCTAGTTTGGATCTTTGAACTGTGTAAAGGATTAGAAGTTGACGGGTAATTATAATTTGTCAAGTGACAGTAATTATCAATGCGATTAGGACTCCCAAGTTCGAACCTTTTTTTTTAATAACAAACAAGTAAGGTAACTCTTGCTCCCACAAGAAAATAACTCCAAAAGAATGCTGCTTACGACACCCAACCCTCGAGCAGACATGACAGCACAGAGCACACAGAACAGACAAGGAAACATCCCCATAAAATGATGTTCCAAGCTTGCCCATATACCCTGTACCGAACACATAGATCCAGCAAGTGGGTCATGTCTCCTAGGCGATTCCGCGTTGTAAGCAGCATTTTTTGGAGTTATGTTTTCTTGTGGGAGCAAGAGTTATCCTACTTGTTTGTTGTTTATCGATCGTTTACTGTTCCCTGCCTCATTTCATATGTACTTTCCTTTCTTTAATAGTCTAAGGGAGACCAAATTACCACTCGGACTTCGAAGCATCTAGTTTGGTGATTGGGGCTCCTCACAGCTGATGTTGTTCAGTAAAGGTAAACAGACCGAGCCCATGACAGTTGACTGGTAGCGGTCTCCCCCTTGTCCAGCTGACAATGCTGTAACGTACTGTGCTGATGCTCCTGTCAGCCTGTTTGAATGCGCATGGGCAGCGGTGGTGTAGCTTTCTGTTAGATAATTACTGTGTAAAAAGTGCCCTCGGAAGTTGCTGGAGAGTTAATGTCAATTTTGCGAGAGAAGTGGTTTGTTTGTTTGGCTGTTATGTAGGAAATGTGTTGTGCATGCTGGTGTGTGAGAGATTCATTGAGCATGAACATGGTGGTAGGCTATAGAGGAAACGTGGATAAGTGCATGACCCTATGACGTTTCTTTGTTTAAATCCCAGTGTAAACTGGACTTTAGGGAGAGTGGAAGAACGAGAAAGATCGGAGAGAACAACAAAATTACACGAGGGACACAGAAGCGTGAGAAGTAGGCTACAGACTGGGGGCCATGCGTTGTTTTGAATGGAAAAAAAAAAGACACCCATGTCTTAAATTGTGTGTGTGTGTGCGTGCGTGTGTGTGTGTGTGTGTGTGTGTGTGTGTGTGTGTGTGTGTGTGTGTGTGTGTGTGAATGACTGTGTGTGTGTGTGTGTGTGTGTGTGAGAGAGAGAGAGAGAGAGAGAGAGAGAGAGAGAGAGAGAGAGAGAGAGAGAGAGAGAGAGCACAAAGTGCAGACACAATGCAGTGAACATATTGAGAATTATTTATTGATGCTCAAAACTACATGAAGTATGATCATTTGCATTGTGAATCCATGATATAACTTCACTATCCAAAACTTCCGCATAATTTTTTTCTTGTCTGGATTAGATCTCTCTCTCTCTCTCTCTCTCTCTCTCTCTCTCTCTCTCTCTCTCTCTCTCTCTCTGTCACGGATTCATAAGGTCTCTATCCCTCTCTTTCTCACTCATTCTCACAGTCATGGATTCAAAACATATATCTTTCCCTCTCTCTCACCCTTATCCGACATTGTTTTCTTCTGGACTATGAATTATAATTCAATCTCAATCGAAAATCTAAAAATAAATAAATAAATAAAATAAAATACAAAAAAAAGAAAGAAAAACCAACACCACCACTGTCTGTTGTTGAAGGGCTCTGAAACACACAGTGATCTACTTGGCTCATATGCCGACACTGTGAAACAGTTTGTTCACAGTCAACGTAGTGTTTCTTACTAGTATGCAGGCCAGCCGCGCATACATATTCCATCACGCACGGCCACTTTCAACAACTGAGACATTAACGCATGAATATTACTACACATGAAGTCTATTGAAAATAAATCAATGAAAGATATTCAGAAAAATTAATCCGGGTTACACATCTGTAACACAATACGCGCTCCACAAAAAAACAAAAACAAACCAAAAAAAGATCTTCAAGTCTACATCAAGTCATAAAAATTTTTCGACCTTGTTAATGCTTTTAATAGCTAAGAGAATTGTCCGGCAAACGATCAGTAGTAGTAGTAGTAGTAGTAGTAGTAGTAGTAGTAATACTGAACAGATGAAAATACACGAACGTGAGATCTCAACTTACATAGATACGACTTGGTTTTTAAACGCCACTTTACAATGTAAAGATTTTGAAACCTGGCCTCATATCTACAAAACAAAGGATATTTGGACTCCACAACAATAGCACGTGACAACCCAACTCTATTCTTAGACCACAACTGGTCTTTGTCAGTGTAAGAGACACCTATCAATTAACACTGATGAGCGCAATGGTGATAACAAAAACAGGCCACAAATTCCAACCGTCTATTTATGTTACAGATTTAAAAAGGACTGAAGAGCAATACATGGAACAATCTGGGCTGGGGAATGAAAATAATTACGATGTAGACCTACTTTAGGTACACATATGTTCTTGAATACGCCGCAACATGTCTCTTATTCGGTAAGGAATGAGACAAACACTGTAATAAATTATATTCAAGCCAAGTCCCGTGTTACACTTGATTGTCTCCATTTTCCTAACCCCGTATGGATTCTAAAAGGTACTGAACAGAGGGTCTAAGGGATTTGACGCCAAGTCTTTTCCACACGTAAAAGGAAATCTTTGGGTGGGTGGCGGTATCGTATAGTGGGAGAATGGGAGTGGACAGGATGGGGGGGGGGGGGGGGGGGTGGGGGGGGGGGGGTGGGGGGGGGGGGGGAGTCGTTTAAAAAAAAAAGAAAGAAAATCAAAGTACAATCAGTTTTCCTCGTATGATGAACCAACTGCACACAATTCAAGGCGATGTGCTTTTGCTACCCAGTCTGTTACCTACCTCAAGGCAATGTGCTTACCGCTACCCGATCAATTATCACACACATAAACAAATAAAGGCACACAAGATCAACAAAGCAAACTTGCCCTAGAAGGAAAATCCTAAGCTCGCCTGCCTACCTCGCTTTCCACATATGTGCACAACAGCAAATAAGATTTTTTTTTTTTTTAATCAATGTATGCACACATTTTATCACGGAGTAAAACTGACTGTACTTTTCCCACTTTTGCCTGGCAAGAAACAGCACAGGTATGTCATTGTTGATTTCTGTCACCTGGAAACTCGGCGGAGGGCGCCTTCAACTCTAAAACATGATGCCACCATCGAACGATGTTATGTAAAAAAGCGCAAACTTTCAGTGTCGAAATGCGCGAACATTGTCTTTCTGTACAACATTCTCATTTCACGTGAATCATCCGACCCTGAATTATAGTGATGTAAAATCCTCAATGCAAATGGATTTATTTTCATGCCCCCCACCCCCACCCCTCTTTTTTCTGTACAAAAGCTTTTTTTCCAGTCAAAACTGAAGCTTATTCATTTAAAATCTAGCGGTATTTTATGTTCTCTGGTCATGTTACAATGGTGTCTACATTTTGTGTGACAAAACTGTCTTAGATATTTGACGGAAAGAAGCGTTTCTACGGGAGATGCGTTCAGTACGAAAAGAAATGTTTCGGATAATGCTTGACATCACATACCGCACACTTTGATCCATGTATGCTCTACACATTGAAATGCATATACACAGGGAGTTTCAATGGCGAAAGAAAAAAAAAAAAAAAAAAAGGATCAGTGAACATTCGTTCTGATCGACATTAAAATTCCCTCTTCTACAAGATTTCAGACTTTAGCTATCAACCATCGTTCAATGTGAAAATCATAGATGTTTGCCTTTTTCGGATGCATTCAGCCAGTGACTTGATAATGCCATTGGCTGTGTATTTGTGTCACCTAGCCACACCTCTATAGAGACGATGGGATGGGCGGTACTAAGATTACGTCATTTGCTGTGTGTATTTCTGTCACCTAGCTTCACCTCTAAAGAGAAGACGGGATGGGCGGTGCTAAGATAATGCCATTGGCTGTGTATTTGTGCACACATCTCTACAGAGAAGACGGGATGGGCAATGCTAAGATTACGCCACTGGCTGTGCATTTCTCTCATCTAGCCACACATTTATAGAGAAGACGGGATGGGCAGTGCTAAAATTATGCCATTGGCTGTGTATTTGTGTCACCTAGCCACACAGCCATAGAGAAGATGGGATGGGCGGTGCTAAGATCATGCCATTGGCTGTGTATTTGTGTCACCTAGCCACACATCTATAGAGAAGACGGGATGGGCAGTGCTAAGATCATGCCATTGGCTGTGTATTTGTTTCACCTAGCCACACAGCCATAGAGAAGACGGGATGGGCGGTGCTAAGGTAATGCCATTGGCTGTGCATTTCTGTCACCTAGCTATGGAGAAGATTCATTGGCTGTATTATATTTTTGTCTCCTGCCCACACCTGTATGGAGCAGGCGGAATACGCGGTGCTAAGATAACGCCATTGGCTGTGTATTCGTGTGTCTCCTAGCCGCACCTCTGTGGAAAATTCTGGATGAGCCTTGCTAGGATAATGCCATTGACTGCGTATGTCTGTCATCTAGCCGCACCTCTGTGGAAAACTCGGGATGAATGTTGCTAAGATTACGCCATTGGCTGCGTATCTCTGTCACCTAGCCACATCTACGTGGAGGAAACAGGATGGGCGGTGCCAAGATATCGCCATTGACTGCGCATTTTTGTCACCTAGCCATGCCTCTGTGCAGGAAACGGGATGGGCGGTGCTAAGATAACGCCACTGGCTGTGTATTTCTGTGACCTAGCTATGGAGAAGACGGGATGGGCGGAGCTAAGATTATGCCATTGGCTGTGTATTTCTGTGACCTAGCTATGGAGAAGATGGGATGGGCGGTGCCAAGATTATGCCACTGGCTGTGTATTTCTGTGACCTAGCTATGGAGAAGACGGGTTGGGCGGTGCTAAGATTATGCCACTGGCTGTGTATTTCTGTGACCTAGCTATGGAGAAGACGGGATGGGCGGTGCTAAGATTATGCCACTGGCTGTGTATTTCTGTGACCTAGCTAAAGAGAAGACGGGATGGGCGGTGCCAAGATTATGTCATTGGCTGTGTATTTCTGTCACCTAGCCACACCTCTGTGGAGAAGACGGGATGAGCGTTGCTAAGATAACGTCACTGGCTGTGTATTACTGGCACCTGTGTGGGACAGTCATGATAAGCAGTACCCACCTGACCCCACTGTGTGGGCACCGACCCACACCATTTTTTTTTTTTTTTCACTGAATATGAGAAGATAAGTGGTTTCTCGTTCTTCGTATTCACTGTCCTAATTGTTGTTTGCTTTTTGCCTGAAGAAGACCCGGGAGGTCGAAATGCATTGTGTTTTGACCTGTAATATGTTCGTCTGTATCTGTATCTGTGGCGGTAACTAACCCCTTTTCTTTCTAAATTCTGCTTCATTTTCCACCCTCAGTCACTTCGTTTTGACACACACCTCTGTGGAGAAGACGGGATGGGCGGGGCTAAGATTACGCTATTGGCTGTGTATTTGTGTCATTTAGCCACACCTCTGTGGAGAAGACAGGATGGGCGGGGCTAAGATTATGTCATTGGCTGTGTATTTGTGTCATTTAGCCACACCTCTGTGGAGAAGACAGGATGGGCGGGGCTAAGATTACGCTATTGGCTGTGTATTTGTGTCATTTAGCCACACCTCTGTGGAGAAGACGGGATGGGCGGGGCTGAGATTACGCTATTGGCTGTGTATTTGTGTCATTTAGCCACACCTCTGTGGAGAAGACAGGATGGGCGGGGCTAAGATTACGCTATTGGCTGTGTATTTGTGTCATTTAGCCACACCTCTGTGGAGAAGACGGGATGGGCGGGGCTAAGATTACGTCATTGGCTGTGTATTGTGTCACATAGCCACACCTCTGTGGGACAGACATGATAAGCGGTATCCACCTGACTTCACTGAGTGGGCACGGACGATGACAGGACAGACACCAAAGTATCACTATGCACGTAGGGACAAAACAGTGAAGGCCAATCTATTCATAAGTATTTACATGCGGAAAAACTCTTGTCCTTGTTGTCGTCACTGATTGGCATGAGTAGACAATGCATCACCCCAAAAATGGAGAGAGAGAGAGAGAGAGAGAGAGAGAGAGAGAGAGAGAGAGAGAGAGAGAGAGAGAGTCCTTGTTGTCGTCACTGATTGGCATGAGTAGACAATGCATTACCCCAAAAATGGAGAGAGAGAGAGAGAGAGAGAGAGAGAGAGAGAGAGAGAGAAATGATGTTTGCCTGTGCTCTTCCCAACAGAAAAGATCTTTTATACCTTGTACCTACTAAAAGATCGGCATACTCTAATTTCTGCATGCTACAAAGTCTTGACGTAACACTAACTAGAACGCTCACAACACATCAAACTATACAATCTCATTACACTGGAAACGAGCTGCATATCTGCAATGCCGCACTTCGTAAACTCTCATTCCTTTAAATTGGAAAAAAGGACCAAAAAAAAAAAAAAAAAAAGTACAACCCGTACCAGAAAAACCCTTTCATTCAGTAACAAGAGTTCCGGTGGCAAGACGTTACAACCAGTATAATCTGTTAGCTCATCTTTCTTTGGGCCTGTAAATAGTACCTCTCTTCAAACTAGAATCAAATACTACACAGATTTACGTTATACATGTCGTCGACATCATCAGAACAAAATGAGGAGCATGTTCGACGTGACAGATAAACAGAGCTTCATAAACTGTCGCCATCAAGACAAAAACGACCAACACAAAGTAATGTCACTGATCACTGCACAACAAAGTAGATCTTCACAAACACAGACTGCCGTAACAGGATACCTTACAAATGCAAACTTACAACAAATTAGATTAGATCTGATGCAGATCTAAACTCAAAAAGTCATGACATGAATTCAAACCACTATGAAATGATCAACGCAATGTGAAAATAAAAAGAAAAGAAATAACCTGTACTAGCTGACAAACAAAGCACGCGCGAACACAAATTGTCATAAATCCTCACTTAGCACGCGCGAACGTTACAAATGCATCTCTGAAAAGGCAACTATAATCTCCTCCTCCGAGTACACGTTTTCTTGACCAGTTTTCTGCCCCTTGATGATACACACATTCAATCAAAATAATAAAACTCGGATCGTAAGTGGGGAAAAAAATGCAAGAAATATATCAATGAATTTATTCCTCCAGAAAACAATCATTCGCAACGTTAAGATTATGAATGCACAAAGAAAAGAAAGTTATGTTCCACCTGGATAAATATAACAAACTCACACCCACACACACGTACGCGGGCGTGCGCTCTCTCTCTCTCTCTCTCGCTCTCTCTCTCTCTCTCTCTCTCTCTTCTCTCTCTCTCTCTCTCTCTCTCTCTCTCTCTCTCTCTCACACACACACACACACACCTGTTAGCAAAACAAACAACATAAGCAAAATCTATAATTCTTTACCTTGGAACTGATTTTGAAATCTAAAAGAAGTCAAATTCCTTTCCATATGAAACCCTCTGCGTGCTTAAAAAAAAGCATCAAAACGATATTAAACCAACATCCTAATACTTCATTGTTGATACATTCGTCCACTTTCCATCAATGAAACGACAAACCGATTTCTGCTGAGCAGACGATCACTCTGTTTGAGAGGCCCACATCGGAGGCTACTTTTGGTCCAACAAGTGAACGACCCTATAGTTTAACATCAATCGTGAAGAAGTTTGCAGAATTCAGCGAAATACGAATACCAACGTATATCAAATTTCAAGTTTTTTTATCATATAGACCATGCCGAACCTTTTTAGGGTGAAAAGAAAAGCAAACAAACAAACAAAAATAAAGGGCATGTCCCGAACAGTACAGACCTTATCCATCCATCTATCTATATGCTAAATTTGAAAACAAACAAACAAAAACACTTAATGACATAATAGCTAAACTAATGACATCATAATAGCATACTACGTCATATCACAACGGCACATCACGGTGGCATACAAAACTATACTGTGTTAAGAGTGCAAGGCATTCACCTTGATTTATCATTCCCAGATTTTTTAATCGTAAAAACGAAAATCCAAATGCCACTAACTTTTTTTTTTTTTTTTTTTTTAAAGCACCGAAAAAAAAAAAAATTCATGTGGGCGAACAAGCTCCGCAGAATGACCAGCCAGCGTCCACACAGGACGGTGTTTTTCATTTTCATTTTCACTGCCTCGTGGCCAGATAAAAAAAAAAAAAAAAAAAAAAAAAAAAAAAAAAAACTGGCACGTCATACTTTGCGATTAGGGAAAAAAAAGGCCAAAATAGCTATAAAAAAAAAAATAATAATAAAATTTTAAAAAAAATTTAAAAAAAAACAACAGATGAAAAGCAAAAGACAGACAAAGATGGATGTATATCCGTTTCGTTCATAATCCATCCAATCTTCAACACAAACAAGATAAATATTGTCTTAACGGCTTAGCGGTAAAAAAAAACAACAAACTAATCTGTTTTAATTTCTGTACCACCCATTTTTGTTTTTTGTTTTCCATGAACTTTAGCTAGTAACGTCTCTGAGAACAATGGAAATCTCCAACGAGGCAGGAAACAGTAAACAGTAAATAAGAAAATAGCAGGTGATCCCATGATGAAACGAACAAATAGGGCAACTCTTGCTTCCATGATGAAACAAACACATGCCCATAACTCCAAACGAATGCTGCTTTTGGCACCCAATCGCCTAGCAGGAATGACAAGGCAGAGCACACAGTGAGTGTCGAAAGCAGCATTCATTTGGAGTTAGGGGCATGTGTTTGTTTTATCATGGGAGCAAGAGTTACTCTGTTGGTTTGTTTTGCTCTGAGTACAAGTCATTCTATTCGCCATTCGCACTACTTCTCGGTAGATTATGCCACAGAAGTCTAGACAAGACAATGAGCCCTTGGGAGTCGACAGCTGGATCAATGTGCGACAGGTGTGTGCCTCGAATGGGCGGGCCTTGATGACGAAAGGCCGTGTTGTTCGCTGAGCCTTCAGAGTGTGCCTTGTCTGCAAAGGACTTCGTGTTGGACTCGAGCTTTGAACGCGCTGGTATGCATGTTCTACCTCTCACTGGTCAGTATATTAAACAAAACGATTAAAAAGAAAATCAGTCCTAAAAACAAATGAAATGAATTAAATTATACATTTTTTACCCCTCACTGAACAACTATTAAAAAATCAGATCCAAAAACAAATGAATGAATTTTCTTTTAAAAAGGGAAAGAAAGCACCTATCTTATCCTCCCTTTGGCTTAGAACTGTGTACTTGTATTTTGCATAAATATTACTCTCATCACAAGTGGAAACAACAACAACATACAAACAAACAAAAACTATACAACAACAACAGTGGCTTGACAATATTCTGTATAAAATGTTCACTTTTAATCAAAATGTTCACATCGACACACACATGGGAAAACAGAATTGACCATATTTTCAATGGAGAATTCACCAAAAATCGCAATGCAGTTGATTCATTTAACGTTTCTGTCGGTGAAATGCATACACTCGGAGCCCTTTTAGCTTTGCGCTGATCGTGAGGGCAACACAATGCATATACATACAGCAATACAAATATACAACACAACGCATACACATACAGCAGTAGAAATATATCTACTATGCACAACAGAGCTCACACGTGAAAAGCTACGTCTGTTCTAATCTAAACCACAAATTTTTGCTCGCAAATTTCATAGATTAAGTGAAGCTTAGTTTTTGAAAGTCTCCACTACCTGGACGCATACAATGATCGATGCTCGACAGTCTAATACAAGCAGACAAAAACGTTACCAGGGTAACACGCTATGGACACTTGCCAGCCCCAAAGTCTATCAATGAGCACTATCCAATGAGGTTTTGAATGGGCCGCCCCTATTCAAAAACCCGTTCTCTTTAAAATACACATTCTTTCAGTCAAACATTAGGGACCGATTCTTTCGAAGAATAAATGTACCAACTTGAGCACTTACAAAACATAGACTCCCCACTCCCCCCTTCTCTTATTAAATTAACTTGGATCCATAACGGAAAGAGAACACAACAGAAGAAATCAAGGTTGAAGGCGAATGAGCGGTAGATGTTCTTCCTTGTTAGTAATAACACCGGGCAAAAAAGCGCTGCATACAGAACGCATATGTCTTGCCATGTCTGCCTTGCAAGGTTGTATGACAACAGAATCGCTCAACTCTGGAAGACAGACCTAGTACGGTTCATTCACCATAAAAAAAAACAAACAAACTTATCTTCACTCTCTCCGTAGTGTTTTCTTTTCGTCATGGATCAAAGTCAGGGGCCGATCAAGTACTAATAGGCTGGGGGAGGAGGGAGGGGGGAGAAGGGGAGGGAGTCCAGACTGGAGTGTAGAAACCTTCCGGTATTTTTTGGAAGCGGGTGGGAAGAGCGGCAAGCTGCGAAGGCGGGGAGGGGGGTTGTGAAAGGTTTGTAAGAGGCGGGGAGTCAAATTCCAGATTTTGTTAGGATCTGTCAAGTGATGCGGAGCTTGCACCCCAAAGAAGCCTCTGCTTGCAGATAACAAGTTCCTATCTGCTCAGCATTCTAAATGCTTATATATTTATTTGTTTATATTTATTTACTTATTCATTTTTTGAGGGGGTGAGGAGTCTGGACTCCCCCCCCCCCCCCCCCCCCCCCCTTTCTGAATATGCTCCTGGAAGTTGATTTAATTGAATAAAAAATTTAAAAAAAAAAAAAAAAACCTTAACGTTCTATGAATACCGAATAAACACACGAGTTAGCACATTCATAGTTAACACGAATCCAACCGTAGTATTTGACACAGAGAAGCTCTCTTTCCCGAGGGCAATATTTTTGGTGGGTTTGCAAAGGGAAATCCTTTCAGATATCTTTTCTCGGTGTAGTGTTTCCTACAGGGCATAGCGTGCTACGTCAAGATTTGTTTTCGTCTCTAGGGACGTGTAGCAGCGCAGGCAGCTCAGCCTAAATACTCTTAGGCCATCTACAGACCTCTATCTAGAACGGGATAACCTCTGTCCAATGCATGGGTCAGTTTACAAGGACACAGGCACAGGTCACGGACTGGACGGCTCGCCGACACACGTGGCCAAAAGGCAGTGGTTTGAAAGCATTGCTAGGACTGCTCAGCGCGCGCTACCACTCGCACCACACCACACACACACACACACACACACACACACACACACACAACATGTACGCATGCGCGCGCGCGCGCACACACACACTGACAACGGGCTGTGTATTTAGTTTCATCCCTTCAGTATGCAGATTCTTAGAAATGGGCATGTGAGCGCCCCCCCCCCCCCCCCCCCCTCCCCTCACACATACACACACAAATGCGCGCGCACATACGCCCACACACAGCGTATTGAATCATGAAGACATTTTCTGAATATGCCTAGGTATCCACACACACACACACACACACACACACACACACACACAAAGACACGCGCACGCGCACATACACACACAATCAATACGCGCAAGTGACGTTCCTTCGAAACAGCTAAAATATCAACGTCCTCTGACCTATGCAGCACAAAACGACAACACAGCTCTGCAGTTTCACCGATTGTCAACATCCCCCAAAAGTGCAGGCAGAGAAAAATGTGTCGTAAGGCAAACAGTGTAGACAGAGACCGGATATCTGTAAAACGTCAAATGATTTTCACTGTAATGCCCCCCCCCTCTCTCTCTCTCTCTCTCTCTCTCACACACACACACGCACACACCGGTGTGCGTCACTGAAGCAGAAGATGGTAACTCATGTACATAATAACTGGGAAACATGATTTATGAGTTAAACACGGCAATTATGGGCTGCAAACAGTTAGCCACGGCGGGGGGGGGGGGGGGGGGGGGGGGGGGGGGGGGGGGGGGCGATGAAAAGAATGAATCTTTTCACTAATCGTTTGAAAACAAGTCATTTCATGAACTTATATTTAGAATCTGGGTAATACAACATAGATGATTTTAGACAGTATTGACTGAGGAAATAATCAATTAGGCTTGTTCGGTAATCTTTTACCCACACTGTGGTTGTATTTTGGCCGTTCTCAGAACTCTCCGAGGCATGCGTACCACCAATACAGTGGCATTGCGCGTTAACATTCAACAACGCTACTGGACCAATTTTATACGGACGCACCTATAAAGCACACGTCAAAACAAGTTCTGAAGATGGTGGAGGATATGTCAGTACGTCTACTCGTTGTCTGGGCGGTCCAGCACGCATTCGACAGCTGGTCGGTCAAGAATGACGTCACATTTAAGTGCACATCGCATACAGTAGTGCGACAGGTGTAGTCAAGTCATGTCTAGGTAGACACAGACTCGACACCTGAAAAACCACAGCGTTCCAAAAATGTGCTATGTTATTAGAAAGAAAAGATGTCCAACGTTTGAGCGTAATTATATACCTCTGACTAAAGACCACTGTCTGTGGTCTGATGTTTGCACGGAGAGGCACACGGAAGCTAGACTGTTCTCTCGCATAATAATTCAAATTCAACAGAAGTATGAATATGTTCAACAAAAAAGTTTTTGCTTTTAATGTTAGAAAAGGATTATTTCCAGACAGATTACAGCGTAGATTGCTTCTGCCTAGTAATACATGCCGATGATATGCAGGGTTCGGAACATTGACAGAAAAATAGATTACTTATCATAGTTACGAGAACAAACGTCGCTCTCCATTTGATTGAACACACACGGTAGTTCGTTCCGTCATTCAAGATACGCACTTTTAACCTTTAAGTTGATAAGAAATTTACTCCAATCATCAGTGTATCTCTATGAAAGCTCAGTGTCAGTGTTGTACTTGAAATGGGGTCGGCCCGCTATTGCGTGGGGCCGCTATTGCGCGGCGACTATTTGTCATTCAACCAGTCTCTCAAAACAGTGTAACAGAAATAGCCAAAGCCAAGAGACGCAACCTAGAGAATACTGTGCTGACAATCATTCAAACGTGTTCCAAGTCGGTTTTTTGTTAAATTCTCTCAAATGTTCTTTCCCTTGACTACTTTAGTTAAAACTACCTAATTTGCAACCAAAAATACCGACTTTGTGCGGGAATCCGGAATAAGGTATAATATACGGGGTCGGCCCGCTATTGCGTGGGGCCGCTATCGCACAATAGCGGACCCGCGCAATAGCGGCCCAGCCCCCTTGAAATTACCTTGTCAGTTGGCTTTTCCCAAATCTCGCCACGTAAATCATCATTATACATATTGTTAATTAACGTCTGACGAGACACGGTGTTCCGTGTTCCGTCCGTGACTTTGCCACAACCTGGAAAACTACGGCCACAACACCATCGCTGAGAGAATGAAATACAAGACAGATAGAATGGATTTTTCCTAAGATTCTTTCAGTGAATTAGGCACAGACTGCGCGTCTCTCACAACTCGTAACTGTCATCACAGTATGTTTTATTTGGTCAAGTTAATATCAGTCATCGTCCCCCGGTGTTTCATGGAGTACATACGTATGGAACATACAGCATCTGATGGTAAACTCTACCGACATTCATAACATCGCTGCATGTTAACGTTTTACAGAAAGACATCTACGACCACCACCACAAAAAAAGGTTAAAAAAAATTATTAAAAAAAAAAAGAAAAAGAAAAAAAATCGCTAACTGTGTACAGTATGTACAGGAAATCGACGGGAATTTGTTCTTGATGTACAAAGGAAAGAATCCACGAATCAGTCATGTTCTTCAAATCCATTGCAGTGTCTAAACAAGACATCAACAGCCTATAGCTATTATCTCATGCACTTCGAAAAGGATACAGAATCACTAGTCAGGCTGTACGTCTGACAAATCAGAAGGGTCACATTTTGACAACACATGAGTTAAAACACCTGGCGATTACTAGCTCAACAAGAAATGCCTCCTTTCCGCAGTTTTATCTTCAGTCTGACCGTAGTTACCTAAAATAATTATTCTTTTTATCTGTCTCCCCACCCCATCACTCAGAGAATTTTTCTTCCTCCTCGCCACAGATCTTCTCCATCACCGCCGTCATTCCAAGCCTTAACTTCCTATCACACATTAGACAGCATCAGATCAATGACAACATTTCAAATTGGCCATGGGTGAGATCGGATCAGTTTACAAAAAAAAGAAAAAAGAAAAAAAAGAAAACCCCGACGCAAACCGCCCTTCTCAATGGCCACCAGTATGTGATGCTTAATGTGTGGGAGAATTCAGATCAATGACCACACATCACAAACCCATAATGCTTTGATCGTGTTACAGTTTAGATCAGTGATCAGAGATCACAAGCCGGTGGTAATCTGAATGCCTGACAGGTCATCTCAACAGTCAGAGATCACAAACCTAGGGTAATTTCAATGTCTGACCCAACAGATCAACGACCACACGTTAGCCTACTATTCTTTAGCATTTTGAACGTGAGACGGATCAGATCAGTGATCAGAGATCTGAAACCTGTCGTGTTATGAATTTGTGACAGATGAGATCAATGATCACAAGTCACAAATGTGTGATATTTCGAATGTGTGACAGATCAGATCAATTATAGAAAAAAAAAAAATCTACACACACACACACACACACACACGCGCGCGCGCGCGCGCGCGCGCACGCGCGCGCGCGAATTTCAAAAGTATCAGATCACAAAATAAACTGGTCAGATCTCTGGCAGGCCCAAGATCACAATGCGAAATTCAAGTCCTCACCCCACACCCTTCCGTCATCCGTCACAAAAAGAAAGAAAGAAAAGGGGGTGGAGTGGGAGGTGAGGATGGTTGCTCTTACATACAAAAAATGAAAAAGGTCAGTAATTAGACTTCCATTTTTTCTTTTCTTTCTTCAAATTTTGCGAGCAAGTAAATTCATACAGAAACTTTTTTTTTTTTTTTTAGTCAGGGGGAGTAATAGTAGCTGCGATTTTGAGTTACTTTCCATGTACTTTCGCTTGATAGGATATGAAAACTGCAAACTTTCAATGTTATAATCATTTGAAAATGTTCATATCGCATGAAAATATATCGCCTCATACATAGTAATTAACCAGTAAACTGTAACTATATAGCTTTCATGTTCAATGGAAAATTTGTAATAATCTTATTAAAGGAATCTTGGATCCGTCGTTTGATCCAGATCAGCACCGAAGATACACACATTATTAAGATCAGACGTACGTAGCACCTATCTGCAATTAAAGACCAAATTCTATAATTCACGTTTACGTTTACCGAAAGAATTGCACAACTGGGTAGAACCGATTAAACTATTGCTAGCTGTCGCTAATCATTTTATTCCCGATTCATTTGACTTCTGCTCATTCCTTAAATGTTTAACGGAGAACGCGTGTTAAATGAATATACATATCATCCACACCAACGGCCAAACTGGCCTTCTCTTCTGAAAACTGGCGATTGAATTCATTTGTATGGTTTTTTTCAGTAAATAGAAGCAAACTAATGTTAACTCTAAAGGAAGAAACCCTCCTGTGCCAAAACAGCCCGGCAGAGATTCGAACCCGCAGCCCCATGATCATGAGTCTAGCGACTGTACCAACTGAGCTATTGTGGATACGGGGTACATCCTTCGGTCACATTCTAGCTTTCCACCAAGTTTTGTAATGATCGATTGTCTTTGAGTTATCTTGCTGACGGTTTTGAAAAAACAAAAACAAACCCTCTCCCCGCTCAAAAAAACAACAACAAACAAAATGTGCGCGAATGAAAACGTCACCTCATTGGCAGAGACTAAAGTAACCTGTCCTCCCCCTCCGTCAAATAATATAATAACGTTAGATGTCCATTCATGTATGGTACCCTGACATTTTCCCTAATGAATCATCATTAATCCACAACCCAGCCCGATGCACAGGCCCTGAAAGGACTAAAAGCAATCCCAAAGTCAAAATCCCAAGATTAAAATCAATATCCCACTCATATGTAGCCTACAACAATATAACAAGTCGGCTAATGTTGGGGCGCCACTCAAACGAAGTGACCTGGCCGGAAAACGAACGAAAACTGATTGTCAAAACGACTACTCTAAGAATTTTCTTGGCCGGGAAGAATAAGCGGGGGGTTCTGGCTTCCGATCTTCTGCGTGCTTGTTAAAACGGAGAATGGGGAGGCAGCAGAAGGACGGGATGGGGGGAGGGGGGGGGGGGGGTGTAGACGATAATTGACACAATCTTCTTAATGCAAATTTATCCTTCATTCCTTGATCATCAGATCCGCTTGCATCAAATCAAGACCATTCCCCTTCTTCTTTTTTTTTTTGCCACTCGATTCCAATTCTGAAATATTTTTCTTATCTCGCTCGCTAAATTTACTGATATTGTCAAGGCATTACCCACCGACACAACGAACTACAGGGCGCGGAAGAAAACATGTGTCTGATTATGCCAAAGGTCTTTAACCGATGCGAACAGGGATCCCCTTTTGTAGCGAGTATGTCAGTCGTGTTTATGCGAGGATTCCTTGCAAAGCTGAGGAGAAAAAGGACCCTCGAAATGTTTGTGTTGAAGGCAGTTAATCTGCTATCGACGACTCCATTCAAAAACGATTTCCAGATACTTTGTGGGCAGGGTTTCCGACCTGAGCCTGTAAAGTGGAATCCCTGGAACCGAAAAAAAAATCGGAGGGAAGTTCTTCTAGGCCTGACCTGAACAGCACAGAATTTCGCTCGGCCTGTAAGTTTTTACGCGCTGGGTTTTACACTTCCAACCTCAAAACTGGCACTCTTACTAAAGGTGGATTTTTTTTTAATAGACCCGTCTCTGCGAAACTCTGTGCACTTACAAACATAAAAACCCCTCATATCAGCATGCACCACGAACAAAAAATATACATACAAGTGACAATCAATTCAGTTACGAAGTACAAAAGTCAAAGTGGGAGTATTCATCTTCAGGTTTTTCTCCAAACCATTATATAGGTCACATATCAGACGGTAGATGCCCACTGTTTTGTTGCAACAGATCCAAATGTGATGACGAAAACTCATGACAGAGGGCACTCGCTGGAGATTCGGATATTGGGCATTGTTTTTCTCGAAAATTCCAAGAATGAATAATTCACTATGAGTGACAGATGGTGGTAAATTACATGAACCACACAATTACATCTCACCCACATGAAAGAATTGTGTATGCTTAGGGTGAGTTTTTAAAACACGCATTCAAAAAAAAAAAAAAAAAAATCACTGATCTTGTTTTGGCCATAACGATGTATCTACTTTCTGTGGCGATGCTAGATGCAGTTTTCTTTGACTTCACGTACAGCTTCATCACAGTTGTAAATGATTTGTACTATCACGCTATTCACAGTATGCTTAGTAACAGTCTTGTAAATTACATGTCGGTACAAATACATATTTTTTCTGTAGATCTTACATTCCAAGAATACCCGTAACAACAAAAGCACCGCACTTCACATCCTAACAATGTAAGCTGAAACGCAGACTAACCATCCTCGATTCCTTTCCTCTCTTCCGTCTTGGTCAGTTTCCGAGTTTCCGCCTACTTTCCACAAAGTGTTTTCCCTTATTTTCCACGTAGTATTTCCCCTTATCTCAGCCACGTGAAGGAAAGAGCATGCTGACCACGTGTGGTAAGTTTGAGTGACAGAACTCGAGAGGGGAAAGATAAAATGACACAGGCACATCTCACGATCAGCCGGCCGGGCAAAAGCCATCTTGAGGGGCCAAGTGCCAGGACGAAGACGAAGCAGAGAGAAGAAGAGGTAGGGGGACAACACCACCAGGCAGTGGACAGTACAGACCTAGCCTTCGCTAGCTTTAGAAGGTCGCAGAGGACCACAGCATTGTATGGAAGTTATCATCTGTGCCTCATCAGCTCTTCTTCAGTATTGGAAAAATCGGGTAAGCGAAACTATCTTCATAGGCTTGATGTGGGTAAAAATGAAACGGAAGCAACGTTTGAGGGGGAAAAAAAGTTGCCGATCCTGCACCCTTCATTCCTCTCTGCACACAAAGAGTTGGATTTCCTCTCAGACTGTTTTCATTCATTTGCGAACACTTTGTACCTCGACATATTGACGGGCTACTTTGAAAAGAGCTCCTAATCGCCCGTAATGAGGATACACGTGGAACCCCCCCCTCCCCCCCCCCCCAACCCCCACCACCACCCCGAATAACCGAACAGTGACTACGTGCGCATGGTAACAGTTGCTAAGACGTTCTGCACGGAGTCGGACACAATACAGCACGCAGTGTAACTGCATGACACGATGCAAAACTTGGAAATACTGTTGCTAACATTAAACATATTTCAGACATACTGACGATTCTATACACATCACACATCACGCTGTACGGTAGACATACTGAGTATGTCACAGGTGCTACGCAGCTCATAATAGAGTATTGAACACATACTGATGTCTTACAAGTGCTACAATAAAACAATACCTATAATGACATACAGTTTTCTATTCATAGGAGAATAAAAGAAAAAATGAACTGATTCACGTACGGGTATTTCCATTCTTAATTTTGAATACGTAAATATATGACGGAAGGAAATTACACGTATCAGAGGTGATATCACACACACACACACACACACACACACACACACACACACACACACACACATGCACTTAACACACACAAACATACACACACGCACACACATGCACACAACACACGCGCACACACACACGCGCGCGCGCGCACACACACACACACACACACACACACACACACACACACACTATCATTGCACACTGGTATGTGAACGAACAAATGCATAAAATTTATGCTCCTCGAACACAATACAAAACATGGCATAAAATCAATTCAAAGGTTAAAGCAAAACTGTAATGCAATAATCATCAATGCATGATCAGAATAGAGCAGGACATATTTCCAATACTTAATAGGAGCTAGACCTGGGACACTAGTGGCACATAATCATCAATACGAATGGACACACCGACAACATTCTCTTCCACTGCGCTAGAACAACAAATTTAATCTGTCACCTTGGTTACTTACAGTATCTGAAAGGGCATTTTTCCAGTAGCAAGAAAGATCTTCCATTCGTTCAAAAGCATTGATCAAAATACACAATGGAATTCATCCAATGCATCGCTCCAACAGTGAAATACTTTTCAAGGATTACAGACACAACCGGCAATAACTTGTGGATTTGTACACGCATCACAAATGAAACACCTACTCATTAGGCCTATCATTACTGTGACAAATCATGGGCATCATCCGGTGCATTATGTTGTGATGCGATCACTTTTTTTGTGAATACAGTTCCAGCTATCAAACAAATATGTATACATTTTACCATCAACGGAATTCATAACTCTTATCACTATACATTCAGTATCAACAGATGATGAACACTCATCTAATGGTCCGTTTCTTTTGGCCCCTTTGGCAGTGGGACAAAACATTCATCTTGAAGGTAATGGAGATATAAGAACACATGGCTATGACAGTTCCGTCTTTACTAACATCAGAGAATATCGTCGTAGCAGGTCTTACTGTACTCAGATGACACCATCATAACAGCTCTATCCGTAATTAACATGACTTCACCATAACAGGCCAGTAGCAATGTCAAGGCATGCCTATCTGTACATAGAAAAGATGACCATTTTCATGACCATTCGTATCTGCAGTAAGATAGTACTGTCATGACAGGCTCATCTGTATTCAGGTGACAACGTCATCTGTACTTGGGTAAGATGACATTTTCAGGACGGTCCTATCGGCAGTACGACACCTTCGTCATGACAGGCCTATCTGTACTTAGATGACACTGTCGTGGCAGCTTTATCCATACTCAGGATGACACTGACATGACAGGCCTGTGATGTTGTCATGGTATGTCTATCTGTGCTTACATGACACTACGGTAACAGTTCTATCGGCAGTAAGATACCATTGTCATGGCAGCTTGTTTGTCATGTGATCTAACTGTGATCTGGAGAGTACTGCTTTGCGCCCTTGTTAAGTCTTTGTTCACAACGACTATAGACGACAATATGTCGCAAATTCACTTGTCTGTTCTGTATTGAACAGTGAAACAAGTGTTACTTACTCCTTCAGTTCTGGATGTTTGTGTTTTGCCCTATTGTTACGACGCCTCTCTCGATGAAGGTGATACTGTCATGACAATCCTATCTGTATTTCAAATGGCATTGTCGTCACAGACTACGGGCATTTCACAGCAGGTCTGTCTGTTCTAAGGTGACAACAGTTCATGGCAGGACTACCTGTACTAAGAAAAGATGACTCTGTCGTGGGGCTGTCCTACCTGTATCAATATGACATTGTCATGACTGTCGCATCTATACTAAGGAAAGTTGACACTGTCATGGCAGTCCTGCCTGCACGAAGATGACACTGTCGTGATCGTCTTTTCTGTACTGCAGTCTGGTCTGAACTAAGAAAAGATGACGATGTCGTGACGGTCTTATCTGTATCAAGACAACACCGTCATGCCAGGCCCAACTGCACTAAGACAGCACTACCATGACGGTCCTACCTGTACTAAGACATAGGTGATATTATCATGAGCTCTGTCCGTCTTCTTCTTCTCCATTACAGCATCCACTGATGTGCAGACTGGTCCCATGACGACAACAGCTGTGACTGACATGGGGAATGGGGCAGGAAGGGAGGGGGATGGGGAACTCTGCGACACAACTGATGTGATTGGCTATTGGACATCCAGTCATGCCCCTTTTTACATCGTTCATTCTGTCATCAGCCGCTCAGACTAAGAACGAAGTCCCGTGGCTGTATCGCTGATTCAGTCCTTCACTCTGACCGTTTCTGTCTTCTCTCCCTTCATCTTGTGTCCTGTGCCAGTGACATCCCAAGCAGATATTCAAGAATGATTTGTTTGCCCCCGGGTATCATTTCCCTCTCCTGGCTCCTTCCCAGAGGACAAAGATCAGCAATTCCGAAGGTCTGCAGTGAGTAACCTGCTGCTGCGCACGCCTGAACAGCAAGCAGCCAGTCCAAACCTTGCAGAAGTCATCCACAGTTCCCAGTTACATGGCAAAAAGAAAAGAAAGTAACCAACCCCAAAACATCCGGCCTATTCATCCCTTCCAAGTGCGGCCACATAACATGCAAAACAAAAAAACAAAAAAAACAAAAGAAAAAAAGGAAAAAATTCCCAACACCCGCACAACCAAATCCTTTCGACCAAAGTCACTAACCAGCAGGCAAGCCCGATCTAATACCCGTTCTATTCACCCATCCCAGAAAGATCACCCATCACATGACACATCAGCAACCAATTCATAACTCTGTTACATCTCACCCCCTCCAGCGGGGTCAACTAAGCCCACGTCGAAGGCAAAAAAAAAACAAAAAAAGAAAAAAAAAAACGATCACAAACAAGCCTGTCACTTCCAAGGCTAACAAACCCGCCAAAACCCCCAGAGGCCCCGCCCACACACCCCACATTCACGGACTGACCGACCCAATCCCACCACCCATAAGGTAATGAAGGAAAGCACGCATGCCCCCCCCCCCCCCCCCCCCCCCATCTTCCCCGGCAGCCTACGTCAGTCACGGAACCGAACCCTTGACTCCCTTCAGCAGCTGAGGCAGCAGGAGGATCACACGCTGGTCTTGCTGCCATAGGCAGAACCCACGTTGGTGTTGATGGTCAGCGAGGAGCCTGTGTTGAGCGTGGAGGAGCTGCCTCCCATCAGGCGCGCGAACTCTTCGGGTCTCAGGACGGTCAGCAGGTCGGTGGTGGTGCGGATGTTGATGGGCTCGGGACCGGACTCGATAGGGGTGTCCACGTTGTAGCGGTCCGTGCGATGTCGGGCCAGAGCGGGGCCCCAGGAAGGCAGAGGCGTGCTGCGCAGCTTCAGCAACTGTGTGGGGGAAATGGGGGAGGAGGAGGAGGGAAAAAAAATTAGGCGGGGTTTGTGACTCAAGCGGTGTGTGTGTGTGTGTGTGTGTGTGTGTGTGTGTGTGTGTGTGTGTGTGTGTGTGTGTGTGTGAGTGTGCGTGCGTGCGTGCGTGCGCGCGTGTATGTGTGTGTGTGTGTGTGTGTGTGTGTGTGTGTGTTTGTGTGTGTGTGTCTGTCTGTTTGCGCGAGTCTATGTGTGCGTGCGTGCGTGTGTGTGTGTGTGTGTGTGGGGTGTGTGTGTGGTGAGAGAAAGAGAGAGAGAGAGAGAGAGAGAGAGAGAGAGAGAGAGAGAGAGACAAAGAGAGAGAGTGTGTGTGTTCTTTTCTTCTGTGTGCACATATTTGTGTGAACTTTATTGAGCTTTAATGTTTACAAATCATGAGCTCTCACACACAACACACACACACACACACACACACCTCTCTCTCTCTCTCTCTCTCTCTCGCAGACACACACACACACACACACACACACACACACACACACACACACACACACAGAGGCAAATTTACACACGAGCTTGCACACATTTTCACAACCTTTAGTGCAAAAGCATTGCGTATAGAATACTAAGTGGTGTGAAATAGTCTCTCACTGTCTGTGGTTTTCCTGGCAATAGAATGCTCTAAATGTGATGCTCTCTCTCTCTCTCTCTCTTCTCTCTCTCCTCTCTCTCTCTCTCTCTCTCACCACACACACACACACACACACATTTCTTTCATAACCTTTTTCTGCTCTGACCTGAGTTTAGTATAGGGTATTTAGTTGTGTGAAAGAGTTTAACGCTATATGTGATTTCTGTGGCGACAGAATGCTCCAATTCTGATTCTCTCTCTCTCTCTCTCTCTCTCTCTCTCTCTCTCCCTCACACACACACACACGCACACATAAACACACACACACACACACACACACACACACACACACACACACACACACACACAACGTTCGTTATCTCCGCCTTTCCACATCACAGCTTCTTCCCGTCACTAACACCCAGTAGTTGTGTGTTTAAGACAATACACAACTCTGTAGATTGCCACCAAACCTCTCATGAACACTTCAACAGAAAGTGGGTCATCTCACACAAAGAGATGGGACGTGGGGTGGTGGAAAAGGGTTGGAAGAGGAGGAGAGGGAACGGGAACAAAAGGAAATCGTCCCACTCACCTGCCATCCACCCTGGGTGCAGTACTTGTAGAGGAACCAGGCGGGGATGACGATGATGGGGAAAAGCGCTATCAGCCAGCCAATGATGAGGGCCCATCGTGGGAAGGGCACGCCGTCATAGTCCGGCTCCTTGTAGTAGATGATGTTGAAGAGGATCGTCACCTGCACGTCAGCGAAGGGGGTTGGGGGGACGAGGGGAGGGTCGTTTGGTTAAACACTAGGTTCAAATCACAGTTTTAATACCATATCAGGCTTGAAACGTCCCAAGTGCAACATGTCCCAGGTTCAATAAGTCTCAGGGTCTGAGTCACGGTTACAAGAAGTAGGTTTGGAGCGAGAAATAGGTTAGGGTTAGTGTAAGGAACTTCGGGAGTATTTCATCCAGCAAGAGGCTTAGGGTCATGGTTAGAAGCTGGTTAGTCTTAGGGTTAACACATTGTATAAAATCTATAAAATCTGCGACGCGTGGCACCTGAAACATGTTGTAATATATCCGACCGAAGAGCTTGAGTGCAGGGGACTATTTCTGATTTTCAAGGGCTTGTCTTCTTTCCTTTGTCTTGAGTGAAGCAGGGAGACATCAACATTTTAGATGGTTAGGTCAATGTCCCGTAGCTCAATGGCTGTAGGGACAGTATACTGCCAAAGGTTCACCGTCCACCTGGCATGACTTGCTGGCAGGCGGAGCCCATCCCTCTCGTTCTGCAGACAGAATCTTCCCTGGCCCGAACCTGCTGTCCACTTACTGCAGGCTGGACTTAGAGAGTTTTCACACCCGACCCCACGAGTGGTTCGAACCCCCGACTGCCATCTCCGTTGGCAAACGGACTAACCATGCCACTACAGTGAAAGCAATAAATAATGACAGTAACTTCTGCCCTCCGTGGACAAAAAAAAAAAAAAAAAAAAAAAAAAAAAAAAAAAAAAAAAAAAATGATATGCATCTAATTCCAAATTAACGCCGCGTGCGGTACGCATTCACTTTGCGCAAATTTCACTGTGCCCGAACTGACCCGCATCTGATCCTGTTTGCCCGTGTGGAAATATTCTAGATCAAGAGGCTGTGCCATCTTTTAACAAATAACAAATATTAACTTGTGTTTGTCCATTTCTTCTGCAGGTGTCCGTGTATGTAAAGGTTTAGGTCAGGGTGTATGGGCAAAGCACGGAGCATCCTTTCATCATGGGAGCTTCCTTGTATTGTTCAGTATGTCCTTTGTCTGCATCTGTGCAAGGTGAAAGAGAACCGCAAGCGGAATTAGTTCGAAGTCATTTGTATTTTACTGTTTCGACATACAACGTAATGCAAGCTTCCTGACTGATTATTTTCTTCATTTGTTTTCTTTTTGTCCTCCGGGAATATTTTAGCTTATGTTTTGTAAATCGGCATATCCATCAGTTCAGACACTTACATTCTAACCATAGCTTTTTGCCCTGGGGAAGCATACCCATTCAAATGCAGCACTATCATAGCTAAACAGGGAATTCCCATTTGCTGAACACTTTCTCCCAAACCTCCGGGGCAAGAGGCGGGGGATGAAGGGGAAAGGGGAGAGTGGAAATCCACAAGAAAAAAATCCACACCTAAAAAATGCTGCACTTTACAGATACCCGTGTGTGTGTGTGTGTGTGTGTGTGTGTGTGTGTGTGTGTGTGTGTGTGTGTGTGTGTGTGTGTGTTTTGTTTTTGTTTTTGCTGCAGTTGTGAAAATACAAGGAGTGGGTGGTAAGAGAGGGGAAATGGAGGCGGTGTGTGTGTGTGTGTGTGTGTGTGTGTGTGTGTGTGTGTGTGTGTGTGCATGCGTGCGTGCGTGCGTGCGTGTGTGCGTGCGTGTGTGTGTTGTGTGTGTGTGTGTGTGTGTGTGTGTGCGCGAGCATGCGTGCGTTCGTGCATGAGTGTGCGTGCGTGCGTGCGTGCGTGCGTGCGTGGTGTGTGTGTGTGTGTGTGTGTGTGTGTGTGTGTGTGTGTGTGTGTGTGCGTGCGTGTGTGTGTGTTCGTGTGTCTGTGTGTGAGGATGGAGTGGGGGCGCTTGTGGAAAAAGAGATGGTCACAAAGAACTTGGCAGACTTCCAATTTAAAGCATCTGTTTCGAGTTGAGATGCGGGGTAGTGGAGTAAGGGAGAACGAGAAGGTGAGGGAGGGGGGAGGGGCAGAATTCGGCGATAGCGAGGGTGTGGAAAGGGGCAGGGATGGATAGGAGCAAAATGTGAAGGTCTGGGCAAGATTAAACCCCCTCTTTTAAACGCGTTATCGACCGTTGTAGGGTTGGATACAGGAGGCCGGGATTTCTCTTGCGGGGTGGGAGACGAAAGCGGAAAATGAAAGTATGGAAGGCGAAGGGGTTTGGCAGGGGACAGCTCCCCCCACCCCCTCCCACAAAGCTATATTGAACCACACGGGATTAGACAGACGTAAGAGGCCTCTGTTCTGTTGCCGTAGATGGTCGGAATTGGGGAAAATGAGAATGGGAGGAAACGAGAATGGGAGGGAAATGAGAACGAGACGAAATGAGAACGGAAAAGAGTGAGAATGGATGGGTATGAGAACGGCTGGGTGAGGGGAATGGCTGGGAATGAGAATAGGAAGTTTGAGTATGGGAAGAAAAGAGAAAGGGTGGAGAGAGAGAGGAGAGAGAGAGAGAGAGAGAGAGAGGGAGAGAGAGATGGGGAGACAGACTGGGAAGGGGTGGGAGCAGATGATGGGAGACAATGTGAATGGCAAATAGAGAGGAAGGAGAGAAGAGTGGAGGGTGGGACTATGCCCCCAAATGGGAGGGCATGGGACAGGGAGGGAGCTGGGAATGAGAATGGAAATTAATGGCTTTTGCTCGGGACATAAGCAGAAAGAGAAAGACACTGTCAAGGAATGCATGCAGGGAAAAACAGAAACGTGTAAACTCACATATGACACAAAATGTAATATGCGCTCGTTCATGCGAGTCAATTTGCTTATGATTTTGTTTTGGATTTGTGGATTCAGTAAAACTGAAAAAAATGCACAAGGAATATGATAAAAGCCAAATCCTACAAAAGAGATTTATTCATGAGCAAACAATAATACATTGTACACTGAAATATAACACACACTGAAACCTTTAATTTGTCTATTATTATATTACAGATGTGAAATCAGAACCTTCTAGCACACTGATCTAAAGATTATTACCTCTTACTTTAATGACGTGGAACACACTTGTTTTTTAAGCACATGCAAATTTTTAAAAAGCCTTGGCTCGATCACGCATGCATACGCACACGCTTGAAGGTTTAAAGCGGTCGCATAACACACACACACACACACACTCTCTCTCTCTCTCTCTCTCGTCCCTACCCCTTAAAACAAGAGACTGGCAAAATTGCAGAGAGAGAGAGAGAGAGAGAGAGAGAGAGTATCTGACAACTTGAACTGGTATTTCAAAAAATATCTGGTGGCTAAGAGATGTTAATTATGCATTTCGACATGTGTTTCAGACACACACACACACACACACACACACACACACACACCACACACACACACACCCTATCTCTCTCTGTGTCTCTCTTTGTCTCTCTGTCTGTCTGTCTGTCTGTCTGTCTGTCTCTCTCTCTCTCTCTGTATGGTGAGGCCATGCAGAGA
>CM065737.1:25159467-25169467 GCA_033310375.1 Conus canariensis | reverse complement strand
ACGTGATTGTGACCAAAGCTATTTATACCGTTCGTGTAATTTCACAAAATTTTGTGAAAAGACGTAAAATGAAAGTTCTATTGCTACTGTTTATACCGTCAATAACCGTGACCCCCAGCTGTTCATACAATCAGTGACTGTGAATCCAGCTATTTATACCGTCAGTGATTGTGTCTTCAGCCACCTGTACAGTCAGTGACTGTCTTCACCTGGTCACACAGGCAATGGCTGTGACGCTTGCTACCTGAGCAGTCAGTGACTGTGTCTCCACCTGTTTACACAATCAGTGGGTGCGAGTCCAGATATCCTTATAATCCTGTAATCCCAGTTGTCCATGCCCTCAATGACTGAGTGACCCCAGCTATCCACGCCCTCAATCACTGAGTGACACCAGCTCTCCACGCCCTCAATCACTGAGTGACACCAGCTCTCCATGCCCTCAATCACTTAGTGACACCAGCTCTCCAATCCCTCAATCACTGAGTGACACCAGCTCTCCAAGCCCTCAATGACTGAGTGACCCAGCTCTCCAAGCCCTCAATCACTGAGTGACACCAGCTCTCCATGCCCTCAATCACTGAGTGACACCAGCTCTCCAAGCCCTCAATCACTGAGTGACACCAGCTCTCCACGCCCTCAATCACTGAGTGACCCCAGCTCTCCACGCCCTCAATCACTGAGTGACTCCAGCTCTCCAAGCCCTCAATCACTGAGTGACACCAGCTCTCCACGCCCTCAATCACTGAGTGACCCCAGCTCTCCAAGCCCTCAATCACTGAGTGACACCAGCTCTCCACGCCCTCAATCACTGAGTGACTCCAGCTCTCCAAGCCCTCAATCACTGAGTGACACCAGCTCTCCACGCCCTCAATCACTGAGTGACCCCAGCTCTCCACGCCCTTAATGACTGAGTGACCCCAGCTCTCCACGTCCTCAATCACTGAGTGACACCAGCTCTCCAATCCCTCAATCACTGAGTGACCCCAGCTCTCCAAGCCCTCAATCACTGAGTGACACCAGCTCTCCACGTCCTCAATCACTGAGTGACACCAGCTCTCCAATCCCTCAATCACTGAGTGACCCCAGCTATCCAAGCCCTCAATCACTGAGTGTAACCAGCTCTCCACGCCCTCAATCACTGAGTGACCCCAGCTATTCATGCCCTCAATCACTGAGTGACACCAGCTCTCCACGCCCTCAATCACTGAGTGACCCCAGCTATCCAGCCCTCAATCACTGAGTGACCCCAGCTCTCCACGCCCTCAATCACTGAGTGACACCAGCTCTCCACGCCCTCAGTGACTGAGTGACACCAGCTCTCCACGCCCTCAATGACTGAGTGACCCCAGCTCTCCACGCCCTTAATTACTGAGTGACCCCACCTCCCCACGCCCTCAATGACTGAGTGACCCCAGCTCTCCACGCCCTGAATTACTCACACTGCAGACCATGGGAAGGCCCAGCAGGCAGGAGGAGAGGACCACAGCGATACGGAAGTAGAGGATCTTCCTCTTGGTGTTGATGTGGCGGTGAAACTCATCGATTAGGGCGCTCATCACACACTCCACGATGGAGAACTGCACACACACACACACACACACACACACACACACACACACACACACACACACACACATTTTTTGGTTGTAAACACAACAATGTCTGGCAATCTGCACTGGACGAGTTGTCATGGAACGTTTTAAACAAACATTCAGAATTATGGTTCAGCAGGTCAAAGTCTCGGTCTAATGGCCGCGGGGGCAGTGAAGTGTTAGGGGTTCATTGTGTCGAGGGTACAGCTGCGTGTGAAAGAAGAATCCAACCCTCTCCTTCCACCGTGTTAAGCTTTCCTGAACTGAACCAGGTACCCATCTAAAAGCAGCATGGACTTGGGTTAAAAAAGAAAGAATAAAGAGAATTGTTAAGTATGAAACACAGACAAAGGAAAGTATGCATGCTGTCTGCAAACAACAAATAAACTCTTCTGTAAAAGACGTTCTGTGTAACACCATTATAAATTTACATGCTGTTGGGTGGACCATTCATGACAATCTAGCCGGTTCTGTTACTCCTTCCTCCACCGCATCCCCACTTCCCTTGTGTATGCTTGTGCGTACTGGACTGCGTACACTTTGATTTTACTGCACCTGTTGATGGTTTAGGTTTCTTTTTCTTTTTCCTTCCTAGACCATTTAAAAGTTGTTTGTTTGTTTTTTTCTCGTGTGACACCCCGTAAGTTGTGAGCATGTCTAGAATACAAGATTCATTTATAAACCGAAAGGAAATGTGCACACGCATGCATGGCACTTCTTCTACTCCTTTCTCTCAATGAGAAAACACTGACACGGAAAGAATTCTGTTTTTGATCAACTGGAAAACATTATCATAGAAATAAATCTGTTTTCATCAATGGGGAATACACTGGCATGGAATACTTTCGTTTTTCAAAAAAATAAGAATACAGTGGCTCAGCTATATTTTGTTTACACTACACGGCAAATATAATACTTATATTCGTTATTCAGTCAGTCCCGAATCACCGAATATGTACACTGTTTCATACTGCCTAGATATATCACTGAATATTTACAGAGTGGATTTTTGTCTGACCATTATGCGAACTGAGTAGTTACTACATCACTCTTGAAGCTTCCACCCTGCATCTTTGGAGACCAAGTTGGATCGAGGCAGTGGGTACGTGTGCAACCTTAATTAAAAGCCCGTAAAAATTATGCAGTGTTACCTCCAATGGAGCTTACCGACCCGCCAAGCCAAATGAATAATGCACTCGAAAATCCACAGCCAGGACCGAAAATAGTACATTCACGGACGTTTGCAGGCACTACCCGCAAAGGGAGGTAATTAAGCCCTCTGCGCCAAAAGACCTACCTGCGATCCGAAACCCAGTGTTGCCATCATGAGGAAGAAGAATACGGACCACAATGGAGGTACCGGCATCTGGGACAGTGCTTCTGGGTACACCTCAAAGGCTAAACCTGGACCTGCACACACACACACACACACACACACACACACACACACACACACACACACACGCACACACACACACACACACACACACATACACACACAGAGAAACGCGTGCGCGCGCACGCACATACGCACGCACACATGCACAAGCGCGCGTACACACAAACACACGCACACACATTGATTACTTTAAAAAAAAATATTCTTCCTGTCTCTCTCGTGAACAATCTCCCTCCCTCCCTCTCACACTGTAACACATCTACTCAAACACAGACAGACAGACGCACACACGTTCTCTCTTTCAACACACTAAAACACACACACACTCTCTTATCTCTCTCTCTCCTAACACACACACACACACACACACACACACACACACACACACACACACACACACACACACACACATGTATCTCTCTCCTTCTTTCTCAAACACACACACACACACACACACCACACACACACACACACACACACACACACACACATACACTGCTGTCTCCCACCTCCACCCTTCGCCTAGTCCTCTCTCTCTCTCTCTCTCTCCTCTCTCTCTCTCTCTCTCTCTCTTTCTGACTCACTGACCATGTTTAGCCACCTGGGCCACCGACACGCCTTTCTCGTGAGCCATGAACCCCAGGATGGAGAAGATGACGAAGCCGGCGTAGATGGAGGTGGAGCAGTTGAGGATGGAGACGATGAGGGCGTCACGGTAGCAATTGTTGGAGAACTTGTTGAAGCTGCTCATGGCAATCAGGCCGCCTGTGCAGGCGCTCAGCGAGTAGAAGATCTGAGTGGCCGCGTCACACCATACCTGGAACAGCAGTGGTTGGCTGATGAAGTTTAAAGGCAAGAACACGAACAACCGAAAGAGTAACAGTGGTTGGCTGATAAAAATTATTGGCAAAAAAGGACAGCTGAAAGAGGAACAATGGTTGGTTGATGAAGTTTGAAGGCAAGAACAAGAAGAGCTGAAAGAGGAACAATGGTTGGCTGATGAAGTTTGAAGGCAAGAACAAGAACAGCTGAAAGAGGAACAATGGTTGGCTGATGAAGTTTGAAGGCAAGAACAAGAAGAGCCGAAAGAGGAACAATGGTTGGTTGATGAAGTTTGAAGGCAAGAACAAGAAGAGCCGAAAGAGGAACAATGGTTGGTTGATGGAGTTTGAAGACAAGAACACAGGCAGCCGAAAGAGGAACAGTGGCTGGTTGATGAAGTCTGTAGGCAAGAACAACCAAAAGAGGAACAGTGTTTGACGAACGAAGTTTGACGGCAAGAACACAGAGAGCCGAAGGAGGAGTGTGTGTGTGTGTGGAGGAGGCGTGTTTTGGTTGATGAAGTTTGCACGCGAAAAGGAGAGCCGAAGGAGGAACAGATGTTGGTTGATGAAATTTGAAAGCAAAAAGGATAGCCGAAAGAGGAACAGCAGTTGGTTGATGAAATCAGTAGGCGAAAAAGAGAGCCGAAAGAGGAACAGTGATTGGTTGATGAAGTTTGAAGTCAAGAACAAGAAGAGCCGATAGATGAACAGTGGTTGGCTGATGAGGTTTGTAGCAAAAAGAAAAACGAAAAAAAAAGAGCAAATAGACGAGCATTGGTTGGCTGATGAAGTTTGAGGGCAAGAACACGAGGAGCCGAAAGAGGAACAGTGGTTGGCTGCTGAAGGTTGCAGCCAAAAAGAAGAGCCAAAAGACAATCAATGGTTGGCTGATGCAGTTTGAGGGCAAATTGCCGAAAGAGGGACAGTGAGAAGTTTTTGAAGTTTGTAGGCAAGAACAAGAAAAGCCGAAAGAGGAACAGTGATTGGCTGATAACGTTTGTAAGCAACAAGAAGAGCCGAAAGAGAAACGGCAGTCGGCTGATGAAGTTTGTAGGCAAGAACAAGAAGACGCAAAAGAGGAACAGTGATTGGCTGATAACGTTTGTAGGCAAAACGAAGAACCGAAAGATGAACAGTGATTGGCTGACGAAGGTTGTAGTCAAGCACAAGAAGAGCTGAAAGAGAAGCAGTGATTGGCTGATGATGTATGGATGAAAGAACAAGGAGAGCCAAACGAACCAAATCGCGGCAGCATCCGATCACCCCTGTTGGAACATTTGTCGGGTGGTGGGTGGGTGGGTGTTGTTAGAAACAACGACAATGGTGTGACCCTGTCACATGACACTTTTTGGAACAGTAGTTTGGTGATGCTGTAGGAGGAAGAAGAATGTTGTGCCCGCGTCCCACAGCATCCGTTGGAGCAGTTGTTTCGATGACTGGGAATTGCAAAGGTTGGTAACGAGAAGATTATTGTGCTGCGCCACAACATGCCTGTCTGTGGGAACAGTCGTTAAGTGATGGGGTTTGTAGAAAAGGACAAGTGTGTGTGTGTGTGTGTGTGTGTGTGTGCGTGCGTGCGTGCGTGCGTGCGTGCGTGCGTGCGTGTGTGTGTGTGTGTGTGTGTGTGTGTGTGTGTGTGTGTGCGTGCGTGCATACGTGCGTGCGTGCGTGCGTGCGTGTGTGTGTGTGTGTGCGCGTGTGTGTGTGTGTGTGTGCGTGTGTGTGTGTGTGTGTGTGTGTGTGTGTGTGTGTGTGTGTGTGTGTGTGTGTGTGTGCATGCATGCGTGTGCACGTGGCATGCCTGGAGGTCCAGCCCATTTGTCTCATGCCCTCATGCAAACCCCATCGATCTCATCTCTCTTGGGAACATCTTCAAAGCCTTGGACCATACAATCAGCGTTTGGTGATTTTGTCTTTCCCCACAATCAATGACGTCATCATCAGTCGCCCACCCTACGGAACAAATGTCAAGAGTAAAAAAAAAAAAAGTCTGATTAATCAGTTGATTGGAACACTTGCTCACCAGTTGGAAACGTTAGTAATCACGTTTAATTTGGTCAGTGGTCTTGTGCAGTCTTTAGAAGCGTAACTGCGAGCGGACTAGTCCACATGCGCTACACCACGTCCAACAAGCCATGATGCCCGCGTGCTTTGAGGTTACAGGTAAATATATGACTGAATAAAGAAATTGTGAGGATAGAACTGGACAGAGCGAGCTTTTGGAAAAGACGCAGCGAAGCCTACACAAGGCATTAGCCCGACGCGCAGGTCAGACTATCTGAGTTAGTATGCGCGCTGATGAATTTTAGTAGTTTTTTTTTTTTTCTATCAGTGTTTGACCAGTGCTGGTGAAAGAGAGATTATGTGGGATCTACTCAGAAAATTACTGACAGTGTCGTTTAGGTCCTCTGTGTGTGTGTGTGTGTTGTGTGTGTGTGTGTGTGTGTGTGTGTGTGTGTGTGTGTGTGTGTGTGTGTGTGTGTGTGTGTGTGTATGTGTGTGTGTGAGTGTGTGTGTGTGTGTGTGTGTGTGTGTGTGTGTGTGTGTGTGTGAAGAGAGAGAGAGAGAGAGAGAGAGAGAGAGAGAGAGAGAGAGAGAGAGAGAGAGAGCAGATTTTCTATGTGAAGAGCTTCTCCAATATGTGATGCTCTACTAACACTTCTGCTGCCTGGAACATAACTCACACTGCAAACGTTACTCACATTTCTGCCGTGTGCTATCAAACTTTTTTTTTTCACGATGAAGTCAGCAATACTAGTCTCAGTGGAACTCACTTGCAGTACTGCTACTGAAAGGAAACACAACATCTACAAAACTACAATAGAATAACGTTTGAATGGGTTGACAATGTCCTCTCTGTGACCCATGGCGATCGTTGACTCGGTGACTCCTGAAGGGGGAAAAAAAAGAAGTAAACAGATAGATACAAAAATAAACCTGATGTACAGGCAGCTAATAGGCCTACTGTGTTGGGCAGACGTCTAGTCTGTTTCAGGTCTGGCAGTTTGAGAATGACTTCTTTACTTTGAACATCGCCTTTTGCACTAGCTTTCGTCGCAGTCTTATGAGCTTGGTCTTTGACGACAATGTTAAAATCAGATAAAAGAAACATGAATCTGCATGACACAAAATGAAAGAAGATATGAGAGAGAGAGAAAGAGAGAGAGAGAGAGAGGGGGGGGGAGGACAGAGAGACAGACAGACAGACAGAGACTGGCAGAGAGAGAGAGAGAGAGAGAGAGAGAGAGAGAGAGAGAGAGAGAGAGAGAGACGCAGACGCAGATGTTTATTCATAAAGGCCATAGCCGCTTAGAAGTGGGTAAAATAAATAACAAACCGCGCAGTCGGTCAATATAAAGATATCTAACTAGCTTCAAACATCTTTTACCATCTCGACGCATCATTTCGCATTCTGAACTATTTATACAAATATAAAGCGAACTGTTTAATAGTTTCTCATTCGATGATGCAGTTAACATAATCCGTTTGAAGAAACAAGCTCTTCTTAGGAACTTAAGAGGAATTAATTGCTCTCTAACAGTTTGTAGTTCAGGACAAGAAAGGACAAAATAAACTTCATATTCATCATCTTCATGACAGAGCGGACATGTCAAATTACGATTATTTAAAGGCATGTACGGTTAGAATGTACACACATCTCTAATGCAGTAAATCTGAATTTTGTGACAATGTGTTTACCATGTCTGTTAATCTGTATGGACAAGGACTTTGGAAAACTGTGCGCAGGATTTAACACTCGGTAAATATCAAATCAGTGACTATCTTCGACACGCCTATTCCATCTCTACCAGTTACAATCCATTAACCTTTGCCGAGACATAAGAATAAAAATATCTATGTCCTGTACACTCTGATTCTCCCACACAAAGCCAAAATCAAATTCGTATAATTTTGATATATATATATATATATATATATATTTTTTTTTTTTTTTTTTTTTTAAAGCCCAGTTACTCTTACCCCAAGCATCTAGCTGTAGTAGTATTTTGCACGCTTCATGCAGTAGTTTATTTGGTGCCTTTCAAGTTATGTTCATACAGTACCGAATACACCTTACAACGGAAACTAAATGAATTGGATATCTATTGGTATCCCCATAATCAAGTTATCTGGTATTTGGATTGAAACACCAAGAATGTTTTTTCAATGCATAATGGGAATCTTCTCAATTTGCACTGAAGCAGAATCGAGACCCTATAATTCAGCTCCGTATTGCACCATGGAATGAATCTGAGAATCGAACAACCTTAGAACAATGTAAGTGACTCATTATTGAGTATATGCAGTTTCTTTAGGTTACAAAGTAAGCAATGTTTAGCTCTGCTTATAAGATCTTTGCAAGCAAAACTGAAACTTAAACACAGCAAGACGTCCACCGTTCCTAAACACTATGACATTCCGTGTTGCCATGTTTACCTCCTATGGAGAAATGAAGAAGCTCTTTCTAAACCGTTCAACTGATTTTGTAAACCAGCTATCGTTTCCAATATTAATACAACGTCATCAGCTATGAGCTGGATAAAAAAAAATCTACAAAGCATCGTTTACAAACTGAACTCCGTTCTTATCGTTTTAATACTTATAAAGTTAATTTATTAATACACATAGAAGAAGAAAAAAAAACGGGGGGACCACAGACTTATCCTTGTTTAACTCCCACGATACAGTTTATGTAGTCAGCTAGAGATGATCCGCATCTCACTCTCGCCTTTACAGTCATACATATTTAAGATACATTTCTATGATTTACCCCGGATTCATGCTTAACCAAAACGGGCCGTACTACACTTCTGTTGACAGAGTCAAAAGCCTTTTCGAAATCAATAATAGCTACATATAATTTTCAATTTAGACAAATATTAGTCTAGAAAACTTGTTTCACCACTTTCGAAAATTGCTTGAAAGAAATGATGGCACTGATAACGACGTAGGACAGGGGGATGAGAGTGATGACGATGATGATAATTACAATAATTTGAATGGCCCCATATCGAAAGAAGAGATCATTTTTGTTTTACTAAAATATGAAATCGGAAAGCTACAGGTCCAGATGGAATCATTGGCGAAATAATAGAAACTGCAGGCAAATCCGATCTGGTGAATACCTTTTCAGCAAAATTTTTTGATGCCCTGCTGGACAAGGGCGTATTTCCTGAAAGTTGGGCCAAATCTATAGCTCTCCCATTATACAAAAAGGGTGACGTTAACAACCAAGACAACCGAGAGAGAGAGAGAGAGAGAGAGAGAGAGAGAGAGAGAGAGAGAGAGAGAGAGAGAGAGAGAGAGAGAGAGAGAGAGAGAGGGGAGAGAGAGAGATTTCATCGTCTGTACAGAAACATAGATTTTCAATTCCTCCTTCCACTAGCTGCACCACACACACACACGAGTACAAGCCATAAACACGCGCAGGCGCACGCGCACACATTCTCTCTCACACAAGCACACCCATGTATGCAAACACACACACACACACACACACACACACACACACACACACACACACACACACACACACACGCACGCACGCACGCACGCACACACACACGCGCGCGCGCGCTCACATCCCTGACATAAACACCTTTCGTCTCCATTTCTGGTCTCCTCCACCCTCCTACTACTCCCTTACCCCTTTCTTCCAACTCTCGCACCGACTCCATGTCGCATCTCCCATCCCTCACCGCTGTTCCTGACCCGAGCCATAATCTTCCCGCCCACGTTCCATCCTCTCCTTTCAAACGAAGCCGGTACACTGTCACCGGAACTTAAAAACGATCGCAAAAACAATTAACAGGTCTTGAATTTCCTCGGCGTGTCTTTTTTTGCTTTGTTTTGTTTGTTTGTTTTGGTTCGGGTTGTTCTTTCTCTTTCTCTCTCGCTCTGTCTCTCCTCCGTGCTTCGAGCAGCGTGACTTGGCGAGGGCTCAGAGAAGTAGGTCAGGTTGGGATTGGTGGATCAATAGACAGCCAACGACAGAGATACAGTATGGTCCGTTGTGTGTCTCAAAAGGGGCATATCCTTCTCCTACCTTGCTCAACCCCAGCCCTTCTGTTATCCCTCTACCTCCCCTCCCCTAAGAGTACTTTGCAGTGAAAAGGTAAAATCTCTATCTGGCAGGTCGAATGTTGCGAGAATTTAAAGTCTGAAGCTCCTTAAATTAGCTGGCA
>CM065737.1:25149467-25154467 GCA_033310375.1 Conus canariensis | reverse complement strand
AAACGAGCCATCTCTAACCGAGTACAGTCTCTAACCTTGCCCAGGGATTGCACCCCCTTGAGGAGGGCCACGCCCACAATGACCCACGTGATGAGCAGACAAATGGCCAGCTTCCAGTTCAGGGTGCCAAAATGGCTGATGGACTCCGACTGTTCCAGAACGTAACGCCTAGTCCATACAGTATTACCATTACATAATCGCTAAGCCAAGGTATGATGATTATGGAGCAATGTGGTTTGGACGAGTGTGGTGTGGTGGTGATAGGATTGGTGTCAACGAGCCTGGAGTCGATGGTTCTCGTGTGGTGTGTAATAATATACAATCGTGTGATGTGGTTTGGTTTGTTGTTGTTTGCAAGCTTAGTGGTGTGGAATCATATCGCATGGAATGGGGCGGTATGGTATAGGGTGATTTGTGTTACTATACAATGGTGTGGTGTGGTCTGGCATGCACTAGCGTGATGTTGTATGCAGTTTAGTGGTGTGAAGTGACATGGCATGGCATGAGGTGGTGCGGTTATGGCATGGCATGTAATGGTGTGGCATGCAGTGGTGTGGTATGCAATGGGTGTGGTGTGGTATGGTGGGGTATGTAACAGTGTGTTGCAGTGTAGTAGTGTGATGCAGAGTGGAGTTGTATGGTGAGGTAAGTAGTCATAGATGTGGTGAAGAAAGGAAGAGTGTGGTGTGATCTGTTACAGCTGTGCATTTAATGCGGTATAGCGAAAACTGAGTGGAGTGATGTGGTGTGCAATGGTGTGGTATGGTATGGAATGGTGTAGTGTGGTGTAATGTGGTGTGGTGTGGTATGGTGTGGTATGATGTGGTGAGGAATTTAATGTCATGTGGTATGGTGTGGATTGGTGTGGTGTGGTGTGGTGTGGAATTCAATAGTGTCATGTGGTATGGTGTGGATTGCATGTGGTGTGGTGTGGAATTTAATAATGTCATATGGTATGGTGTGGATTGATGTGGTGTGGTGTGGAATTTAATAATGTCATGTGGTATGGTGTGGATTGATGTGGTGTGGTGTGGAATTTAATAATGTCATATGGTATGGTGTGGATTGGTGTGGTGTGGTTGGAATTTAATTTGGTGTGGTGTGGTGTGGAATCTAATAATGTCATATGGTATGGTGTGTATTGCTGTGGTGTGGTGTGGAATTTAATAATGTCATGTGGTATGGTGTGTATTGCTGTGGTGTGGTGTAGAATTTAATAATGTCATGTGGTATGGTTTGGACTGATGTGGTGTGATGTGGAATTTAATAATGTCATGTGGTATGGTGTGGAGTGGTGTGGTGTGGTGTGGTGTAGTGCGGTTGTGGTGTGTGGTGGGGTGTGGAGCAAAGTGGAGCGGTATGGAATGGTTTGGTATGGAATAATATGCTGCAGTATGGAAAGATGCGAGGCATGAAATGGTGTGGTGCGGTATACAATGGTGTGGTGTGATATGGTATGGTGTGGTTTTTAATTATGTCATGTGGTGTGATGTGCAGTCATGTGGTACGACGTGGAGTGGAGTGGTACGCAGCAGTGTGTTGTGGGTGATGTACTGCGGTATGGAAAGGTGTGTGGCATGAAATGGAGTCATGTGGTACGGAATGGTGTGGTATGCTTTATAAGGATGTAGAGGGTAGAGTGGTGTGGTGTTGTTAGGTGTAAGGTGGTGTGGATTGGTTTGATGTGGTGTAGTGTGATACTGAAGGGCTGTGCTGTGATAGGGTGTTGTGTGCCGTTCTATGTTGCTATATGGCACGTGGTATAGTTTAGAGACGTGTCGGAGCGGTGAGCGTGATGTCTGAATGAAAATTGTGCGAGTGTGTACTTTGGTATGTACTGTGATGCCTTTAGAGGTATTGAAAAACTCTACAAAAATACCCTGTCATCACTATATATCCTGCAATGCATAATATCATATTAAACTTTTTTAATACTGTTTTGTAGTGTACTGCAATGCACTGCACACAAAGCATTGCATTCATAATGCTTTGCATTTTCGCATTATGACACTTCAAGAAATGATTCTACTCGCTGCGCAGGGGAAAAAAAAAAAACAGGAAAAGTAAGGGCAGGAAAAAAGAAAGAACACGAGAAAGAAGAAAGTAAGCAATGACAGTAATAACAATAATTGTAATGATAAAGAAATAATATAGTATAGTAGTAGTAGTAGTAGTAATAAAAATAACGATACTAATAATAAAGAAAGAAAGCATGAGAAACAAAACAAGGGAGGCAATCTGCCTTTCCTGAACATAAATGCACTTTGCAATGGAAAGTATTTCATGGGTTAAAAAAAAGTTCTTTTAATGTTCTTTCGTACAAGATCCATCTATGGCTATAATCTCTGGGCATGTGACTACCTTGCCGTTCTGTCCATGAATTTCATTATTATTATTATTATATTGGGTATTTATATAGCGCCTATCCTCGGTCACAGACCAAGCTCTAAGCGCTTTACAATAAACACACTACCTCACTCACTCAACGGGCTGCCTACCCAGGTACAGCCGGCCGAAGAGCAGCCTACTGGCGCTCATTCAGTCGTTTCCCGTGCCATTCAAATATCAGTCACTCATTTTCATTTATCTCATTTATTCCTCCAGTTTCTCACATAGGATGCATGCGATGTTTATACGTGTCGTCCATTTTCACTGGTACACGATGGCACACGATGGCAGTAAGTGACAATTTTTGTGGTTTGGTAAGAAATACTAGGCTGCTATCTTCAATCTACATCAATTTTGCCAGGGCAGCGGGGAACCCCCCTGCTCTTTTCGATTTTCAACTGCCGTGGGTTCTTTAACGTGTGCAGGGGGCCAGGAAGGCACACGGGTCTGACTCGCTTATAGTCCCCATCCGATGGACTTGTTCAGTTCGATTTGTCATTCAAACTGGGAAAGAAAGGGCGAGAAAGGCAGGGCTCGAACCCACGCACTTCTCACACTGTTGGATTGGCAGGCGAACGTCTCTAACCACTCTGCCACCTTTCATCAGATGGAAAGCATAATCTTCTGACTAAAATAAGGGGGGGGGGGGGGGAGGGAGAGGAGGGATCAACACAGGCACTGCACATAGTTTCACACTTACACACCGCACACACACTAGCGCGCACATGTACACGCGTGCGCATTCATAGACACTTGTCTACCTACTTAAACATTTAAACAAAAACAGCTGACGCAGTAAAGGATGGAAGAAACAAAAAAGACAGCAAGAGACAATTGCAGGTCTTGAGCAGGGTTGCCTTGTAGGTGACCTTTGCCTAAAGTGTTTGAAACCACCAGCTAGTACTCTTTACTGGAAGACGTATTCTGCTGTCAATAAGCAACAAACCCCCGCAACTGAATTCGACAGATTCGTAGGGCCTGCAGTTTCGTGAGTAGAAAGGAATGGGTGGTGAGAGGGGTGGGGTGAAGATTGTTCGTTGCTGGCATACTCCTAATAACCTTTTTTTTTTCTGTTCACACATCACTGCTACCAGTACGTTTTGTTTTGTTTTGCCCTGAGGCAGAAATATTCCATTATTCAGCGTCAGCAGACGGTGATGGAATTGATGACGTATAATCTCTACGTAGGCTATATGTTTATTTCATGCGTCCACTTCGGATTTTCCCACGCATAAAACTTTTGTCATTTTGGCAACAACGCCTTCGATATATTGATGCGCCAATAATTTTTGCACAGATCTTTTACTGTTGAAACAAGAAATCATTATTGTTGCTTTCATGTGTGATCACTTGCTTGATACCATAAATGATAAACTCAAAAGAGTCTTACTGAGCTGAATTTGGGAAGATACATCTATACGATATATCATATTTGTCTGTTCAGTAATATATTCATTTATGTCTGTTCCTTTGCTTAGCGGAAATCACATGTAATGGCCTGATCTTGACAAAATGAAACTCACTGCATGTTACAGTGTCTGCCAGTGTCGAGCAGGGAAAGAGGGAAACACAGAACAAATCTTCTCTCTCTCTCTCTCTCTCTCTCTCTCTCTCTCTCTCTCTCTGTATTATTGCAAAATGGTTCACCCCGTTTTAACCCGTCACTACTTTAGAGCAGTCCAAAACGGTGAAGAGAAGGGTGATTATTAACAACAACAACAACAACAACAACAACCTCACCACGCCGGTATTTTGTTCTGAAATCGTCGTTTCAAAGACAGTGTGAAAGACAGAAAAAAAAAAAAACTCAAGAGAGAGAAAAAAAATTGAAAAAAAAACAAAAACGAACGAAGCCAACGGACCAACGAACAAAAGAAACTCCAAACCACTGACTTGTAATATTCCTCAGCAGCAGTGCTGGTCTTTTCTGCGACATTGAGCGCCGTTGTTACTACCCCTGTCAGCGTGTCACCTGCACACAGTTCAGTTCAGTGGTTTATTTAATGTCTTTTCATCGCCAGATGATATTACACACTTATCTAAAAAAAATAATAATAATAACCCCCCCCCCCCAAAAAAAAAAAAAAAAAAAAAAAAACCCTCAACACTCAACTATTATCCATGTTAGTACTTTCAAACCCACATCTGATATATGCATATTTACATAACTGAAATACCCTAGTGGCACGCAAAATTGTTTATCTTTATAAAAGTTTTGCAACCGGTGACTGCGAAATAACCATCATTTTCACCTGCACGCACAACACACTATGTTATGTCGAGGCACACAAGAGCCTGGACATTCGTTCTTCTACAGAATATTTATTATTTTCCATTTCCTCCAGACTGGGGATCAAAACAAACTCGGACCTACTGAATTTTTTTTTTTCTTTTACCAAGGGTCACTGTAATTCAGTGATGTGAGCTGCAGAGTGAGGCGGAAATCTACACAAGTCTTAACAAGATGCAAAGCATATAAACGTACTTCCAGTTTATCTTGAATACGCGTATACATGTCAAGAGCATGTTTACTATGAAAATACCCATGATCTACCAGTCAGTTATTAGATCTAAAGCTATATTAAAATCCGTCAATTACAGTACTTTCATAG
>CM065737.1:25129467-25131967 GCA_033310375.1 Conus canariensis | reverse complement strand
GGCTATCGATTTTCGTGGGTGCGACAGACGGGGGGCTCATGTATATGTGTGTGTGCGTGTGTGTGTGTGTGTGTGTGTGTGTGTGTGTGTGTGTGTGTGTGTGTGTGTGTGTGGTTCGCACACGTGCGAGGGTGTGCTGAAATGTGCGGTAGTAGGCGTGTCTGCTCCGCAAGAATTGATAAGTAGTGTCACACTGATCTGATCTCTCTCTCTTCTCTCTCTCTCTCTCTCTCTCTCTCTCTCTCTCTCTCTCTCTAAAGCGTTTCATGTAGGTGGTTCATGTCTCTGCTCCCGTCCTCTGTCTGTCTGACTTTCTGTCTGCCCCTATCCACACACACACACACACACACAACACACACACACACACACACACACACACATCACGGTATTCCACTACCCCTTAACTCAATATCTAAAGTTAGTTTATTGGCAAAAGCTTTGAAATGTATGACTGACTTACCAGTGTTCACACAGTTTCCAGCGTCTAAATCGGACGCTCGCCTAACGGCAAACTTCTTTTTGATGAAAGTAAACGACGACCAGTGCGTTATGACAAATAAGAATACTTAGACTCTCCGGCTACGGATTGAAATACGTTTAATTTAAAATATGTTCAACCTTGATGGCATTACCTTTCTTTTTAATGCCATAAAGCAAAAAAAGAACAAAGAAAATCATGAATCGAGTACACACACACACACACACACACACACACACACACACACACACACACACATACACACACACACACACACACGCACGCACATACACACGCACGCACACACGCATGCACGCACACACACACACACACACACACACACACACACACACACACACACACACAAACACAGACAGAGAGAAAGACAGACAGGGAGACGGACAGACAGACAGACAGACAGAGAGAGACACAGAGAGAGAGAGAGAGAGAGAGAGAGAGAGAGAAGAGAGAGAGAGAGAGAGAGAGAGATGTCAAATTTAAAATGGTATGTCAAAAGGGTACGTCAAAGGCAACAATCGATAATAGATAAACAAAGCAGATACATTTTTTTAAAAAAGACCAATACTAGAGAGAAACCTATATTCGAATAATTAGAGCGTTCGCCTGAGGAGCTGAGTGACGATCATGAGTTCGGTCCATATTTGGCGTGGGATTTGTTCGGCTTGAAAACCCTCTCTGTCCACCAAAGAGTAAACGGATACCTGATTCAGTTCAGAAAAGATTAAAGGAGGCGGAAGGAGAGGAATAGCCTCCACCTTCCATAAACTGAACTGACGACAGCTCACTGCTCCCACGGCCACTAAGCTAGGCAGAAACGTGTAACCTTTCAACCTAATTAACTATTGTAGTTTAAATCACACACACACACACACACACACACACACACACACACACACACATATATATATATATATATACACACACACGCGCGCGCGCGCGCGCGCAGACATACCATGATCATCACTGGTGTACAGATTTCTTTTTTAATTGCCTTATTAGGTTACTACTAGGTTCAACGTCAACATCCACCAAATATGACACGCAGGCCTTCTCTGAAAAGCGGAGACTGAGTGGCTTAATTATGTACAGCAACACGTAACTCGGCACGTTGCTCCAGGCAGCCAAAATGGCCTTTTCTTCTAGATGCTGGACGCTAGCGAGATCGGACCTCGAAACTCCTGAATGCGGACTCAAAAGCTCTACCATTCAGCCAACCCGCTACCCCTGCGACAAGTGGCAAAGTGCTTGAAGAGGTATTCTGCCCCCACAGCGGCTAACTACTCTTTGAGCACTCTCCTATCATTATCAGAGTAAAAGGAAGGTTCAGATTATTTGAAGATTATCCGACAATCTTTGTTCCTGTCACTACTGCATACAAAGTAAGGCTTGAATGCATACACTCATTTCTACTTTGCTCCGGAGTAAGGCTTCAGCAAAAACAAACAAACAAACAAACAAACAAAGTAACCCACCAAAGAAAGGAAAAGAACAAAAGAAGTCGAATTTCGAATTGACAACTCGTTAGAAATCCAAACCTCTATGAGTAATTTTTTTTTTTTTAAAGGAAAGAAAGAAAGAAGGAAAGAAAGAAAGATGGAAAGAAGAAAAGAAAGAAAAGAAGAAAGAACAAAAAGAAACAAACAAACAGAAGAAAAGAAGAAAGAACAAAAACAAACAAACAGATGTGTGTTGAAGCTTTTAGCAATTCGTTGAAAGTGTACACAGTGTAGAGTTGTCAAGCTGCTACTCCCACACATCAATAGTTTCTGCGGAGAGCGCCAGCAGCCAGCGCTAACGCGGCTCGGGGGGTATCCTCCCGACGCACGCCGCAGTGGTGCCGCTTTCTGTCAACAGTGCGGCGGGGGAGAAGGAGGGAGGAGATAGGAAGGAGGAGGAGGAGGAGATGGGGAGGAGGAGGAGGAGATGGGAGGAGGAGGAGGAGAAGGAGGAGGAGGAGGGAAAGCAGGGAGGAAAAGGAGGAGGAGGAGGAGGAGGTGGTGG
>CM065737.1:25111967-25124467 GCA_033310375.1 Conus canariensis | reverse complement strand
GAGAACGAAAAAATCAGGGAATTATATTGAACCCTTCACTAGCAGCATATGGGACCCATTGTAATCCATCTTGAAGACTGAACCATTCACATCACCTGCTCCGAGGCCTTTCCTTCGCTGGATCAGACTCATCAGGGTGACAGCACGCTAACTGCCAACGTACTATTATCATCTCTCTCACGTTCTATGGACTCTGTGAGAATTCTCAATACACTGGCGAAACAAAAAAAAATTCTCACAGAAAATGTTTCCACCTGCATAGATACCATTTTCAGAATTGATAGAATTCAAGTCAGACAGCATTTCAACCTCCAGACTACCACTCTCCATGCTATGTGTAGCGTACAGGAACAGACCAAATCTACTCAAACAGCTGTACGCACGGGGTGGATATGCAAAAAAACAACAACAACAATGTCTGGGTTTGGGAAAATGAAAACACTCCACTTTGTTTTTTTAAAACTCAGAGCACTGGAATAATTGCTCCCGCTAACTGCCGTTCCATCCCATACTCCCCCCCCCCCCCCCCTCCCCCATTTCCAGCCTAATTCATTCCTCACCTCTTTCCCCTTCCTCTTCCGGGAAGGGCCTTAATCAGATCCATCTAAACATTTAAAGAGTGGTACAAGACAGGTAAAAATGCATCCATTCTGCATAAAAATGATAGTCTCCGAATACAGTCTGGACCATCGCACAGTATCATTACTTCAACAGTCTTTTCTTCTTCTACCCATGAACAACAACAACAACAAAATTAAGCATAAATATATCAACTGTGTTAACATTCAAAAGCTTAAGAGAGTAACAACCCTTACCCCCACAGTCTCCTCAAAAAACAACAACAACAACAAAAAACGAAAATGTTACACACATGCTACAAATTCGAAATCTGCATTAATTATCATGAAGGAACACAACATGAAAAAAAAAAAGATAAGGACAGTATGAAAACAGATACTCCAGTGCAAAATGTCTACACTACAAAACGCGTGCTTTGTCAAAACATAGTGGATATTTGAAAGCAAGTAGACTACAACACCAAGATGAACAACAAATAATCTACAATAAAAACAACAGCTAAAGAAAAGAACAGAGGGTTGGTTACACGTGCACGATGGGCGTGGAAAAGGCGGTCACCGCAAGGCGGGTCAACAAATAACGATTCTGGCACCGGCTCTGACTTTAAGCTATCAAGAGAAAAAAAAAGAAAAAGTAATTTTCATTAAATTCACAAGACTCAAACGGCTTTGAAACTTTCACATGTGACTCTACCTTCCACAGGTCATAGTTACTGTGTCTGTGAAGAAATCAATAATTCTCATCGAAAAAGCTGTAGCCATTATCGTTGCAAAGTGGTACACTGTCACGTGACAAGAATTATTTCCATCGATTCTGACGCCAATAAGACATCAGATCATGAGTCAAAATAATGACAATCTTTTGACTGGGAGCGACAGGCGGCGATGTTAAGGGGAGAGGAGGAGGGGTGGGGGTGCAACTGGACGGGAAGAGTGGTGGTGGTGGGAGGGGGTGGGAGTGAGAACTGTGAAAGGGGGTAGAGGGAGATAAGTCTCCTTGAGCTGCTTTACTTTTTTAAACTTGATTTCAAAAGAATGACTACACACACACACACACACACACACGTATGCACGCACACATACATACACACACACGCACGCGCGCGCACACATGCACGCACAAAGCCACATGCACACATACGCACGCATGCGCACGCGCGCGCGCTCACACACACACACACACACACACACACACACACACACACACACACACACACACACAGTCCTTCTATCGGCACTTTCACACAGCATTTTCCCCACCACACATTTCCCTCAGAGCGACAGGTATAATTCACCCAGTAATTCACTGCCCGCACAAACCTGTTGGCAATATCACAGGCAACATCCTGACCCTGGCTTATCCTGCAAGAGACCCTGGAAGTCGGCAAATCTCAAACTGTGACCAGTCTGAGTTCGTGAGAAGGCAAAAATAAGACTGCACGCAATGCCAGACTGCATTTCCCTCGTGAAGCATTGCAATTGCTCGAGGGAGAAAATTCTAGATTCCAAGCGCTTCTTAGATGACGTAAACAACAACAAAGGCATACAACAAAAATTGCTGAAATGATCAGGGGTAAAAAAAAAAAAAATGTAAAAAATGTAAAAACGCTAACACTACTTGGGGAAGGACAAGAAACTGAAACAACTGACCAATGCACGTTGAGTGTCATATAAGCTTAACATAAAACTAGATAATTCAAAGTGTTGTTTGCCGAGTAAGCTACATATGAAGATACGTTATATAAAGATTTGTTTGACTAGTAGCGCGTAAGACATGTTTGCCTAGTACCGTCATGTAACCTACATATGAAACCATGTTATATTCAGTACTATATGCCTAACATCGCCATGAAGTTACCCTGAAAAGCACGAAATGCAGTGCTCTTTGTCGAGCACCGCCATGTAAGCTACACAAACAACCATTGAATGTAATGCTTTTTTCTTGTTTGTCTTTTTTTTTTATTTTTACTAGCAACGCCATGTATGCTGTTATAAATCCGTGTACTATACCGCGCTGTTTGCCTGGGACTGTTACGTAAGCTATACCCCAAACCACGTAATATACAGTTCTATTCTACATATAACCATATAACATCCAGTTTTATTTGACCAGTACCGCCATGTTTGCTCTGCCAGTTCCATGTAATACTCAGGACTGTTGGTCTAGGGCCGCCATGTAAGCTCCATATACAATCAGGCATTACATACCACTGTAAAGCTTGTCCTGCCATTTAAGCTGAACATAAAACCAGGAAATGCAAAGCGCTGTTTGGTTACTATCGCCGTGGAAGCTAAACCTTCATACAACCATGCAATATACATACTATATATATATATATATATATATATATATATATATATATTTGCTCGCTGCCTTTATGTTAGTTATATGTAATACTAGGTAATTGTACCAGTACAGCCATGTAAGCTTTTAACTCAAACCTAATATACAGTGCTGTCTGGCTGGAGCTGCCATGTTAGCTATCCATACAACTACATTACATGCAGTGCTATTTTCCTTCTTCAGTCATGTAAGCTACACATAAAAGCATGTTACATACACTGCTGTTGGGCTGATATCGTGATGTAAGCTAGGCATAATACCATGCAATATGATGTTCTATTTGATTTGTACCACCATATAAAACCACCATAAATATATGCAGTTTACAGCAGAGTTTGGCTTCTTTCGCTATACAAGCTACAAATACAACCACGTATACATAGTCTATTTTACCTAGTACTGCCATGTAAGCTCTGTGTAAAACCATGTAATACACAGCGCAATCTGGTTAGCTCTGCCACGTAAGCTCCATAAAACAACCAGATAATGTGTGGTGTTTCACCAGTTTCACGGTGTAAACTACATATAAAGCCGTGTTGTGAACGGTGCTGCTCAACTAGTACCGCCATGTGAAGTATGTAAAATAACCAGGTAATGATGTGCTATTTCACTAATACCACTGTGTAAGCCACAAGTAAACCCGTGGAATATACACTGCTTTTTGAATACTCACGGCACAAAAGCTTCATTTAAAAATCATATACTATACAGTATCGTAGAAAAGTGCCGCTATGTTTGCTACATTTATTCAGTGATGACACTGACTAGTAGCGACATGTGAACTACACATACAACCATCTAAAACATTGTGCTGCTTGGTTAGTACCACCATGTAAGCAACACATAAAAGCATATAATATATAGTGCCATTGACTAGTACTCCATGTAAGCTACATACAAAACCATGTAATACATAGTGCTGCGTGACTTGTATCGCCATGTAAGTTATATATCAGGCCATCTGATGTATGATGCAGTTTGGTTAGTACTGCCATTTAACCCACATCATACGAAGTACTATTCAGTGCTCTTTGGCTAGTTTTGCCATATAAGCTACATATAAAACCATTGTATATAATGCTGTTTGATTAGAATCTCCATGTAAGCTACACATGAAACCGGCAGTATTCAGAGCTGTTTGGATAGTATGCCATGTAAATTTCATATAGAACCATATAATATACAGTGTTGTTTGACAAATACCACCACGTAAGCTGCATAAACTAACAAGATGATATATAGTTCTGTTTGGCTATTACAGCCTTGCAAGCTATACATACAATAATACATATATATATATATATATATATATATATATATATATATATATACACAATATATATATATATATATATATATATATATACATACATACAACCATACGATACATAGTCTGTTAGCCAAGAACCGCCAACTACAGTCTGTTAGCCAAGAACCGCCAACTAAGCTACCTATACAACTATGTAGTACACAGTCTGCATACCTAGACTGTAAATTGCATATAAAATTATGTATTGTATACAGTGCAGTTATGCTAGTACCGCTATGTAAGCTGCACATGCAGCCATGTAATATATAGCGCTGTTTGACTAGTATCGCCTTGTAAGCTGCATGTACAATCATGAAATATGTTGTCTGTCTGCCCTGTGGCGCCATATAACCTACATATAAAACCAAGCCATATTCAGTGCTGTTTGGCTGTTACTACCAATGTAAGCTACTTATACAACTATGTAATTACACAGTGCTGTTTGACTATATTGTCCTATGTAAGCTACGTAAACAGCCAGGTAAAATAACACACAGTGCTGTTCGACGGGTACCGCAGTGTAAGCTACGTATACAACCAGGTAAAATACAGTGCTCTTGGGCTAGTGCTGCTACAAACAGAGAAACACCCAGCGTTCCACGTGACGCACACCCCAACACTTCCGCCCATAATCTGCTGACGTCACAAAGTTCTGCTCATCTGGAAAGTCCACTGACCATCGCGGCAGAAGAACAACTGAAATGTTTCCATCTTTGTGATGATAAAGGTTTTCATCTTCTGTTGTGTTACTTTGGCCAATCACGCATAAAAGTTTGTCTAGTCCTAAAGATAATGGATAAATGAAATGTTCGTTTTTTTTTCATTCCTACATTTGTCAGACTTCGTGCCATTATCATTGAATCTGACTGGTAATGTTTATTTCTGGCTGTTCGTTAAAAGAAAGACATGAAGGGAAACTATTTACAGTGCAACCTGGGAAAGTGTTTGGCCGATGGCAAAGAGGGCTGGGCTTAGAACACACACACACACACACACACACACACACACACACACACACACACACCACACAACAATTTTTTTGTACGAACGGAAAATGAGAGGTATTATTTCAAAAGTCATTTTGGAATTTTTCCATCTATACTACAATAAAGATGTGTCTTTTCTTTATTCTTGTTTGCATTTTTTTTTCATAGTTTAGTATTAGGTGACTTATATGGATTTTTTTCTCTTTTTTTCTTTTCTTTCTTTCTTCGTTTTCTCCTACGTTTTCCTTATCGTGTTGTTACATTACATTTATGAAGTTTTGTCCTTGTTTTTTTTCCCTCCTCTTCTATATTCTTCATTATTTTGCGTTACGTGATATCTCTGGTTTCCTGTTGTTTTTTTCCCCTGTCTTCTCTTCTGTATTCTTCATTATTTTGTTATACGTCTGAATCTCTGCGCTTGCATTTCCTTCTTCTCTGTCTCCTTAGTTGTTATGGGTCGTCTTATATTTTTTGATTTATGTTTCTTTGCGTGTCTGTGCTTCCTTCTTCTCTCCCATCCTCTTCATTTTTTTTTAGTTATGTGATGCTTCCGCTCTCCTGTTCTCTTCTTTGTCTGCCATCACACTTACTGGTGGTAAGAGACTTGATCATAACCCTTCGGAGACTTTCAACGGATCACACCAACCTGAAATAGTGGTTTGGGACTGGTATCATGGAGTACGTGGAGAGATATTTCGTTTCATTCATTTGTAAGTAACTGCAGAACATGCGTTACGCGTTTCTCAGAATTTTTATGCCGTTCGATTTTGACTTTGCTCGCTAACGATGTATTCAAAATACATACATCTGTTGGCATCTATATATCTGCATTTTGATCACCGATGCATGCGTGAAATGATTTCCGTGTAATGGCTTCATGTGAAATGTTTGGAAAACATTTTGACGCGGTTGCATCAGAGACTATAGGAAAAAGGGAGAACGCCAGGGCCATTCAGTGTACGTTTATCGTTTGGAAACTGTTAAAGTGACCGAATATTCTGGCTGTTCATTTTGTTTTTGTAGACATCCGATTACTGTCGGAGGACTGAAAACGAACAGTGGTTTTAATCAGAAGTGGCTTCCGTGACAGCAGACTGACGTGACTAAATGTGACGTCAGCGGGCGACGTGTTGGGGTGTCGGTGACGTGGGCACAGCCACATACATTGTGGGATTCAAACTCGCTCAAGCAAATGTCCACCCGTCCCGTCGTCCCGTAGTGGCCGGGGAGGGGCTGCAAGAGACAGCAAGGCCAAGGTCAGTCACCTGTCCATGCATGCACTGCCGCACGCGCCACTTCACACTCACACGGACAGACAGACCGACGGACTAACGTACAAACATGACATGCATACCACATCGAACATGATGATGCACACGACCACCACGTGCACATGGACCATATCACAATGATAAACGCACTGGGAGAAACCAGGAGGGGCACGTGGAGAAAAAAAAAACAAACAAACTTTGACAAGGGCAGTAAATAACACAGGCAATCAAGTAACATTACAAATTATGATGTTCGCCCCCTTCCTCACCATCGTTAGACAGAATGATAATAATTAGGAACAAAAATAATCAACGTGAACAAAAGGCAATGGACAGAAGAGATACGACAAAACATGTATCCTGTGGCATGCTGGAGGATATGGTGTGATGATGGTCATAGTGACTTGAGGCGACATGGGGTTAGTGGTGGAGGAAGGAGGGCGGGGGTGGGGTGGTTGAGGAACAAGAAGTGCGTGTGTGGAGAAAATGGGGGAGGATGGGGGGGGGGGGGGGGGGCACAACACTGCTGCACGCTTAAATACGAAGTGGTCTTGTGGTGTGTGCGTGTGTATGCGACCGGAGAGAATGAAGGACAGGGTTGGTGCTACGAAGAATTAGGTGCTGGGTGGAGGTGGAGACGGTGGTGAGTAGGGGGGAAGAAGGAAGTGGGGGGTGGAGGGTGGGGATGGGGGTAAAGGGTCATGACACTTAAAAGAATCCCCGAGAAATGTAACACAAGGCAGAGGGTGCTCGGGGACTGGTTGGCACAAAGGAGGTACCATTACGTCCATGTGAGATTGGGACGTGCGCCACAGTACTCCTGACGAGCACTTGGTTCCATCGAACCCACGAGGCTTACCACTTTAGCTGCTGGATACGAAGGTCACTGCGTGGGTTTCACAAGCAGACAACGCGTCATACCCGTATCAATGGGAGCACTAATACTGTCAACCGTGACCACGGCCTCACCGTGCGACAACGGTCCGAACTATCCGTCATCAAAGGGCATGTGTTGAACACCGTTACATCAGAAAGAGAGAGAGAGAGAGAGAGAGAGAGAGAGAGAGAGAGAGAGAGAGAGAGAGAGGAGAGAGAGAGAGAAGAGAGAACAAAATGTTGTTTATTGAGGGAAAGGAATAATCCAGTCCTCAAGCACAGGAAAGGCATCTAAATTAATGGAAGAAAACACTGCACAGAACTGCATAATTATCAACACATATACAAAACTGAATACGTAACAAGTTAGAATGAATCATGAGAGAGAGAGAGAGAGAGAGGAGAGAGAGAGAGAGAGAGAGAGAGAGAGAGAAGAGCGAAGAGAGAGAGAGAGAGAGAGAGAGAGAGGAGAGAAGAGAGAGAGAGAGAGAGAGAGAGAGAGAGAGAACATGAAATAAAAAACACACCAGTATGCATGTCGAATTTGTGCTGCATTTACTCAAATATTTGTTTGAGTGCAGATCTGATCTGTGGCTAATAATGACAAACATGAGACTGAAAGAAGAGAAAGGACAAGAGAAAAAGAAGAGACAAGACAGGAAAGAAGGATGGATGAACAGGGGAAACGAGAACGCTGGAAGAAACAAAGGGAGAAAAAAAAAAGAAAAGGACACACAAAAACTCAGATAATAAATCAACCCACAAGAACAAATGGCAAGAAAGGACCTCTCTCCCTCTCTCTTTCTGTGTGTGTGTGTGTGTGTGTGTGTGTGTGTGAGAGAGAGAGAGAGAGAGAGAGAGAAGAGAGAGAGAGAGAGAGAGAGAGAGAGAGAGAGAGAGCGTGCGTATGTAGGTTTCTGCGTGTTCGCTTCATCACGCGTGGGCACTGTTTTATTGTGCATGCACATGATCTATGGCTCTGCTTACGCTCGTTTACATGCGCACATACACAGACATAAACACAATCACATTACTCTATCTCTCTCTCACTCACACACACACACACACACACACACACACACACACACACACACACACACACACACACAACACAAACACAATTTTTTTTATATTTTCTTATGTGTATGGAACATATAAGAAGTGGGGGAGGGGGAGGTGTCTGGCGAACAATTCCTCTCCCATCACTGTCACCGACATCGTTGCAAAGATTTAGAAAACAACAACGAAAAGAAGAAAAATGCTGATGGGATAGGAATGGGTGTGGATTGGAGCTGACGATGAGGGTGCTAACGTGTAAATATTGATGATAACATTTATGAATGACCGAGTTCTGTCGTCTGAACAGAACCATGTAATAAGCCTGTCTAGAGTCGATTTTCGCTTCCTGTGTAAGCTTGGCAGCAGAGCCGGGGCCTCACTGTATTAGGTCACCCACGGTGTATAACAGACAAGTCACCTAGGATTCTGTGCAGTTCACACACGCGCGAGCGCGCGTACACACACACACAAGTGCACACACGCGCGCGCACTCACAAGGACAGAGAGAGAGAGAGAGAGAGAGAGAGAGAGAGAGAGAGAGAGAGAGAGAGAGAGAAATAATACTCACACAGTTTCCATGGCACCCAGTGAAGGATAGAACGGGAAACTGTCTAAAAAAAAAAGTGCCATGAAGACAAAACATAACCGAAAACCAAATAATTGTTTAAAGAAACCTACGCGCGAGGATTCAACACGGACGCTAGAGACGTATGCCCACAATCTGAGTGGAGAGCACTACCGTTTGATAACACAAGCATTTGTCGGTCACATAAGTGTGGGTCGGGGTTAGGAATTGTGTAAATAGCCATTTTTTGTACTCTCCAAAAAGATGGAATCCTCCAATGACTGACACAATCATTAAACTGAACAAAAGGGAGGTTGGGGAAAACAAATGCAGGAAAACAATCCTTTCAAAATTGTTACAATGACTTAGCCAAGAACATCGTTCTGCACTTTCCAGTCGAAAACCGTATTGTTCAACGCATAGACACTCCTCGTCACTAAACTTAATTCTTTGCTACACTTTTCTACATTAAGGTGGTTCTCATGTAGCCAGAGATAACCCCCTCTCTGCGTCCAGTAGCCTCAGCGTATAGTCGACAAATGATGAATAAATTATCCGCCCCTTCCGCTCATCCGTTAATGGTCTGCCTTGATAGCCAGTCAGACAAGAGGATGCAAGACAGTATCGATGACATACATCATGCAAGGCACAGCACAACACATTGTAGAGACACAGCAATGAACTAACATGCAAGTAAACGCACTGCAATGCAACGCTTATTGCGGAAAACAAGACTCCAGTTTACACAAAAGGACACAAGCCAACACATTGCGATGCAAAACAACCCAACGCCATGAACATTTTTTGCAGCACAAGCAACGCTAGTTGCATGCTACAGCAAAACAACACAATCCGTACTTTATACGGTGTTACATACACAATAGGATACATATTACGAACTGCCATTGATTGATCCTTCCGTATCGCTGTGATGTAATGAAGACAATGGTTGCCATTCTTACGACAGTAACAATCATATCCAGTTTAAAGAGTGTTTTGAGACAATGGTTGCCATTCCCACAATAGCAACAGTCATATTCAGAGTAAAGAGTAAAGGTGCTGCCGCACCAAACGTGTAATCCCTTGTGTCTGTGTGTTCGCACACGTCGTACGTTACCGTAACCATTGTATTCAAAACAGCTGACAGCGTCCGTTCCTTCCGTAGAATGTTTAGGCTTCATTCAAGTCGACGAGAAAAAGTTCGTTTTCACTAACTTAACCAACTCTTTTTGTCCACCTAACCCTAAGCTGTTATCATTAAACTGATCACAAGCATCAATTCAGTGCATTAAAAGATTACACTTTCTACTGACGTCAGCACTATAACATTATTGTTTACAAATCATTACAACTGTCTATGATACATAATATTTTCTTATGAAATATCAAAACTAGTCATGTCAAGATTTTGACATTTTGTATTTTTGCCACAAATTTTTGTTTAAGAGGACTAGCTCTTTCAGTCCGCACTAGCGATTACTTCCCTTGGAGGGATATTATTAAATATTCACCTTTGAACTGACTTGCTGACAGAAGTAAAGCACTGAAACAAAGAAAAAACCCGTGGACCAGCAGTTTTTTTTTCTCTCATTGCGCTTTGGGTGAGGAGAACGAAGAAGAAAGGGGGGTGGGGTGAAGGGGAATAATTTCTTCTTGTTGTTGTCTTCCTTAACTCCGTGGGGACTCACTCTGGCACCACACAGAACTGTTCACCAGGTTCCCCCAGTCCTGTCAGTGGCGTGCCAAGGTCTGGGTCTCTGCGGATCATTTCCCTGTCCACTCTGCTATGTTGTCGGTCCATCGTTTTTGTTTTTTTCTTTCCTGCCTTCCACTCAGTCTCCTTCCTTCAAAAGATCCCTAGAGGACTGTTTTAGTAAGGCCACTGGATCTTGTTACATAGCCATATCAACATAGTTTTTTTGTTGTTTTTTTGTACTTGGCTGACATCAGCAGATCTTCGTACGGACCTATGTCTTGCCAGATAATTTGACGCATTTGGTGGAAGGTGATATGAACAGCATAGCTGACGTTTTGAACTTTGCGGGTAAAATCTCATTTCCATGACTTGGATGCTTTTTTTCCCTGATGTGCTCTGACGGTCCATGGTTTGCATGCATGCGGGAGGATGGAATATACCAGTGCACGATGGAGCCTGATCAGGTGTTCCATGAAGACATTTTTATCCTTCCACATAGATCATAATCAGGACCGTGCGGTGGTTGTCTCTGTCCTAGGTGTGGATCCCTCATTGCTAACGATAGGATACCAGGTACGTAAATTGTTGAACAGATTCTAGCTTCTGCTCGTGGACACTTACATGAACATTTATGATGGCGTTGTGACTGGTGGTCAAATAGGTTTTCTCGGCGCTGATTTCATGCCAGATCTTTTAGATGTTTCATCCAGTGGTCCAACAAGCTTGACGAGCTCTTGTTCACTGCTTGCCAGGCCATCGATGTCATCCGCCAATCAAAGCTTTGAGGTGGGTTTCTTTTTTAACCATGCTGCCTGTGCTGACATAACCTTCAAGTGCATACGCCATGATGCGTTCAGGCAATATGTTAAAAGGTGAAGGAGACAGAAGGCAGCCCTGACTAACTCCAACTAAGGTATGGAACCATTCTCCAATAGCATCTTACATGAGCACTGTGCCAGTCACTTTGGGGTACAGTTGTCAGATGATGTTAATAAGCGTCTGCCGATGTTAAATTTCTTCATTGTGACCATAGTGTCTCCTGCCAGAGTTTTTCGAACGCCTTTTTAAAGTCTATGTATACGTAGTAGAATTCCCTCTGATGCTAGAGTTGTTTTTCACAAAGGGTACGTAGATTAAAGAGAAATTCGGTGGTACTTCTGCCTTTGCAGAATCCATCCTGTTCTTCAAGAAATGATGGTATCTGCTTGATGTTGCAGTCTATTCGGAATAATTTTCAGCATCGCTTTTCTGGCTTGGTCGATTAAGTTTATAGAGCGGTAGTTCTGGCAGTGTTGGACATCCAGCATGTCAAATAAATGAATAACAATTAATTAACAAATAGACAAACGTATAAATAAATTAATTCATAAATGACAGTCTAATATGCCCGCGACAGTATAAGAAATGTTTGGAAACAAACAACTGAAAATATACACGTTCAGGTTATGAAGTTCCAGTCGCATTTCTTTCGACTTTCCCACACCACGTCGCGCTGTTGCAGTCGAAACAGCATTCTCAGTTTATTTTTAACCGTCAGTTTCGTCAACACATCAGGATCGTTTCATATGGATAAGACAAGGGTCTGGTCCTTGAGGTTCGACCCGTCCCCCAACTGCATTGTTCAAACCGCTCGTACAGCAAGCAACGTCGTCTATAAGAGAGAGAGAGAGAGAGAGAGAGAGAGAGAGAGAGGAGAGAGAGAGAGAGAGAGAGAGAGGGAGCTATCTGCTGGACAACAACAGAGAGAGAGAGAGAGAGAGAGAGAGAGAGAGAGAGAGAGAGAGAGAGAGAGGACTTGCTCACACACACACACACA
>CM065737.1:25079467-25094467 GCA_033310375.1 Conus canariensis | reverse complement strand
TATCAATCATGGAGCAAAACAACAACAACAACAACAACAAAAACTTCCTTATCGTGTGATCTGCATCATTGGAAGGAGGTGAGGCCAGTTTCAGCTTTCTCACTCTTTTCACGTCTGTTTCCATGTTGCCGGCAGACATGCAAATATGGAGGACCACAATATTCTTTAGCATTGCGAACAGCTGTTTCATGGAATGACTGATTATGGGTGAAATGATTCAGATATTTTGAGCCAGCCTATGCACACACACACACCCTCTCCCGCCCTAGCACCACCATTTCAATTCACATACACACTCACACTCACACACACACATACACACACGCGCGCGCGCGTGCGCGCACGCGCACGCACGCACGCACGCACACTAGCACACAAAAGCGCAGACTTTTTACTGCAAACTCTCTCTCTCTCTCTGCCCTCTCTCTCTCTCTCTCTCTCTCTCTCTCTCTCTCTCTCTCTCACACACACACACACACACACACCTCTGTTCATACAAATCCCAACAACCCCTTTCAATCCCCCCCCCCCCCCCACACACACACACACACGCACGTCCACATACATGTGGATTGTAATGACTTTGTAAAACTCTCCATAAAAAGAAATTAACTTATTGGTGGCTCGGGCGCAGTTTCAGGGAAAGGGCCATGTGAGTAAGTGTGTGTGTATTGTGTGTGTGTGTGTGTGGGGGGGGGGGGGGGGGGTGCGCTCGCGCGAGTGCTCATTCTTACTGTGACAAGTGATGTTCAGGGCAATCTTGGTTTTCGTCAAAGAGTATACCATGTCTCAAAATTCAAAGCGTGGATCACAAAAACCATTTTGGGGAGCATGTTCTATTTGAAGCTTGTCATCAAGCGAACGCACAGCACAGTGTCGAATAGATGTCTTTTTTTTTTCACCTGACTGCAGTCTCAAATTAAAAGAGGCGGCATAAAAAAAATCATATGCTGATCAACGTCACGAAGCCACAGAGAACATCAGCCAACTATATGTGGTGTGGTCCAGCCTGCATCACGTAAAGCCAATTCAATGAACTTCTCTTGACCTTCTGTGGGTGCGGCGATAGCTAGAACACGATAAAAGTAAACTGACTGACCGCTTGCCGACACGACCTGCAGCTGGGGTATGTCTTTATCGGACCCTCTGTCCCCCACACGCAGAAGGCGTAGTCATAGGCACAGAGCGAGTGAGATCTGTCTCCCTTTGCTTCTTGCGAATGTTGGTGATGACCTGTCAAAGAAGGTTTTTCAGGGGACTTTTGGCCAGTGGGCAAATCCTTTCTTGCCATGAGTTATTCTACCCCCTGCTGCAGACTGGAGTTCAGTTAATTGTCTCATCACAGAAAGACTGGCACTCGAACTACTTTTAAGGTTTGGTGGAAAAGGCGGAGGTAAATAAAAAAAAGAAAAGAAAAGTGTACTGAAGACTACTGGTTGATTAAGCACTGAATTGCTGATTGCACACACACACACACACACACACACACACACACACAACACACACACACACACGACGAAAAGAAAGAAAGATAGGAAGACAGAAAGAAAGAAAGAAAGAAACCAACCAACCAAACAAAACCACACAAGACTTAAACCATGGACCCCACTGGATTCATTTGTGTCCAGACAAGGGCATCCTGCACTGGGCCTCTTTATAACTTAATAAAAATTTGTGTTACTGTTATCTATTGCCTTTTGAGAACTCTATCATCTTTTAATAAATGAGTTTGATAAAGTGTCAGGTCTGTTTATGAATGCAGAAAAAAGACAAGCTGTCTGGCGAAGGATAAAAAACCTAAGCTATTGTAATGGTAGAAATATGCCAAACCCGAAATGTAGACGAAACCCGAAGCAGTTCAAAATATCGAGTATGTAGTTCACCCCAGGATCTGACAAAAAATTCTGAAGTAGAAATTCCGCTCAGAACATGAGAGAAAAGAAACTATAAAACACCAGGTAGAATTTCCGTACCATAATCATTAACTTTATCCAAACATGTTTACCTGTGGATTTTGCCGCGAAATCCACCTGACGGTTTTGTCACAAAAGTACAGAGATTTCGTTACCAGTTTGTTTTGAACAAAACAAAACAAAAAAAAAGCAACAAAACAAATTAAGATAAAAAGAAAGACAGTTATAAACAATATCAAAAATGGGGCTCATGGCATTCTTGATTTAAAAAACGCATGTCTATTCTTTGAAAATTACTTAGATCAGAAGACTCAAAATTCACAAAAAGAAAAAATTTCACCTTCAATTGTCTCTCTATTTGAGCCGTGTGGAACATTATGGATATAATATTGAAAATATGAAGAAAAGTAATAACTTTTAGGGGGATACTAATTCTGAAGGCTTTCAAACATGTCTGTGATGAAGTGGAACCACAGGCATCGAGTGAAATACTGACAGAACCAAGAATATACCAAATAGAAACTTGATCGGCAATGACGCGCACAGAACAGCACACAGACGCATTTGTTTGAATTGTGCAGAATTCACTGGAGAGAAAAAAAAGATATAGCTTGAAACTGGAGTTCAATATCTTCGCAGGACATTTACCATCAATTGAAAATTATATGGAGAATTAATGTGGTGTGGTGTTGTGTGTGTGTGTGTGTGTGGTGTGTGTGTGTGTGTGTGTGTGTGTGTGAGTGTACACGCGCGCGCGCTTGTGTGTGTGTGTGTGTGTGTGTGTGTGTGTGTGTGTGTGTACGCGTGCGCTTGTGTGTGTGTGTGTGTGTGTGTGTGTGTGTGTGTGTGTGTGTGTGTGTGTGTGTGTGTGGTGTACGTGTGTTTAAAAAGCCAATTGAAAATTTTAAACGTTTTCAACTTTTCACCATGGTATTTAAATTTAACTCTGGTGCCATGTCCTCATAATATATCCAACCCAGCCTTTTTGTTCTTTTTTTTTTTCTCCTTACTGTGGACACCATAAGCAGACAGCTGTCTCAAATAAGCAAGTGACAGCGCCACGTGTACATACACATCATCGTCACGAGGCCGCACAGAAAATAGCCCCACTGTACGCAGATCCGACCTGTCGCAGCTCGCTCTGTTGGCTCACTGAACTGGCCTTGAACTCTAAGCCAGCGGCGGTGACGAAAAGGTTATAAAAGAAATTAGCCTTTCTGACTCACATGAAGTGCAGCAGCAGGTGTGGTATACCACTATATCGGTCCCACTGCTTATTAACCAGACAGAATGCCGTTGAGACTGGCCACAAACACAGTGAGATGAGTCACTAATTGCTTTTTTGTTGTTTTTTTTTTTTGTTTTTTTTTGCATTTGTCAAAATTTGTTTTTTTTTATTGTATTTTTGTCTGCGAATATTTGTGTTGATCTTTTAAAGCAGATTTTTAAAAAACAACAACAACAACAACAACAGAATTTGGCCTATGGACCTTTCCTTTGTTGCAGCACGTTCTACCTTCTGCACACAGAATAATGACTGATTGACTCACCTGAAAGATCAAAAGCTCAGGCCACCACGTGGGGTTTGGTGGAAAAGGGGGGAGTGAGGAAAAGTACAGCAAAACCAAAACAAACACCTAGAAAAACAAACACCTAGAAAAACAAACACCTAGAAAAACAAACACCTAGAAAAAACACAAAAACAAATCATCATTCAACGTTAGCAGCAAACAACCAGTGCCAGACTTGAACCATCAAACGAACTGGATTCCTTTATTTTCAAGGTGAGTGCATCATCCACTGGGCTACTTTTCCTCTGTATTGAAAATAAATATCCACAGAAATGAATTTATCAGCAAGGTCACAATCAGTAACGTCGAAAAAAAACAACAAAGAAACAAAAGAAAAACAGCTTGTCATGATCTGTTTCAGCAGAATGAAGCGGTACAAGTGTCGTCTTGCAAAAACATTCCATTTCTGTCTCCTTCGTTTGCCAGCAGATCTGTGAATTAGTGGGCACACAATGCTTCTTTCTTGCTGTGAACAACTGAAACTGAACAGATTTGAAATATTAGTGAGAATGCACCGCCCAAAAACGTAGACAAACGAATCACAAGACAAAACACGACTCGTTTCGACCTCTTAGGTCTTCTTTTGGCAAGATACAAAACACTCAGGACAACGAAAATGAACACACACACACACACACACACACACACACACACACACACACACACACACACACACCACACACACACACACACACAACAACACACACGTGTATGTGTTAGTCATATGACCTTGCTGTACTTCAAAATACAAATTACAACTGAATTGGATGAAGGTAAGTGATTGCTCATTCATTTTCGTTGTCCTGAGTGTTTTGCATCGTGCCTGAAGAAGACGTAAGAGGTCGAAACGCGTCGTGCATTGTCTTGTGTTTTGTTTGTCTACATTTTATGGCGATGCATTATAAATAACTAACATATCAAAGTTGTTTAGATGTCCGTCCGCAGTCGCCTCACTTTGCAACTAGATCGAACTGAAAGTGATTTTGAACAGAGTTCAGTCGGTAACAGTGACAAAGAGGACATCTCTATAGTCAACGGCATCGCATTATACACAGAAAAGTTATGTTGGGTAAGGTTTATTGGAGAGAAAGAGTCAAGGTGTTTTGAGCACCACACACGTATATAAGCCCCCTTCCTCACCTTTCTCTCCCCCCCCCCCCCCCCTGCTCCATAACACACACACACACCCATACACCCCGAGAAAAAAAAAACAAACACAAAACATCTCTCTCTCTCTCTCTCTCTCTCTCTCTCTCTCTCTTCTCTCTCTCTGTCTCTCCTCTTCTCGTTTCTCTCTGTGTCTCACTCTCTCGCCACACCACACTCGCACACACACACACACACACACACACACACACACACACACACACACACACACACACATATGCATGCACGCGCGCACTCACACATGCATGCATTTACGCACGCACGCACGCACACACACACACACACACACACATACACACACACACACTCACACTCACACACACACACATACGCACGCACGCACACACAGACACACACACACACACACACACACACACACACACACATACACGCGCGCGCGCGTTTATGCGTTAGTCATAATGACCTTGCTGTACTTCAAAGTACAAAGCATGGAAAGTATATGACGTTTTGGACTCATCTTCACATTCATGGTTCAAGACCAAATACACTAACAATGAAGTGTCTGTCAGAGTTAGTTTTGTGTTGTGTGTGTGTGTGTTTTTTTTTTTTTTTATTTCTCCTAGCAGCAACCTCCATTTACGTGTGGCACCATCTCGATGTATATACACATCAGTATTACGATGCCATACAGACAAATCAGCTCAGTTGCACTCTATCTAATCCAGCCTGCAGCACTGTGTGCTAGCTCAGTGAACTTTCCTTGAACTCAGGTGCGCGGCGATGCCAGGAGAGAGAGAGAGAGAGGGGGGGGAGGGAGAGAGAATAACTGACAGAGAGAGAGAGAGAGAGAGAGAGAGAGAGAGAGAGAAAATAACTGATCGCTGGCTGAATAATACGAACTGCATGTGTGGTCTCTTCTTCGTTGGACTCACTGCCTAAAATAGGGATAGAGCGCGTAGCGGTCGGTACAGAGCGTGCGATGACGTCAGTGAACCAAAGACAGCGCAATGGTATACGCTTCTTGACCATCTAAGTCGATGTTCTCTAACGTATTCTCTCCCACTTAAGATTGGCAAAGAAGTAGAGGAGAAAAGAACAGCGTTTCGACTCCTTTTCCCATTATTCAGATGCCTCTGGATCAGAGTTCGGGGTTACATCTAAGGTCAAGTAGTAACAACATAGTTTGAACCGCTCTGCGAAAAAAAAAATTGAAGGTGTAAAAGATGTTTTATCCTGGAATTTGGGGTCCGTACATTAGTTCATTGCCGTAACATATGTCAGCAAAAATAGCAGAATGATGCATGGCTTGTGGACTCCTTGTGTTTCTACGCCACTGGTAGAGCACTAGGAAACTGTAACCGTGGACATGGACCTTGAAAACACACACACACACACACACGTTCGCTCGCGCAGGTTAACCAACCTCTCGCGGGCGAGAGAATTGTTCAGATGGGTAGGCTGCCTTTGCAAGTTAAGCCACTTATGCCAGTATCTTCTTGTCCGTTATTCACTAAGGGCGGCCTACTGCTTGCGCAGACGTTTTACTCGCTGGCTGCGCACAATGTACGTGTTTCAATAATTCGACGCTAACATCTGTGGAGTGCGATGAACAGACGGCCAAAGCATGAATAGGATGTAGACATGTCCGAGTGCACAGTTACAGTTTAGGCCCAAAACATCATATATTCTCCATTACACTCATAGCTGCACCTGGCCTTTGTCGTCATATTAGACAGTACCAAACACACACACACACACACACACACACACACACACACACACACACACACACACACACACAGTATGCACGCAAGCACACATGCACGCACACACGCACACACGCGCGCGCACACACATGCACACACATACACACACACGCACACACACAGAAGAAAGAAAGAAAAAAGAAGGAAAGAAAGGAAGAAAAAGAAAAGAAAAGAAAAGAAAGTGACAATGTCAGACCTGTCCCCAAACCATACACAAGGCGTCGATTTGTTCCACATACACACGTGACTTGCCGGCGCAAAATATCACCCGAGACACTTTGGCGACATCTTTGACCACATTGGCGGTAAAGGATGCACATTAGTGACACGTTTATCATTGAGACGTTTTTATACCATAGCGCTGGCACAGAATGTTTCCCGGTGACATTTTCCACCGGGATGACATTTTGTGCTGCAAAAGGCCCCTGCTCCACCTTACTCATCTTCTCATGGGTTTGTGACAAACACTTAAGTTCCTTTCAGAGAAGAACTGCTGGAACTGCCTGACTCCATTCAGATGGCCATCTCGGTGCAACTTGTCCTTAAGGGTCTCCGGGCAAGAGGACATTTATTTCACCACTACGGTGTATACTCTGTCTCTCTGTCTGCCTGCCTGTCTGTCTGCCTGTCTTTATCTCTCTTTTTGTCTGTCTGACAGTCTATCTGTCTGTCTGCTCTCTCTCTCTTTCCCCTCTAACACACACAAACACACCACACATCACAACACAACACATACACACACATGCACACACACACACACACACACTTACACACAGCGCGCGCGCGCGCGCCGCGCTCACACACCACAACACACACACACACACACACACACACACAACACGCACCACGCACGACCACACACGCACACACACACACACACACACACAACACACACCACACACCACACACACCAAAACCGACACCGTCCTCAACGGCCGTCTACACCCGTGCATGAACGAATGGTGGTAAGCCGGTGAACTTAAAGCAATGAAAAAGCAAGAAACAAGACCGAAGAAAAAAAAGGAGAACTAAAACGAAAGAAACAAAACAAAACAAAGTAAAATGCAATACGAAAGGTCAGGAGAAAGCAGTACATTCATCAATTTTTAGAAGAAAGAAGTAACTGTGACGAGTGTTGGGAGTGGGATGGCGTTGTCCTCTAGGGGAAGGACTTGGAAGACGTTCATAAAGTTATGTTAAAATTTCACCCCCACCCTCTCTCTTAGTAGTTATGGAAGGAGCAACTTTCCGGTACTAGTCATCGAAAGAATTTGTTAATTTTCTCGAGATTGTTTAAGCTACTCAAGAGTGGCTCAGGAATGATTCTCCTTAGGCTGTACACTTACAAGTACTAGTAGCTCTGAGGGACAGAATCAGAGATAAGTTCAAACATTTAATACTGAATGAACAACAAATAACTGACACAAGTTAAATGTACTTTCACACATCAACTCTACTTGTTTATACAGGGGTAAAATATTAAAATCAATTTCACTAAATTAGTTCCGGCAGACGTTGTTCTGACGTCTCTACCATTATTAAGAGAGGGAAAATTCAGGATAAGTTGAGCTGGAATCCACTGGGAATACCAGAACTTATCTGATGTGGGAGAGGATTGTTGATTTCTCTCTAGTTGCTGGTGACTGGTCCACCTTCTCTATAGGCAGGATGATCTTGGGGTGCTGTGTTGGCTAGGCCAATAACATGCACAACCAGGGTAGGTATGAACCCAGGCTAGTTCTTCTGGGTGACCAGTGAATCTTACACAGGGTATCTCAGAGTGGAAGATATGATCTTTTCCCAATCTAGCTGTGTTTTCTCTTTTTCACTGGTGGTGATCAGTCTTTCAGCCTTCTGGGGCACAGTGAATTAGAGGGACTGAGTACCTCCTTTTTAGTCTGTTAAGCTACACATTCAGGTTCCCGTTTCGGTTTGCTTTGTGTCACTAAAGACAAAGAAAAGGGGAGGAGGAGGGGTTGGTCATCCCCCACCACCTACAGTGTGAAGTTTTGTGTAGAAGATTCGAAAACGCTCTTGTCTTATTGGTTGGCGTTCATTTTATTTAGCCTTATGCTAATTGGTAAAGCTACATGGCCTGCACATGTGAGACAAGCATACAGGATTCTGTCTTTCCCATGACTACAGGGGGGAGGGGAGAGGATATGAGGGGAGAGAGGGGGCCAGGGTAGCAGCCTCTTTGATCTATCAGATAAGGACAGAAAGGAAGGGAAAGGAGATGGTAAACGCGTACTGCAACAATTTCCATTCTCCATGTCATTGTTGCCAAAGCGGGGCTGTCGGCTGGTTTCAAAGGGTATTTCCGACAGACTGCAGGGAGAGAGAGGGGGAGCGGGTGGGTGTGAGGGGTTTGAGAGGGGTGACAGGGAGAGACAGACAGTTGACGTAGATTAGTAATCTATATAGCCATTTGTGAGACAAAGGGAGAGAGAAAGAAAGAGGGGGAAAGAAGGGAGAGTAGAAGGGTCGGGGGAGGGGTTAGTAAAGGATCGTGTCAAGGTAACATCATGGGAACATTTATTGTAGCAAGCGCCGTGAAGTTAAGAAGTTCACACACACACACACACACACACACACACACACACACACACACACACACACACACACACACACACACACATTTTAATATTAACAAGTTGTGTTATGTGGTCAAGAATAAACTAAAAGATGAATGTGTATTATTTTGGAAAAGAAAAAAATCAGAAACAGAATCAAAACTAAAATTTTATAACAATATTACTACAGATTACAGAATGGAACCATATTTAGCAAACTCTTTCATAAGCTTCAATCAAAAACAAGCATTATGTAAATTAAGGATTTCTTGTCACGATCTTAAAATAGAAAAAGGTAGATATACTAAGACACCAAGAGAAAGAAGACTGTGTTTGGAATGTAATGAAGTAGAAGACGAAATTCATTTCTTAGATAAATGTACTAAATATAACGATATAAGGAGGCAGTTTTTAGAACACATCGAAGACAAATACAATATACAAAATGCGCTGCCATCTATCTTAATATCAAATGACGTACTTATCAGCGAGATCTCAAAATATGTGTATGCTATTTCGAAGTGTCAATAAGGTAAAGTGTATGACAAGGACAACTTGATATAACATAATGATAGTTGGATACAACAACAAGCATGAATATTTGTGTTTCGTTATTTGGTTTCGTTTAATCTTTCCTCTATTTATTTGTGTCATATAAAACCTGTTACGGTTTTCAAAGGCATTTAACTATTGAATCTTGAATCACACACACACACACACACACACACACACACACACACACACACACACACACACACACACACACACAACGTTGAAGTGAGACCCATGTTAGAACTTCGTAGAACCACAACTGTCAAAGGAAGTCCATGGGGTGTGGTTTGTTCAACTAGTTCAACTGGCTTTGATGAAAGCACGAATGTACCTTTTCATCACGCTGTTTTCACTTAGCAGATCAAGCACGCACTTGTAAAGATTCCGTCAGAGGTTGCATTCCATGAGGTCTGGAAACGCAAAGATACGGATCATATACCAGGCTACCTACCAGTGGGAACGCAGTGGCAGGACGGGTTAAGTAGTGGATCACTGAAATGGCACAGTGGACACATATATTGACCGCTACGACTGTTACGTGCACATGGCACATGACTGGCAGTGGACTCTGTCTTCTCTGCATTTTCCCACCCCTCCTTTCTCTCATCCCTTCCGTGCCCTTCCTATCTCTTACCCGTCCTTCCTTCCGTCTCATGGCTGTCAGACTTCTCTTTCTATGTGTCTCTGTGTCTCTGTGTGTCTGTCTCTTTCGCTCTCTCTCTCTCTCTCTCTCTCTCTCTCTCTCTCTCTCTCTCTCTCTCTCTCTCTCTCTCTGTGGCTGTCTCTGTCTGTCTGTCTGTCTCTCTGTCACTCTCAGCCTGCTTGTCTGACTGAGTCTGTCCGTCCATCTGTTTGTCTGTCTGTCTGTCTGTCTCACCTTCCTCCCTCACACACACACACACACACACACACACACACACACACACACACACACACACACACACAAACACACACACACACACACACACACACACACACACACACACACACACACACACACACACACACACACAAACGCGCGCTTGCGCAGGCGCAGTTCAATCTGAGTGTAAACAACATGAAAAATCAACACAGTGCCGACCTACTTTACAAGCAATCGCAATAAAGGAGAGAAAAAAAAAACCTTTGGCTTTTATTACGAGAAACTATCACCAAAGTCTGGTTTCGCACACATCCGCATCAATATGGTTAAGTGTGTCAATTAGTCACCGTAGAACCGGTGTCGCGGCTAGGAATATACACCTGTCTGTGATTTCTGCCCCCTAGTGGAATACGTTATGGTTAAATTATCGAACCAGACGAAGATTGGAAGTGAATTTCCTTTTGACCCCTACTCACAGATCTTTGAATCTTCTCGTCCAGATGACATTTTTCACTACATATAAAAAGATCTTCAGCTGAAACCAAGATCTGAACCGCCGGCCCATAGTGCAGGGATAGTTGGTTGTCTAAGTACCATCTGCATGCAGGCAGCAGGCAGCAGGCCAAGCACACACACGTGGAAGATTCCAGAGCTGATATCAAGAGTCTGCATTCCATGAGTTCTGGAAAGACAGAAATGCACAGCAGTGGCGGACCAGGAAGGCTATGGGCATGAGCACTGGCAAGGGATTCTCTCGTGGAGCACCGAAATGCCACCGTGGGCTTATCAGCCGGAACGACGAGTCTGCTACACATGACTGATTGACAGCGTCGTGTCATCGTTTAATCGCTCCCCCCCCCCCCCCCTCCTCTCACTCTGGCCCCGAACTTAAACTTTATCCATCCACATCACTCCTCCACCCCTTCAATACTTAACCCGTCTTTACCTTGTGGCTGTTGAGTCTCTGTCTGTCTCCTTGTCTGTCTGGTTGTCTTTGTGTCTGTCTCGTACATACACAAGCACAAACACACATACCGGCGCCCGCGCGCGCGCACACACACACACTCGCGCGCATACACACATCTCTCTCTCTCTCTCCCTCTCTCTCTCTCTCACAGGTTGAGAGTAAACAGCTTGAAAAATCAACACATTGATAGCGAACATAAGTATCAGTTGCAATTCACAAGTCGATGATAATATAGACGGCAAAAATCTAGCCCTTATCACGAGAAAGCATCAACACAGTCTAGCTGGCGCACACGAGCCTCACTATGGGCAAATGTGTCACGTAGTGACAGGACAGCGATTCAAAACACACACCTGTCTGTGATTTGTGCTCCCCCGGAATTCATTATGGTTTAATTATCAAACGAGAGGAATCTTGATAACTATCGCATCTCTACTTCCTTCAACACACATCCCTGGCATTGTCGCAGGCTAGCAAAAGATCTACCTCAATGACCAAGGTTTGAACCGCCATCCCATGGAGCAGGGGCAGTCGGTTATCTAAGCACCTGCCACATACACGAGTCAGATTAGGCGCGCACACATCAAAGATTCCATAACTTATCTTGTGTGGTTTTGTTTGTTTGTTCGTACGTTCGTTTGCTTGTTTCGTTGCTTGCTAGTTTTGCTGTCTTATCTATTGTGCCACCTCAGTCGCATTGCTCCCACGCCACCCATTCCAACACCCTGTCCACAGCCACAGCCCGGCCCGTCCCGCCGCCACCGACAATCCACAGGAAGCAGTCAATGTCAAGTCGTCAAGAGGCAACCCACCGGAAGAGACGCTGCACTGTTGCCGAGTCACTTCGGTGGTGTTCAGTGGTGCCTGTTCTGATCCAACATGCACAGGACACCACCTACTAAGCCCCCTACTGCCGACGATAACTGCTTAGCCGCGGAGCCGGCGTGAGTCAGCTCTCCCTCCAGAGGGTGCCACCACGTCCGTCAAACGACAACCCCCACGAGTTTGCCGATATCGGTGACCCGGACGGAATCAAACCATGGCCATGGAAGTGGAGAGGACATCGACACTGAAGTCACCAGGGCATGAAGGGCTACAGAATTTGAGACGTTTTTTTTTAATTTTTTATGCTGATCGATGAGAATAGGGATGATGAAGATGATGCTACGGATTTCTATTCTGGTCTGAGACTGCATAAGAAGGCTGTACTCTACGCTTACTTTCATAACATATCCCGGCGTCAACCAGGCCCTTGATATACAGACATCTGCAGTGTTGGTCGAGAAATTTGCGCAGACACTCGCAGAAACGCATCCAAAAATTTGATGAAACTCGACTGTGTGGTCCCAGTCTTCCAAACTGAACCCGTAGCAAACTGAATTCTGGGTAGGATCCAGTCGTGGCAGAAAAATCCCACGTGGCTCTGATGGGAATCGAAACCACGACCTCGCAGTCGGGAGTCCGAGACGCTAACCACTTCGTCACGGCGGCTGGTATCTCGAGTGTTCGCATTCCATGAGTTCTGGAAACGCGAAAATACCCAGCAGTGATGAACCGGGCAGCTGAGTTTCATGAGCAGCGACAAAGGATTCTCTCGTGTATCACCGAAATGCTACGGTGAACACACCTTTTGACCAGCACAACGATTCTGCTAGCATGATTGACAATATTCTGTTATTCCAGCATCCATTCCCCCGCCGCTAGTCCGCTCCACCCGCACCCTTCCTCTACCCCTTTCATCCCTTTCCCATCCGTACCTCCACGTCATTGATTCTGTCTGTCTGTCTGTCTGTCTGTCTGTCTGTCTCTCTCTCTCTCTCTCTCTCTCTCTCTCTCCACACACACACACACACACACACACACACACACACACACACACACACACACACACACACACACACACACTAAACTTGAGAGTAAACAACTTGCAAAATCCACACACAGCCGGTTACAACCAGTAAAGTCAAGAACAAGGGACAAAAAAGACTTAGTATTCATTACGAGAAACCAATGCCGAGTCTGTTCGGCGCGCGCGCGTATCGGCATGGATAAGTGTCCCAATGAGAGAAGAGAGAGCTGGTGTCACGATTAGAAATACACACCTGTCTGTGATTTCCACTCCCCGGAATAAATTATGGTTGGACGGCAACGATGATAGTAGATTTTCTGATTCGCCCCACTTGCATCTAAACCTCCCTGAACCTTCTGTTCCATGAGTCATTTTAGTCTGCTAGCCACGATCGACCACTGTGACCGAAGATTGAACTCCCAACCCGCAGTGCAGGGAAAGTTAGTTAGTGACATAAGCAGTTCACAACTTTGGTTGAGTTCGTCCAACCTTTTTTTTTCTTTCTGTTTTTTTTTAAAATTATTTTTTGTATTATTTTTATTTTATTTTTTTTAGATTTTACTGTTATTGTTTCTTTACCTGCCCTACCCCAGAAGCGGCATGTCTTCTCTCCTTCTGGCTCCCCTAGTCACAACCGCACCTAAGCGCTTTTTTCAAAGTCGGAGTACTGGCTGTTCACAGCAAGCTAATCTGATACAAATTTACCGCATTTAGTGTGGGAGAGGAATAGAAATCGGAAAAAAGAGAAAGAAAGAAAAATGCCCATAGATACTTCGGATGTCACAAACTAGTATTTTAACTCTCTCATACATACAAGCGCGCGAGCGCGCGCGAGCGCGCACGCGCGCGCGCGCGCGCACACACACACACACACACACACACACACACACACACACACAGAGATATATATATATGTAATATATATATATATATAATATATACAGTCCACTTATCTTTAGGTTCGTATATTACTCAAGCAAACTAGAGCGCATGCATTTTATTTTCGCTTTTCTTGGTTTATGTAATGTCTGCCAGTTGTAAATACACGTAAAGCAAAACGATTTATCCATCCGTTTTTCATGTCTGTTTCTTTTGTACAAACATATTAGTATCACAATTATATTTGGATGTTATGATTCGCCTTCATCTGCTAACTTCTTCGCGGGTGATAATAACCAGGAGCTGCTCAGTATTAGCTGCTGTTCTGCTCTTTGGTCCGCTGCTTACGATTATTTTCAGGATTGGGTCAGTTTGGAATCTAAGGCAGCAGACTCGACTCACTTGTTGCCATGGCTTATTTTACGTGCCTAATTTTAGGCCGCATAAGGAATCTCGTTTATCACCTCATTTGAAAGACTACCGTTCAGACCACCACTTGTTCGTCCGTCGAGTTGACAAGAACCACTTCCGTCGTCTTGGGGTTGAGGGGTGTGTGAGATGATTTGTGGATACGCAGGTGGCGGGTCAAGACGATGCGTGCACGGAATGTGCGGTGACAGTTTGATGACAGTCATTGTGGGAGACCTGCTCTTGCTTACTGGCGCGGGCTTTCCTTGCTTGTCTCTTTTGTTGCGCTGCAAATGCCCTCCTTTCTTCACAAAACTTGGTACCTATGTGGACAGAGTAGAGCCATCTAGCTCGATCCATAGCAGTTTGTTCCCATGTGTCAGGGTGGACGTTAAACGCTTTCAAGGATGTTTTGAGAGTGTCTTTGAAGACACTGACTTCCATGGAACGTTTTCTTTATTGCAGCTCACCGTAGAAGAGTCTCTTGGGTAGTCAGTGGTCTGGCATGCGAGCTACATGACCTGCCCATCGA
>CM065737.1:25046967-25071967 GCA_033310375.1 Conus canariensis | reverse complement strand
TGCAGAGAGAGAGAGAGAGAGAGAGAGAGAGAGAGAGAGAGAGAGAGAGAGAGAGAGAGAGAGAGAGAGAGAGAGAGAGAACGAAATTTTATTTAATCAGGGTAATGAGATAAGCAATATAGATCCTTTTTTCCACCCAGCCCTGGGGTTAAAGGAAAGAAGTGATTCATAGCAAATCAAGACAAATACGTATGAGAAGAACAAACGAACAAAGAAATAACATGTTAATACAAACTTCGATACAAATAAACTGCTGTCAACACCACTGTCAAACGAACTAGCAACGGATTAGTATATTATTGGTGTATCTTGACTGATTTAATGGAAATTTTGCAGTTAATGTCGAAGGAGCAAAACCGTTCATAATTCTATACATCATTATTGCTTTATTGTTCTGGAGTTTGTTTGTTCAAGGTAGAATATTTAGTTTGATATAGTCTTGTGGTGTTAATGACGACGATTTCATAAGTATAGCTTTCAGAGCACGCTTGTGGACTCTACGTAAAAGTTTTAATGTATTAACACAACAAGAATCATAAAAGAATTGAGGCAAAATCGATAGATGATTGGATATATGCGTGGTAAAAGTGCTTACGCGCACCAGCCGCCGTGGCGAAGTGGTCAGCGTCGCGGACTCCCGGCTGGGAGGTCGTGGGTTCGAATCCCATCAGAAGTCATGTGGGTTTTTCTGCCCCGACCGGCTCCTACCCAGAGTTGAGTTGCTGCGGACTCAGTTGGGAAGACTGGGACCACACAGTCGAGTTTCATCCACTTAATGGATGCGTTTCTGAGAGTGTTGCTCAAATTTCCTGACCAACACTGCAGGTGCCTGTATCTCTCGGGCCTGGTTGACGCCGGGATATATTATGAAAGGAAGCGTAGAGTACAGCCCTGTCATGTAGTCTCAGACCGAAATGGAAATCCGTAGCATCATCTTAATCATCCTCATTCTCATCGATCAGCATAAAAAAAAAAAAAAAAATGTCTCAAGTTCTGTGGCCCTTCATGCCCTGCTCTCATGGTGACCTCAATTTCGATGTCCTCTCCACGTCTGTGGCCTTGGTTTGGTTCCGTCGGGGTCACCGGTATCGGCGAGTCCATGGGAGCTGTCGTTGGACGGACGTGGTGGCGCCCTCCGGAGGGAGAGCTCACTCACGCCGGCTCCGCGACTAAGCAATTATTGTCGTCAGTAGGGGGCTTAGTAGGTGGTGTTCTGCGTATGTTAGATCAGAACAGGCGCCACTGAACACCATCGAAGTGACTCGGCGGCAGTGCAGTGTCTCCTCCGGTGGGTTGCCTCTTGACGGCTTGACATTGACTGCTCCCTGTGGTTTGCCGGTGCCGGGGCTGCGGCGGGGCCGACCGGGCTGTGGCTGTGGACGGGGTGTCGGAATGAGCGGCGTGGGTGCACTGCCTCTGAGGTGGCGCAGAGGTTGGGACAAAAAAAAAAAAAAAAAAAAAAAAAAAAAAAAGTGCTTACGCGCGTTTACATCTAGAATTTTTTTTATTTTTGAAAGCTGAATGACTTTTTGAGATACACGTTTGCTTAAACCCATAATATGAGGTGACCAAGAGAGATTTTTGTCAAGGTGACTCCTAAAACTTTATGAGTGTTGACTTCATCGAGGTGTTTGTCGCTGATGTATATAGAAGGCATACCAGACGTTGAATTTTGTCTTTTTGACGTGAAGTTATGACCATATACTTTGTTTTCAGTTCATTGAGGGACATGTCATTGAGTCCACACTAGCTAACCAACTGATCAACATTCTGTTGCAATTTCATGGACAGCTCATTTAGGTCAGAATGGTTAGAGTGGATAGACGTATCATCTACAAAGAGTTCACAAAAGTCTTTGATATGCAGGGTGAGGTCATTAATATAGAGTAAAAAAAAAAAAAAAGAAAGAAAAGGACCGAGAACTGAACCTTGTGGTACACCAAAGTTTTGTGGTGCAAAAGCAGACAGCTTGTTACCTATAAAAACAGATTGTTGACGATTAGTAAGAAACGATTTTACGAAAGAAAGGACTTGACTGGAAATTTTATAGATAGCTATTTTTTTTCCAGAAGTAATTTGTGATCAGTAACATCAAATGCTTTTGCAAAGTCAATAAAAAAGAAGACCAGTGAATTTCAAACAGTAAACAAATGGGGTATATTTTGCTCCCATAAGAAAACCTAACACAAAGTAACTTTTATTCAAGACCGGCACAGCCTTTTAAACTTGAATCAAGTCAGACAAATACATAGACGAACAATCTAATAGTGGGGGAAAAAACAAGCGCAGGCCAACAACTGAACTGTCTTCATAGTAATGACTTGGCAAAGGTTTGGACTTAAGGGGGGAGGGGGGGAGGGGTCGTTTGAAGATGGAGAAACTGGGAACATGAAATTAAGAAAATATGTTACAGATATGAAAACTCTTCACTAGCTGCATAAGGGAACCATCGCAATCCCCTTTGAAGGCAAATATATTTGTATTGCCTGCTCCGAGGCAATACAAATATATCTGCCTTCAAAAGGGATTGCGATGGTTCCCTTATGCAGCTAGTGAAGAGTTTTCATATCTGTAACATATTTTCTTAATTTCATGTTCCCAGTTTCTCCATCTTCAAACTCCCCCCCCCCCCCCTCCCCCCTTAAGTCCAAATCTTTGCCAAGTCATTACTATGAAGACAGTTCAGTTGTTGGCCTGCGCTTGTTTTTCCCCCACTATTAGATTGTTCGTCTATGTATTTGTCTGACTTGATTCAAGTTTAAAAGGCTGTGCCAGTCTTGAATAAAAGTTACTTTGTGTTAGGTTTTCTTATGGGAGCAAAAAATACCCCACTTGTTTACTGTTTATCGTTTACTGTTCCCTGCTTCATTTCATTTCCGACAGTGAATTTCAAATCATCTGCATTTGCTAACCATTGATCCACAAGATTTGTTAGCGCTGTGTGGCAAGAGTAGTTGCCTCTAAATCCAGACTGGTTGGGTGCAGCAGGTCGTGTTTTAAAATATGGGACAAGAGGTATTTATGAATATGCTTTTCTAGTGGTTTGAAGATAAGAGATAAAAGTGAAATTGTGTATAATTTGAAGGATTAGTTTTATCTCCGGATTTAAAAGTGTTATTACTTTGGCTTGTTTGATAACTTTTGAAAAATAACTTTCATCAATACAAAGATTATAAAGATGTCAATGTGTCAGTAATGAGAGGAGCACTAAGTTTAAGAATTTTTCCATCCAGATCGTCAAGGCCACGGGTACCTGTCTGTTTCATATGTACAAGATGAAAATAAACATCATAAATCGTTATTGGAGCAATAATACATTCAAACATGATCGCTTTGGATTCACAAAAATCTTTCACCTTTTTGAAGTCATTCATATCAGATCTATCTTTCTTAACTATTTGATTGGCAATGTTAGAAAAATGATGATTGAAACTATCACCAGAAATGTCAGACGGAATTGTAGTCGTTTTTTCAGAATGTTTATGTGTAAGAATGTTTATGACCTTCCAAATATATTTTGAGTTATTTTTAGAGCCATTACAAACTAAGTTTCGAAAACACTTCTTCTTTGAACTACGCAACATTGACGTAACTTTATTCCTATGCTTCTTGAACTCTTCAAATTGTTTGTTTTTTCGCAGTCTGTCTCTTTACTGCATTGCTTCTTGAATTTCATCCGTTAATCAAGGAGGTTTAGGTGAATATTTGACCTTCTTAGTTTTAAATGGGGCATATTTGTTGTAGACATCTATGAAAGTTTTATGTCAAAACTCAAAAGCTTGATCAGGATCAGTGTATTGATAAACATAAGATAACGATGATTGAGCTAAATCACGTAGGAAGGAATTCTTGTCAAAACTGGCAAATGATCTTTTCCTAATGACTTTGTCTCCAGGTCTAGGAATTGTAGTGCCTTGTTTAAGCCACGTTAGGCGTACAGGTGAGTGATCACTACAGCCACAGTGCGGAGAACATGTTTCCATAATGTTTTGTTTTGTGCAGACATAAACATGATCAATCAGTGTCTTGGATGTTGGGGTAACTCGAGTTGGCATATCAATTAACTGAAACAGACCTGAAGAGAGAGAGAGAGAGAGAGAGAGAGAGAGAGAGAGAGAGAGAGAGAGAGAGAGAGAGAGAGAGAGAGAGAGCACCGAAAAAAACGAATCAAGACCTGTGAACCCAAGATAAAACCTTGATAGTGAAGTGTAAGCACATCGATCTCTGTTGGTCTGTAATGTTATTACCAAAAAGAAGACCATAGTGTGTGTGTGTTGTGTGTGTGTGTGTGTGTGTGTGTGTGTGTGTGGTGTGTGTGTATGTGTATGTGTGTGTTTGTGTGTGTGTGAGTGAGTGAGTGAGTGTGTGTGTGTGTGTGTGTGTGTGTGTGTGTGTGTGTGTGTGTGTGTGTGTGTGTGTGTGTAAGAGAGAGAGAGAGAGAGAGAGAGAGAGAGAGAGAGAGAGAGAGAGAGAGAGAGAGAGACTGTGTGTTACAATGGTAAAAACAAATGGTGTGAATGTGTTTTAAGAGGCTACTATCAGGTTGGTATTACTGAAGATACAAATTTACGTTTGTAGCGTTGTGAAAAAGTGTGACCGTGGGGCGAAAGTCCACGAGGCTGATGTAAACCACGCAAAAGTCAACGACCCCGCGGAAGAAAAATGACATGTAGCAGAGTCTTCACTATCAGCGGCATTCAGATGTAGTCTTTCTGACAGACGAAGAGATGTGTTTTCTCACAGCCGGTGTCATACAGGTAGTCGTTTTGGTAGAGCCACAGGCAGTTCACCCCGGGGGTCATGCTATCAAGGTCTCTTCCTGGGACCCAGAGAGGACTGTCGTTTGGCAGCGGGGTGCCGTCATTCCACCGGAACTGACCCCCCACCTTCATGTCGTCTCCACCCGCCCAGGTGGCGCGGGCCTGACCTGAAACCGGATTCAGTTTCTAGTTTAGTTTCAGTTTGGTCCACAGGACCTGATGAGGGGTAGGTGGGGGGAATCGGATTGTCCCCCCCCCCTCCACCCCGACTCTCCGTCCCTCCCCGCTGGTAAAATTTGCATTTGCCTCACCTTGCCCCCCCCCCCCCCCCCCACGCCGTCTTCCTTACACTCGAGAAGGACCACCCCAGACTCCCTTTGGATACCCCCCCCCCCTCCCCTTCCCTTTTCATGTAAATGGAATCCCGTTTCCTCCTCCACTCTCCACCACACACTACCCTCTCCGATCCTCCCCGGACCGGCAAAAACTTTTTTTTGTGTGACAAGGCATGGAATTCCTCCGCTTTCGGTGGGAAGGCTACTGAACGCTTTGTGTGATACCTGGCGACAATGAAATTAACCCTGGACAGTCCATTAAGAAAAAAAAAACCATTTTGTGGGGGGATGGAAAGAGGAGAATCCCTCACACCGTCTCACTCTTCCCTCCCCCTTCAGATTTTTGGAAGAGGAGCTCATGCCACCACTAATCCATCCGCTTTTAACAACAACCACAAAAAAAAGGAATGGGGAAAGGGGGGGGGAGGGGGGGGGGAAGGAAAGATGTGCCCCAACCAACCCCCAACCTCAATTCCGCCTTTCCAAATACATTTTCGCCGTTTTCCACGGAGGGAGGACCCCTACCTTCACCCTACCCTCACCCACCTCTTTTGGACACCCTCATCCTCCCCCCCCCCCCCCCCCCCTCTTCTCATGTCGTTGATGCGGCCATGGTGGTTGCACTGCGTGTCGTTCTAAACTATGTACCCTGTAATACATTTTCCATGAAGACACCATGTGTTGAAGATATAAATTTTTAAATAAATAAATACACATATAAATAAACATATAAATAATAATGAATAAATAAATGAATAAACAATCAAATAAACAAATGAATAAGTATATGAATAAAAAATATACACACAATTGTACATGAATAAATAAATGAATGAATAAATGAATGAATTAATAGAAAAAATAAATAAATAAATAAGTAGATAAATGAGTGAATTAATAAATATATACATGCGTAATGATGAATACTGATATGTTAATGAATAAACAAACTGAAAGGGCACTTGAAAGAGCTCAGATCTCTGCCCAGGTCGAACGGATTCGGATTTGCCTTTAGGTCTGGAACTGTTCTATGTATCCACATCAAAATGTTTGCAGATTCAGTCATGGACCCCACTACACCTTCTCAGGAAAATCAATGGAAATTGGTTCGTTGGGTTTTGCGTAATCTCCTCGAACTGATCCTGAAGCCAGCCTGGATCCCCTTCATCGTATCCGCACTATAAGTGTGTATGTATGTATGTATGTATGTATGTATGTTGTATGTATGTCTGTATGTATGTATGTATGTATGTCTGTATGTATGTCTGTATGTATGTCTGTATGTCTGTGTATGTATGTATGTATGCATGCATGCATGCATGCATGCATGCATGCATGTATGTATGTATGTATGTATGTATGTATGTATGTATGTATATGTATGTAATTGTATGTATGTATGTATGTATGTATGTTGTATGTGTTGTATGTATGTATGTATGTATGTATGTATGTGTTTATGTGTTTATGTATGTATGTATGTATGTATGTATGTATGTATGTATGGTAGGTAGGTAGGTACGTACGTACGTACGTATGCATGCATGCATGCATGCATGCATGCGTGTGTGTGTGTGTGTGTGTGTGTGTGTGTGTGTGTGTGTGTGTGTGTGTGTGTAAGGTAAGATACGGTAATGTTGCTTATAGCCCAGCCGACCGCAAAGGGCCATATTAGGCCTGTCACCATGTTGAAGTCAACTCACAAGTCCTCTGTGTGTGTGTGTGTGTGTGTGTGTGTGTGTGTGTGTGTGTGTGTGTGTGTGTGTGTGTGTGTGTGCGTGCGTGCGCGCGCGCACGGGAATGTGCATTAGTGTCTCATCTTAATGATAATAATAATGATAATAATAGCAATGATGATGATGATGATGTTGATCATAATCTTGATACTAATAACAATAATAGTAATAATAATGATAGTGATTAAAACATTTATTGATAGGAATCAGTATCTACCGGCTTCCGCAATCATCCAAGTTATCTGACGAAAGTATATCACCCTGGCGACAGAAGCTGGGTTGCTTATTCGGATTCGTAATTTTGCTACATGGAACATACGTTATCTTAACGGAGCAGGGCCGGATGAAGGGGTTGTTCAGGGTACCCATTGTATTTGTGCCGTGGTAACGCCCCATCGGCGCTTCCACAACCCACGTTCCCTCCTATTGACCCTTTCTCCCGTTCTCCACGGCGTCCCCAATTCCATCCTCCCGTCTCAACGCCAATCCTCCCAACGCCCCCGCCGCCTGATATTTTTGCCACAAAGCGTGAAAATGCGGCAGATTGTTTACGTGATGTTGGGCGGAAACGAAAATGGTGCTGAATAGTCGGTTGTAAGAAAACAAATACGCTCTCTCCGCCGCCCAATCCCCGCCACCCCACTCCCGCCTTGCTGTACAAAACTTTGGAAGAACTCCCGTACCCCCCCCCCCCCCCCCCCCCCCCCGCCTTCCACATACACACGAAAATAATACAAACAAAATGTGGAGAAAGGGGAAGCTCTCTACCACCCACCTCCCTTCCTGCTCGTAAAAAAATAATGCAGGGAAAACTGCCTACCCCCCCACACCCCCCATACCCTTTCCCCCACCCCCACCCTCTCCGCCCGTGGAAACCTTCTCCTCTCTCCTCGTGAATCACTGTTCCGACGCTGTGGAGGGTACTCACACTGGTGAAAGAAACGGGACGTAAAATACGGGTTTGTAATTACATGTGCGCAGGGTGGGCCATACGCTAGTGACATGCTATTTTCCGTGTCGACAAGACAATGCATATTGATCAAAGAACACCTACCATTGTCCTGTCTGAAATGCCAAATACAGTCCAGGTCAGCACGTGTCTTTGGCATGATCAGCTGCCCCTGAGACAACTCGTGGCATGCCATTTGAGCCTGCGTGTAGTTCACTTTGCGATTCACAGGGTTTAAGCATCGTCCGCAAGCCGACACATAGCCTGGGCTGCAGCTGCGTCGACGGACTGCACGCGCGTGCCACACACACACACACACACACACACACACACACACACACACACACACACACACACACACACGCTATCATGTTCACCGTGAGGCGTAAATTATTTTTCCACTTTCCTACTCATACTAAGATTACATAACAACATGCATCTCATTCACTTCTTGAAGATCCATATTTTGAGTAACATCCTAAAAAAAAATTAAAAAAAAAAAAAACAAAAAAAAAAACGCGCCCGGGCATTGCCGCACGAACTTGCACAATTCATGGTAACATAAACTGAATACCACGAATAGAAACTTCTTTTTGACCACCGTTTGATTGGATATTGCTTTCCTGCGAAATAGCTTTTGAAAAAAAAAAAGCGATGAAAAAAAGACACGAGCAATGCTGGCAGGATGAAATGTGTAGGCTAGGTAAATGCAGCATACGGTAGGAAAAGTAGAATCTAATTGCTTTGACTGCGCGAAATCTGTCTGAAAATGTATTCTGAGATAAAGAACAAAGAAAAAATAAAACTAAAACAAGATGCAAAGCATATAAACGTACTCCCAGTTTATCTTGAATACGCGTAACATATTCCATAAAGAGGAAAAACCGTTTGGGGCCGTTATAGCCGTTAGCAACGGCTATTCTGGTAAACATCGGCCATCATCTGTGACCCATAATTAACACACCTACAACATTTTCAGAAAGATCGGCCGAGTACTTTCTGCGATTTTTCATAAGGAAGAAGACTGTTATGGGCCGTTGTCGCTGTTAGTAACGGCTATAACGGTAAAAATAAAACATCGGGTATGATCCGTGACTCATAATGAACATACCTACACATTTTCAGAAAGATCGGCCAAATATTTTCTGAGATATTCCATAAAAAAGAAAAACCGTTATGGGCCGTTATCGCTGTTAGTAACGGCTATAACGGTAAAAATAAAACATCGGGTATGATCCATGACTCATAATGAACATACCTACACATTTTCAGAAAGATCGGCCAAGTACTTTCTGAGATATTCCATAAAAAAGAAAACCGTTATGGGCCGTTATGGCCGTTAGTAACGGATATAACGGTAAAATAACACATTGGGCATCATCCGTGACCCATAATGAACATACCTACAAATTTTCATGAAGATCGGCCCAGTAGTTTTGTCTGGAGCGAGTGGAACACATTTCGACCATGGACGGACGGACACACACACACACACACACACACACACACACACACACACACACACACAGGCATTTCTTCGTTCCCATTCTAAAGTACTCCCTGTTCTAAGAACTGTCAGTACAAAAGAATAACTGTATTAAAACACATGCTACGGTAGAGACAGTGGAAAGTAATGGAACCGGCTGAATGAAATTTGTAGCAACATGATGTGACAGGAAAAGTGGAAACTTATAGCGCCAGCGTTGTAGAGCACCAAAATGTTCGACCACGATCATGGGATCTCACACACAACGCGTCAGAAGTCCCAACTCCTGCTGTGATTGTAAGTGTTCTTCGCCTCAGAATCTGTAGAACGTTGTTCAAGAGAAATAGGTAAGGTCAGACACCAACCAATATTCAGAAAGATTACAGTATTCGGCGACTGTATGCAAGCGTGCTCGGTGATCGATAGGTACCTAGCTAGTGCTGCGTGTACCTGTTGAACAATGTTAGGTTGAAAGAAAACTAAAAACTCAACAGACTCGGACTCCTTTGTTTTCTTTCCTTTTTGCGCTCTCTGTCTCTGTCTTTCTGTCTGTCTGTGTGTCTGTCTATCTGTCTGTCTGTCTCTCTCTCACTTTCTCTCTCTCTCTCGCTCCTCTCTCGTTGTGTGTGTGTGTGTGTGTGTGAGAGAGAGAGAGAGAGAGAGAGAGAGAGAGAGAGAGAGAGAGAGAGAGAGAGAGAGAGAGGTAAGCAAAAAGTCGTAGAGAAAGGAACAACATATGTGGTACCTTCCTTTGAAAAAGCAGCTCCGATTTCGCACAGGAAGATGTTACACAACACAACATAATATAATAAACTTACTATTGAAGCCGTCTGACACTCACCAAAACTTACGGCTCCTGGCACAGCCTGCTTGGTGTCTGTGGCACCGTGTACAGTGGTGAAGATCCGACACCGGCCTGCATGATCTGAAGGACCGCCAAAGAACGTGCACATGGAGCAGGTCTTCTCCTTCACACACTGCATGCTGCATTCAACGGCGGACCTGGCCAAGGACTCCTGCAGCACGTCCTCTGTGAACAGGACGTCGTTCAGGGGCAGAAGATCAAAGTCTGACTCTGCAACGTGTGCAGCGACTGGGGAAGAGGACCTTAGGTCAAGGGCGGTAACTTCTCCAGCCATCAGAAGAAGAGTCAGCAGTGGAATGTGGCACCGGGGGTAGATCTGCCGCTCAGCCTTTGCCCGGGACATGGCCAGTTCTTGCTTCAGGACAGCTTTCTTCTTGAGAGTGTTAAAGCGCAATTCCTAGTCTTCTGAAAAATTGAAAAAGAGATTTTGTTTCCAGCGCGTCTAAAGGTTTTAGTGCATTCCTGCCCTACAACTCTTTGGCTGTGTTTGACATGATAAGTAAATGACAGAACAGAAATAAAGTGTTATCTCAAACAAAAAAATTGAACAAATGTGGATTCGAACCTGGCCAGACAGCAGTGAATGCCGGAACAGGAATGCAGCAGAGAATGAAATACGATTTTCGTTTGGCAGTTGAGTACACAAGAGCATGCTGGGAAACCAGGGAATCGATGGACTGTGCAGCGTGGTCTGATCGGTTGACAGACCTGTCCCCACGTGATGCCTTGTTATCAAGATTGCAAAGCAGGGCTGTATTCAGCCTCGGTTGCATTGACCTACTTGCCCCTGCGGAAATTTGGCTGTTCATCTGTGTTCGTTGAACAGAAAACAAAATGGCTGCGTTTACGCATGTGCAATGTATAGTAACACAAAGGTCACAAGCAGAAACTGTTTTTTGACTACCACCGTTTAAAGTGGATGTCGCTTCCCTGCAAAATGGCATTTGAAAAAAAAAAGCGACGGATATTAGAAAAGAAAAAGACATGAGCAATGCCGGCAGGATGAAATGTGTAGGCTAGGTAAACGCAGCATATGGTAGGAAAAGTTGAAACTAATTGCGTCGACTGCGCAAAATCCTTCTGAAAACGTATCCTGAGATAAAGAACAAAGTAGAAAAAAAAGAAAAGAAAAGAAAAAAAAGCTGTATTAAAACACATGCTACGGTAGGGATAGTGGAGAGTAATGGCGCGGTCTGAATGTAACTTGTAGTAACATCATGCGTCAGGGAAAGTAGAAACCAATAGCGCCAAAGTTGTAGAGCACGCGTAACGCTGGTCTGAACTGTACGAATGTTTAGATCGCCGGACGATAACGTCTATATATGCGATGTCGACCGATCCTTATCTTTAACGCCGCCTTCATTTGGTTTTAGTTCCTCGTTAGATCGCCGAGACAAAAAAAAAAAAAAAAAAAAAAAAAAAATTAAAGTTCGCTCGTGGTTTTCTGGGAACGTTTGATTCACGCAAAGGAATGCATTTCCATTACAGCTCTTCTACAAAGGAAATCAGTTTAGGCTGGGCTGACCTAATTTGCACTCCCGATTCGTAAGTGAGCATTTTGTTTGGTACGTCCATAATGTTCAGGCTCAATGTATTGTTAAAATGAAGTATTGAACTTGTGAACAAACATCGAGTTCCCAGGCTGTTCAAATTGGTGTCCAGTTCAGTTGGCATACGCCCAGTCGAGCACCCGCCAGCACTATCTTGCAGGGTAACAGTTCACTCCCTTGAAAAACGCTAGTTTAGTAACAACAATGTTCTGTTGATCATCGCAGACTTGACAATTTTGTGAAAAACGAGATGAAAATCACCGAGTTCTATTACAAAAGAAACTAAGTCCATGACCTCATTACACAACTTTATGGTTTAATTATGAAACGTAGACGTAGCTAGTTTTGAGGGTTAATGGCGTCACTTCGTTTCAAGCATTTCAGTCGTGTATTGTTCGGCTGTTTTTCGCGAACAGTGTTGCTCACAACTGCCGGTCAGAAGGCTTTTTGAGATCAAGATTAGCTAATCCATGAGTGTGTACTTCCTTTCCAAAACGGCGACTGTTTTTGCTGACGCCGATTCGTTTATAAATTCAATCATACTGCGTATTCATAGTTAAACAAAAAATAAGCAGATCAATGAAGACAATGAAATGTACAACTACAATAAATCAGGCGTGTGTGGAAAATGCGAAAAAAAAAAAAAGCTGACCAGTTTTGTCAAGTGCGAGCGTGTGCGAGACGACCCAGTCGTACCATCAATAATGGTATACATGTGTCAAATACGAACGTTTACGGGCAGGTACATATATATGTCAGTGTTAGAGCATTATTGTCGTACTTCTTGCGCCTGACCACTGCCCAAGTCTTACACTCTAATGGTATCACAATTACTTCAATGTCGACGCCTTCAAGGCAGAGTGCGCGCATAAAGGTTAAAAAAGTTCAGGTATGCTAATGACGTCGATTATGTCTTGCATGTGCTACGTCTACGAAGAGTGGTGTCCTCAACACTGCCTGAATACCGGCTCAGCCCTGTAAACATCTATGACTGCGGGCAGCCGTAGGTATAGCGTGCAAGGAAGAATTGGCAAAATTGAACGAGCTCCTGATACACTGAGCAAAGAAGTCTGCTGGAAAGCAACTTCGCCCCTCCCACAATCTGTCAATTTCCGCGACCAACAGCGGGTAATGTGGTCTCCCCTGCGTATATGTATGTATGTATGTATGTATGCATGTGCCATTTTCTGTGCACCTCAGTGGCATTGCACCCATGCCGCTCATTCCGAGCCCCTCCCCTCCCCTCCTGTCTACAGCCACAGCGTGGTCTAGCCCGCCTTAGGCCCCAGCACCGGCAAACCACAGGGAGCAGACGATGTCATCAAGAGGCAACCCACCAGAGGAGACACTGCACCGCTGCCGAGTCACTGCGGTAGTGTTCAGTGGTCCAACATAAACAGGACACTATCTGCTAAGCCCCCTTCTGACGACAATAGTAGCGGAGCCGGCGTGAGTGAGCTCTCCCTCCAGAAGGCGCCACCACGTCTGTCCAACAACAGCCCCCATGAACTTGCCGATACCGGTGACCCCGACGGAACCAAACCAAGGCCACAGACGTGGACAGGACATCAAGACTGAGGTCACCATGGCAGCAGGGCATGAAGAGCCACAGAAATTAAGCCTTTTTTTAAATGCTGATCGATGAGAATGAGGATGATGAAGATGATGCCATGGATATCCATTCCGGTCTGAAACTGCATGACAAGTCGGCACTCTACGTCACTTTTATAACATGTTCCAGTGTCAATCAGGCCCGAGTAGTACAGATACCTTCAGTGTTGGTCAGGAAATTTGAGCAACACTCTCAGAGACGCATCCATTCAGTGGATGAAACTCGACTGTGTGGTCCCAGTCTTTCCAACTGAGCCCGTAGCAAACTCAACTCTAGATAGGAGCGAGTCGGGGCAGAAAAATCTCACATCGCTCTGACGAGAATCGAGCCCACGACCTTTCAGTCGGGAGTTCGCGACGCTAACCACTTCGCCAAGGCGGCTGGTCAGAAGGCGATTTGTTTGTTGATAAAGATTAGCCGCAGCTTTGGTATCTGGTGTCCTAAAACGATAACAGTGCCCTTTGACTTGGTGCTGGGAGCTGGGCAGGTGTGCATCGATCAAATTTCCTGTTTTGTTTTGTTTTGTTTTCTTTTTTTTTTCCCTCTGTTTCTTGCTTTGTTTCCTCTTTTTCTTCTTCTCTTTCTTCTTTGTCTTTCTTTCTCTCTGTTTTCCTGTGTCCTTTCCCTGTATCTTGCGAAGTTACCGTTACAAATTGATGATTATTTTGGGGTGACATGAACTTCACCTTTCGTATTTCCCACGCGCTATAAAAAATAAACAGGGTTTGATTTTTCAGTCATTGTCCTCTTGCTCTACTATTGTCAGTATTTGTTTCACTCTTGAATTGACTGCTATTCATTGCATGTTATAACAAACAATTATCCTCTTTGTTTCCTCCCCCCCCCCCCCCCCCCCACGTCCCCTCTTAACCTTTTCAGACCTGACGTAGCCACTGGCTTCGTAAACCTTCCTGGTCAAGCAGAACTGGCTGATCAGTTGGAAGATCAGCAATGCTTGACTCAAACTGAGTCTGAACTGCATATAAAAACACATAACTACACAACTGTTTGACTCAAACTGGCATACGAAACACACACACACACACACACACACACACACACACACACACACACACACACACACACACACACAACCACACACACACACATTATGTGTATATATGTATACATATATGTGTATATATACATATATACATCTCTCTCTCTCTCTTCTCTCTCTCTCTCTCTCTCTCTCTCTATTATTTATATATTATATAATATGACCACTCAGACTGTTCCATATCTTTTCATCTCCCTTGCATCCTTAAATGGATCCTCAAGCATAGGCTCAAAGATTGTCCCCTACATTTTATACTGTTTGCATAATGTTTTTAGTTTTTCAGCAACTATTTTCCTCTCCACACTTTTGCTTTGTTTTATTTACTCCCTTTCACTGGCTGCTTTGGGGGGTGTTGTTGGATTCTTTTTTCAACCCTTGGCGTGAGAACACCACACAATTATGGACTGTGGTGTGTCTCTATATGACGCCAAGAGGACAATTACAATTAGCCGTGTCTTTCTGATGAGTACGAATCCATGAGACGAAGAGCCAAGGAGCAGGCAATGCATACAGATCCGCCTTCGAGAGGATCGCGATGGATCCATCATGCAGTTAGTGAAGGATTTTCATATTTCTAATGTACATTTTCTTCATTAAAAAAAAATTATTTTCAAATCTTTGCCAAGTCATTACTATAATGATGGAAGAATTGTTAATCTGCACTTGTTTTCCCCAATATTTAATTGTTCAGCATATATATATATATATGTGTGTGTGTGTGTGTGAGAGAAAGTTAAAGAGTTTATGTGTGCGTGGTCGTACGAAGAGGTAAAGAAGATGATGATATTTTTGTTATAGCCTGGAGTAAACACGGTCAGTAGGTAGGCGATTTTGGTAAATTTTCTGTGAGCAGGTCAGTTCATAGATGAAGAAAATACTGACTGGGGAAGGAATAGTTGATAAAGACTGGGAAATACGAATCGTGATATATATGTCACCTGGAAATAGTGATTAGTCCGTGACAGCAATTTTGTAAAAGTGATTTCAGAGTGTTCATTGGAAAATTGTCATAGTCTTTGTTAATTGGACACTGCATCCCTTGACTGAGTCGGAACCAGATCCGTATCAAACTTTAATGCGTCCTTCCGTGCGCATATTCCATGTGTCCAGTAAGTAAAACGGAACAGACTTTATTCATTTCAAATGACTAAAGTCGGTCTGGTTGTTTTTCTTTTGCATATTTGTGCCAGCAGACAAACACACGAACTAGTACGGCCATGGCGTAACGTCGGGGACACCCGGTGTAACGTGGTGAAACCGCCCCCCTCCCAGTTTAACTCCCGGGAGTCAGTATGGCACTGTCTCAGATTAACTCCTGGGAGTTAATCTGGGTCTGCATCAAAGCAGCCCCCCAACAGGTTCAGAACGCCCCCCCCCCCCCCCCCATCTCTTCTTTCTGTTTATTAGGCCTGTTTCAAAATGAACCCCTACCAGTCTCAGAATAACTCCCGGGAGTTGTTTTGAACCTAAAAATTTTGACTCCAAACTAACTCCCGGGCGTTCATATGGGGCAGTGCCAAATCAGCCCCCCAACCCCTTGGAGAGTTAAACTGGTGCTGTTCCAAACTAACTCCCGGGAGTTCTTCTGGGCCCAAACTTTTTACATCAAAATGACTCCCTGGGAATTAAAGTACCGCAAGTGGAGAGTCATTCCAGGACAGGCCTGGAAAGCCCCCCCCCCCCCACCCCCCGGGAGTTAGACTGGCGCAGGCCCAGAATAGCCCCCCCCCCCCAACCCCTCCCCTCTGCCTCAATTAATGAAGAAATAGCCAATAAGCGCTCCAGTGGAGAGTTAATTTAGCACCGGCCAAGAACAACCCACCAGGAGAGTTAAACTGGACCTGGCCCAGAACAGCCCCTCTTGGGGGGAGACTTTGCTTTAAACAAACATTATTCAACCAGGAGCATTGTACAGCGAACATCAGAACATGGAGCACAACAAGCGAAAGTTTAAATGGGGAGTTAATCCGGCACCTAGCCCAAAACGGCCCCCAGTATAAAGAGTTAAACTGGACCTGGCCCAGAACATCCCCTCCACCTCCTCCTGGGGAGTTAATCTAGCACCGGCCCGGAACAGTCTCCCCTAGAGAGTTAAACTGGACCTGTCCCAAAACAGCCCCGTAGAGAGTTAAACTGGACCTGGCCAAAAGCAACCTCCTTCCTGGGGATTAATCTAGTACTAGCCCAGAACAGCCCCCCCCCCCCCCCCCCCCCCCCGAGAGTTAAACTGGACCTGGCCCAGAACAGACTCCTAGAGAGTCAAATTGGATCTGCCCCGAAGCAGCCCCACCGGGGGAGTTAATCTGCCACCGGCCCAGAACAACCCACCAAGAGAGTTAAATTGGACCTAGCCCAGAACAGCCCCCCTTATGGGGAGACTTTGCTTTAAACAAACATTATTCAACCGAAACATTTTGCAGCGAACATCACAACACGGAGCACAACAGGCGAAAGCTTATGTGGCACCTGCCCAGAACAAACCTCTCCCACCCCCCACCCCCTAGAGGGTTAAACTGATTCGAAACTTCCCCCTTCCTAGGGAGCTAATCTGGCACTGGCCCTGAGCACCCCCCCCCCCCCCCCTCCCCGCCCGCGGAGAGTTAAATTGGACCTGGTTCGAAACTGCCCCCTTCCTGGGGAGCTAATCTGGCACTGAACAGCCTCCCCCCCCCCCCCACCTCCCTCCCGGAAAGTCGGAAAGTTAAACTGGACCTAGTCCAGAACAGCACCCCCTGTAGGCCGCTGTTTTATCGCACCCTAACCGTTTTGTCACACATGCGACTAAACGATAGCGACAAAACAGCGGTTGAAGGTCCACCGTTTTGTCTCTGTGCGACAAAACAGCGGTTTACGGTGTAACAACCCAAAAGTACTCAACGTCCAGAAGTGCTCCCGGGGGGTACTACTGGGGCCGCGCCTGAATGACTCCCAAGAGTACACCTGGGTCGGGTAAAAAATGGACTCCCTGTTTTCATAAAGTACTCCCGGGAGTCATTCTGGGCCGGTCCCAGAAGTACCCCCCCCCCCCCCCCCCGGCATATCTCCGTTAAGGTGTTGAGGGTTGTTATTTATTAGTCATAAAGTCATACGTGCACATTCTATCTGAATAACATTGTAATATAGTCTGAATCAACTTCAGGGGGAGTAATTCTGGGCCGGTCCCAGAAGTACCCCCCTTGCATATCTCCTTTATTAATGTGTTCAGGGTTATTTACTGGTCATAAACTCACACATGGACAGTCTATCTGAATCAACATTGAAAACGAGTCTGAATCAACTTCAGGGGAGTAATTCTGGGCCGGTCCCAGAAGTACCCCCCTTGCATATTTCTTTTATCAATGAGTTCAGGGTTGTTATTTACTGGTCATAAACTCACACATTGACATTCTACCTGAATCAACACTGAAAACGAGTTTGAATCAACTTTAGGGGGAGTACTTCTGGGCCGGTCCCAGAAGTATCCCCCTCGCATATCTCCTTTATTAATGTGTTCAGGGTTGTTATTTACTGGTCATAAACTCACACATGGACATTCTATCTGAATCAACATTAAAAACGAGTCTGAATCAACTTTAGGGGGAGTACTTCGGGCCGGTCCCAGAAGTACCCCCCTCGCATATTTCCTTTATTAATGTGTTCAGGATTGTTATTTACTGGTCATAAGCTCACACATGGAAGTCTAACTGAATCAACATTGAAAACGAGTCTGAATTAACTTTAGGAGAGTACATCTGGGCCGTCCCAGAAGTACCTCCCTTGCATATCTCCTTTAATGTGTTCAGGGTTGTTATTTACTGGTCATAAACTCACACATTGACATTCTGTCTCAATCACATGAAAGTATAGTCTGAATCTACTTTAGGGAGAGTACTTCCGGGCTGGTCCCAGAAGTACCCCCTTGCAGATCTCCTTTATTGATGTGTTCAGGGTTGTTGTTTACTGGCCAAAAACTCATACATGAACATTTTATCTGCTTAAACATTAAAAACGAGTCTGAATCAACTTTAGGGGGAGTACTTCTAGGCCGGTCCCAGAAGTACCCTCCACCCCCACCCCCCTTGCATATCTCCTTTATTAATGTGTTTAGGGTTGTTTTTTACTGGTCATAAGCTCACACATGGACATTGTATCTAAATCAACATTGTCATATAGACTGATTCAACTTTAGGGTGAGAACTTCTGGGCCGGTCACAGAAGTACCCCCCCCCCCCCCTTACATATCTCATTCATTAATGTGTTCAGGTTTGTTACTTACTGGTTAGAAACTCATACATGGACATAAACTCATACATGGACATTCTATCTGAATCAACAATGAAATACTCTCTGAATCAACTTTAGGGGGAGTACATCTGGAGCCGCGCCAAAGTTACTTCCGGGAGTACATTTGGGCTGGGCCCAGACGTACTCCCGGGAGTCATTCTGGTGCAGAGGGGGGGGTGGGGGGGGGGGGGGGGGGGGGGGGGGGGGGGCGGGGGATCGGGGGTCAGTTTGGGATTGGTACCAAAAGTACTCCCCTGTCTAAAGGAATCATCGTTATAAGATAGTTACATAAAACAAACATTTGTTTGCAAAGTTGTCAATAGGGGGGAGTACTTCTGGGACCAAGGGGAGGTACTGTCCCAGAAGTAGTCCCGGGAGTCATTCTGGCGCGCGGGCCCAGAAGTACTCCCGGGAGTACTTCTGGGCGGGGAGTACTTTTGGGGTGTTACACCGGGTCAAGCTAACACTCCAGGAGGGCTGTTCTGGGCTGGTGCCAGATTAACTCCCAGGTGTGGGGCTGTTTTGGGGCAGGCCCAGTTTAACTCTCCAGGGGGCTGTTCTGGGCTGGTGCCAGATTAACTCCTCAGGTGGGGGGCTGTTTTGGGGCAGGTCCAGTTTAACTCTCTAGGGGGCTGTTTTGGGCTAGTACCAGATTCACTGACCAGGAGGGGGGCTGTTCTGGGCCGGGTCCAGATTAACTCTCTAGAGGGCCTCTTCTGGGCTAGTACCAGATTAACTCCCCAGGTGGGGGGCTATTTTTGGCCAGGTCCAGTTTAACTCTCTAGAGGGCTGTTTTGGTGCAGGTCCAGTTTAACTCTCTAGGGGGGAGGGGGGGGGGCTGTTTTGGGCCGGTGCCAAGGGAGGGGGGGGAGGGGGCTGTTCTGAGCCAGATCCAGTTTAACTTTCCAGGGGAAATATTCTAAGCTGTTGCAATATTAACTCCCCAGGAGGAGGTTTATTCTGGGGCAGGTCCAGTTTTACTCTCCAGGAGGCTGTTCTGGGCTGGTGCCAGATAAACTCTTCAGTAGGGGGGCTGTTCTGGGCCAGGTCCAGTTTAACTCACCAGGGGGGCTGTTCTGGGCTGGTGCCAGATTTACTCTCCAGGATGGGGGTGGGATGTTCTAGATTAGGTTCAGTTTAACGCTCCAGTAGGGCTGTTCTGGTCTAGTGCCAGATTAACTCCCCAAGATGGAGGGCTGTTCTGGGCCTTGTCTAGTTTACTCTCCAGGGGGCTGTTCCACGACGGTGCCAGATTAACTCCCCTGGAGGGGGGCTGTTCTAGGACAGGTGCAGTTTAACTCTCCAGAGGGGCTGTTCTGGGCTGGTGTCAGATTAACTCCCCAGTAGAGGGGGGAGGCTATTTTGTGCCAGGGCCAGTTCTACTCTCCAGGGAGGCCTGTACCAGGCTGGAGCCAGATTAACTCCCCAGGAGAGGGGGGGTGGGGGAGGGCTGCTCTAGGCCAGGTCCGGTTTAACTCTCTGGGGGGGGGGGGGGGGGGGGAGCTGTTTTGGGCCGGTGCCAGATTAACTCCCCAGGAGGGGAAGGGGGCTGTTCTGGGCCTTGTCTAGTTTAACTCTCCGGGGGGGGGGGGGGGGGGGGGGGGGGGGGCTGTTCCATGACGGTGTCAGATTAACTCCCTGGAGGGGGGCTGTTCTGGGACAGGTGCATTTTAACTCTCCAGAGGGGCTGTTCTGGGCTGGTGCCAGATTAACTCCCCAGTAGAGGGGGGGGGGGGGGGGTCGTCGCTGTTTTGTGCCAGGGCCAGTTTAACTCTCCAGGGAGGCCTGTACCAGGCTGGAGCCAGATTAACTCCCCAGGAGAGGGGGGGGGGGGGGGGGCTGTTCTAGGTCACATCCAGTTTAACTCTCTAGGGGGGCTGTTTCGGGCCAGTGCCAGAATAACTCCCCAGGAGGGGGTGGGGGCTGTTCTGGGCCTTATCTAGTTTAACTCTCCGGGCGGGGGAGGGGGGGAACTGTTCCATGACGGTGCCAGATTAATTCCCCTGGCGGGGGGCTGTTCTGGGACAGGTGCAGTTTAACTCTTCAGAGGGGCTGTTCTGGGCTGGTGCCATATTAACTCCCTAGGGGGGGGGGGGGGGGGCTGTTTTGTGCCAGGGCCAGTTTAACTCTCCAGGAGAGGGGTGGGGGGCTGCTCTAGGCCAGGTCCAGTTAAACACTCCAGGGGGCCTGTTTTGGGCCGGTGCCAGATTAACTCCCAAGGAGGGGGGAGGGGGCTGTTCTGGGCCTTGTCTAGTTTAACTCTCCGGGGGGGGGGGGGGGGGGGGAGGGGGGGGGGCTGTTCCATGACGGTGCCAGATTAACTGCTCTGGAGGGGGGCTGTTCTAGGACAGGTCCAGTTTAACTCTCCAGAGGGGCTGTTCTGGGCTGGTGCCAGATTAACTCCCCAGGAAGGGAGGGGGGGGGGGGGGGGGCGGGGGATCCTGTTTTGTGCCAGGGCAAGTTTACCCCAAGGGAGGTCTGTACCAGGCTGGAGCCAGATTAACTCCCCAGGAGAGGGGGGGGGGGGTGGCGTGGGGGGGGGGGGGGCTGTTCTAGGCCAAGTCCAATTTAACTCTCTAGGGGGACTGTTTTGGGCCAGTGCCAGATTAACTCCCCAGGATGGGGAGGGGGCTGTGCTGGGTCTTGTCTACTTTAACTCCCCAGAGGGGGTGGGGGGGGGCTGTTCCATGATGGTGCCAGTTTAACTCCCTTGGAGGGGGCTGTTCTGGGACAGGTGCAGTTTAACTCACCAGAGGGGCTGTTCTGGGCTGGTGCCAGATTAACTCCCCAGGAGGGGGGGTGGGGGGGGTGGGGGTGGGGGCTGTTTTGTGCAGGGCCGTTTAACTCTCCAGGGGGGCCTGTACCAGGCTGGAACCATTTTAACTCCCCAGGAAAAGGGGGGGGGGGGGGTGCTCTAAGCCAGGTCCAGTTTAACTCTTTTGGAGGGCAGATTTGGGCCGGTGTCAGATTAACTCCCCAGGAGGGGAGGGGGCTGTTCTGGGTCTTGTCTAGTTTAACTCTCCAGGGGGGCTGTTTCTTTACGGTGCCAGATTAACTCCCGTGGAGGGGGGTGTTCTGGGACAGGTGCAGTAACTCTCCAGGGGGGCTGTTCTGGGCTGGTGCCAGATTAACTCCCAGGAGAGGGGGGGGGGGGGTCTGTTTTGTGCCAGGGCCAGTGTACCCCCAAAGGAGGCCTGTACCAGGCTGGAGCCAGATTAACTCCCTAGGAGAGGGGGGGGGGGGGGGGGGCTACTCTAGGCCAGGTCCAGTTTAACTCTCTAGGGGGGCTGTTTCGGGCCAGTGCCAGATTAACTCCCCAGGAGGGGGAGGCGGCTGTTCTGGGCCTTGTCTTGTTTAACTCTCCGGGGGGGGGGGGGGGGGGGGCTGTTCCATAACGGTGCAAGATTAACTCCCTAGAGGGGTGCTGTTCTAGGACAGGTCAAGTTTAACTCTCCAGAGGGGTGTTCTGGGCTGATGGCAGAGTAACTCCCCACGAGGGGAGGTGGCGGGGGGGGGGGGGGGGGGGGTGCCTGTTTTATGCCTGGGCAAGTTTAACTCTCCAGGGAGGCCTGTACCAGGCTGGAGCCAGATTAACTCCCTAGGAGATGGGGGGGGGGGGGGGAATTGTTCTAGGCCAGGTCTAGTTTAACTCTCGGGGGAGGGGGGGGGGGGGGGGCTGTTTTGGGCCGGTGCCAGATTAACTCCCAGGAGGGTGAGGGGGCTGTTCTGGGCCTTGTCTAGTTTAACTCTCCGGGAGGGGGGGGGGGGGGTCTGTTCCATGACGGTGCCAGATTAACTCCCCTGGAGGGGCTGTTCTGGGACAGGTACAGTTTAACTCTCCAGAGGGGCTGTTCTGGGCTGGTGCCAGATTCACTCCCAGGAGAAGGAGGGGGGGGGGGGCTGTTTTGTGCCACGGCCAGTTTAACTCTCCAGGGAGGCCTGTACCAGGCTGGAGCCAGATTAACTCCCCAGGAGAGGGGTGGGGGGTGGGGGGGGGGGGTGAGGGCTGTTCTAGGCCAGATCCAGTTTAACTCTCTAGGGGGGCTGTTTTGGGCCAGTGCCAGATTAACTCCCCAGGAGGTGGAGGGGGCTGTTCTGGGACTTGTCTAGTTTAATTCTCCTGGGGGGCTGTTCCATAACGGTGCCAGTTTAACTCCCTGGAAGGAGGCTGTTCTAGGACAGGTGTAGTTTAACTCTCCAGAGGGGCTGTTCTGGGCTGGTGCCAGATTAACTCCCCAGGAGAGGGGGGGGGGGGGCACGGGGGGGGGGGGGGCTGTTTTGTGCCAGGGCCAGTTTAACTCTCCAGGAGGGGGAGGGGGCTGTTCTGGGCCAGTTTAGTTCAACTCTCCAGTGGGTGACTGCTCCAGTCCGGTGCCAGATTAATTTCCCAGATGTCTTCGGGAGCTGTTCTGGGCCAGGTCCAGTTTAACGCCTCAAGGGGAGGGGCTGTTTTGGGCCAATGCCAAATTAAGTCGCTGGGGGGGGGGGGGGGGGGGGGGCTGTTCTAATCCTGTTGGGGGGCTGATTTGGCGCAAACCAGATTAACTCCTGGGAGTTAATCTGGGACAGTGCGAGACTGACTCCCGGGAGTTAAACTGGGAAGGGGGGCAGTTTCACCACGTTACACCTGGTTTGGGAAGTCGCCCATCAGAGCCATTTATTTGTGGGATTTTTTTGGCCCCGACCGGCTCCTACCAAAATGGAGTTTGCTGTGGGTTGAGGTGAGAAGACTGGAAGCGAAGTGGAATGCCATCCGCTTAGTGGACGCATTTCTGAGTTGTCAGATTTTGGCACCAACACTACAGGTGTCTGTAACTCTCAGGTCTGGTTGACGCCGGGATATATTATGGAAGTAAGCGTAGAGTACAGCTCTGTCATGCAGGTCTCAGACCGGAATAGGAGCTCACAGCATTAACGTCAATATCTCCCATCCCCATCGATCAGCCTCCGGCCGTGGTGAGTTTGAGACAGCAGAGTCAGCAGATTCATGGGGGCTATGACTAGAAAGACGAGGTGGCGCTCTCCAGCGGGGGATTGCTAATTTACGCCAGCGATGCGACAGAACAATTCATGCCATCAATAGAGAAGGGAGGAGACGGAGGTTTGGTGGCGGGGGGGGGGGGGGGGGGGGGTGGGGGGGGGGGGTGGGGGGGGGGGGGAGGGGGGGGGGGGGGACTTAGTGCACACTCTCCGGTATTTATACTGATGAGGAACAGGCACTATCTAACACCACCTAAACGACTCTTCTACAGCAGTACAGCATCTTCTTCGGCAGGTTGATCCTGGACGACTTCAAGTTGGTAGTTCCACGTCGGTCCATAGCACTGCGACTGCCACAGAACGTACAAGCGTATGGAAGTGTACGAGAGGAGAAAGTTGAGGGTGGGTGGGTGGGGGGTATAAGAGCGGAGGGAGGGAATCAGAATGTGCCTAATGGGAATAATGCCTATGAGCTGGGACAGAGGATGTGGCAAGAGAGAGAGAGAGAGAGGAGAGAGAGAGAGAGAGAGAGAGAGAGAGAGAGAGAGAAAAGGGAGGTTAATCGATACACATCTGCCCAGCTCCCAGCACTAATTTAAAGGGCATTTTTATCGTTGTAGGACACCAGATATCTTAGCTGCTGCTAACCTTTATCAAAAAACAAATCATCTTCTGTGCAGGGGAGACCACTAACCCACTGGGGAAGCGGGGGGGGGGGGGGGGGGGGGGGGGTAGGGACGTGACAGATTGTGGGAGGAGTAAACTTGTTCTCCAGCAGATTTCTTTGCTCTGTGTACCTGGTCCGCATTCAGCCGGGCATGTTAACTTCTACACGCTGAACCTACGGCGGCATAGGAGCAGTTCACAGTGTTGAGCCAGTGTTCGACAGTGTTGAGAATACCACACCGCACAGACGTTGCCAACCACACGAGAAAAAAAACACAACTGACGTCATCTGCATACGTGACCTTTCACCTCTTTGTGCGCACTCTGCCTGAGAGGCACGAATACCTGCCGTTCAAACAAAAGACATTGACGTCATTGCGATATCATTAGAACGTAAAAACTTGGGCAGTGGTCAGACGCAAGCAGTAAAACAATAATGTTAAAACACTGATAGGCCTAGATGTGCCTGCCCGTAAAGTTTCGCATTCGTCACCGCTGACACACGTATACCAATATCGGTTATACGCCTGGGTCGTCTCACACAGCTCCCACTCGGCAAAACGGGATTTTTTCCCCACATTTTCTACACAGGCCTGATCTTATCTAGTTGGATGCGCTTCTGTTTTGCATGCACCATTATTGTTTTCACTTATCTGCTTTTGTATGATGCAATTCATGACTGAATCGGCCTCAGCGAAAACAATCGCCATTCTAGAAGGCAAGTAGCCTGCACCACAC
>CM065737.1:25036967-25041967 GCA_033310375.1 Conus canariensis | reverse complement strand
ATTTTTTGTTCTTCAAGGCGGAGAACAGCGGTATAAGTTTGGTTCCACTATCTCGAACGTTCATTCTGTCTCCATTCTGTGAATTGATTGTGAATTGATTGTTGTCGCCACACACTCACAAACACACTCACACAAACAATCGCACGCACGCACGCGCGCGCGCACACACACACACACACACACACACACACACACACACACACACACACCACACACACACACACATGCACGAGCGTGCACGCGCACGCAAGAACTCATACACACATGTACACACACTCACACACATACGCACACACTCACACACACATACGCACACACACTCACGCACTCACTCACACACACATGTACACGCACTCACACACATACCACCCCCTCCACACACACACACACACACACACACACACACACACACACACACACACACACACACACACACTCACACATACACCTTTGGTGCAGATACAACGTGCGGATCCAGATCATTAATTAGCTTCGGGATCCGTTCTCCGACAAGATTACGCAAAACTCAACGAAGCAATGTTTACTGATTTTGTTGAGAGGGTGTAATGGGGTATATGGCCAAACCCGTAAACATTCCGATGCAGGTCTGTGGTATAGATCTGGACTAAAATGCAAATCCGGATCCGTTCGACCTGGGCACAGGTCTGAGCTCTTCTAAATTCCCTTTTGGTTTATCTATTTATTCATTTGGTTTTTGTCATCAGCATTTATTTATTTATTTTCATTTATTTATCTATTTACTTATCTATTTACATATTTGTTCATTTTCTTTCATTCATTTATTCATTTCATCATTCGTTTACGTATTTATTTACGTATTATTTTTTGATTCATCTATTCATTTTTGTATTCACGTATGCATTTTTATTTATTTATTTATTTATTTGTTTGTTTATCTGTTTATCTCCTTGTTTATTTATGTGTGGGTATATCTATTTATATCTCCAACACACGGCTTCATGGAAGGTGTATTACAGGGTACATAGTTTATTCCGACAGGCAGTGAAACCATGAAGGTCAGATCAGTTAACATGAGAAGAGGGGATTTCTAAAGAGAGGGATGGGGGTAGGGTGGAGATGAGGATCCTCCCTCCGTGGAAACGACGGGGAAAAAAATGTTAAGGCGGAAGTGGTGTTGTGTGTGTGTGTGTGTGTGTGTGTGTGTGTGTGTGTGTGCGTGTGTGTGTTGTGTGTGTGTGTGTGTGTGGTCATCTTTCCCTCCTTTTTCGTTTTTGTTCACAGCGTATTGGGTGAATGGCGGCATTGGGATTTCTTCAAAATTTTAAAGGGGGAGAGGTGAGGTGGGGGTGAGGGATTTTCCTCTTCCCCCAAAACAGTTTTCTCTGAATGGACTATTCAGGACTGTTAACATTTTCGGCAGATATCATACGAACATTTCCGTGTCTTTCACAACGAAATCGGAGGAATTTCATGCCTGGCCGCAAAAGATTTTTTTTTGTCGGTCCTGGATGGGTGGTGGTGGGTGGAGTGGGGAGTGGGGCAGGGGACGGGATTCCAATTACCTGAAAAGGGATGGCGACGGGGAAGACTGGGTGTGGGGAAGGAGGGGAGGGGGGGGGGGGCGTAGGAAGGCAAATACAAAAATCTACAGGCAGGGAGGGATGGTGAGGGAGGAAGGAGAGAAACCCGACCCCCCCACCCCCACCCCCCCACCCCCTACTCCACCCCTCATCAGGTCCTGTGGACCAAACTGAACCTACAAACTGAATCCGGTTTCAGGTCTGGCTCGCGCCACCTGGGTGGGTGGAGACGACATGGAGGTGGGGGGTCAGTTCCAGTGGAATGACGGTACCCCGCTGCCAAACCACAGTCCTCTCTGGGAGTCTGGAAGAGAGGTCAAAAAGGAGAGTCCCGGGAAGAGCTGCGTGTGGCTGTTCCAAAGCGCGCACCTGTCTGTCGCCGGCTGTGAGGCAACACACCTCTTCGTCTGTCAGAAAGACTACATCTAGACGGCCTTGATAGTGAAGGCCTCGCTACATGACCTTTTTGAGCGGGGTCGTGGACTTTTGCATTGTGGATTTCGGCCGCGCTGTCACAGTTTTTCATAATGGTACAAATGAAAATTTGTCTGTTCAGTCACCACCTGATAGTTACCTCTTAAAACCCATTCATACAATTCATAACCACTTTAGAACAGTCTGTCTGTCTGTCTGTCTGTCTGTCTGTCTGTCTGTCTCTCTCTCTCTCTCTCTCTCTCTCACACACACACACACACACACACGTACGCACGCACACGCACGCACGCACGCACGCACGCACGCACGCACACACACACACACACACACACACGCGCGCGCGCGCGCGCGCACGCATGCGCACACACACACACACACACACACACACACACACACACACACACACACACACAACCATGGTCTTCATTTTTGTAAGTGACGATTAACGATGAGAGGAGATCAAAGTGCTTGAACATCACTAAAAAGGTATCATTTTGTGTGCACAGATTGTGTGTGTGTGTGTGTGTGTGTGTGTGTGTGTGTGTGTGTGTGTGTGTGTGTGTTTAAGAGAGAGAGTGAGAGAGAGAGAGAGAGAGAGGAGGACAGACAGACAGACAGACAGCCACCCAGACAGACTGAGAGCTCAACCTTCTCTGTGATGATTCAAGACATTTTCTGGCGATGAAGGGGAAAAAACTTACCCTGTCAAAATCTTTCCCCTCTTTTTGAACTAGTAGGATTTCAGACTTATGAATATTGTCTGTAAAGTTAGAAATATTTTTTGTATGCGTCTCACCACTATTTTTCCTGTTCACCTTAAAACATATTGCCTTGATTGCTGCATGGACTGACAGGCATTCTGCTTCTTAGAAACATACGGAAACGAATGTCGTCAGACGTTTGAAGCGCACGTTTAGTGACATGAATCGTTGATCACTAGCTCCTACCCCTAATCCCGAAATGGGAAGTTCATACAGTAACAGACAGTCATCCGCATCACCACTATCAACCCCAGTCCTCCTCCAATTCAACTCCACAACCACTGCAAGATTCACAGCTTGGAAGGCGTAAATTAATTTTTGTACAATGAAAATCTCTCACAAAGCACGGTTTGTCATTTTTGCGATGGGTGAATCTGAAAACGAAAAGCGAATGGATGATAAAATTAACATAGTTACACGGCTTTCCTTTATTTCATAGATTTACGCAAACTTGAGGTCTTAAAACAATTCGCAAAAAAAAAAAAAAGAATTTAACGCCAGTATATTTTCCTGGAATGAACTTGTGGTCCTAAATCTGCATATCCGATGTAGAAATGCCCCCCCCCCCCCCCCCCCCCCCCCCCCCCCCCCCCCCCCCGCCCCCCATTAAATGAATCCGATGTCACGGATTTGACCATTACGGAAATTTCCATTTTTTTTTTTTTAGGCCTGCTAAAGAAAATCCTTTTCCAAGCCTCTGCTCCACAGGGCAAGCTGGTTTTAAGTCAAACCGTAGTATGGTCAAGGAATGTGTCCTCTCCACAAAGTCTTTTGAGGGGAAAAAAGGCAATACAAACCAAAGTTGTTCTGAACGAGGTTTCCGAAGGGAATTGCAGAGAAGGCACGATCTAATGCTGTGTATATAAATATGAAAAATTATTGATAAAGCTCCACCGAAAAACGTAGACAAACGAACCACAAGACACAACACGACGCGTTTCGACCTCTTAGGTCTTCTTCAGGCAAGATACAGAACACTCAGGACAACGAAAATGAACGACTAAGATCATGTGCCGATTTGGATGATGATAAGTGATCGCTCGTTCATTTTCGTTGTCCTGAGTGTGTGTATCTTGCCTGAAGAAGACCTAAGAGGTCGAAACGCGTCGTGTTGTGTCTTGTGATTCGTTTGTCTGCGTTTTTTGGCGGAGCTTTATAATAATTTTTCAAATTTGTTTAGATTTCCGCCTGCAGTCGCCTCACTATGCAATTAGATCTAACTCTCTCTCTCTCTCTCTCTCTCTCTCTCTCTCTCTCTCTCTCTTTATATATTATATTATATAAATATATATAATATATATCATGTTTCCGTTGCAGCTCTAAAAAGAATAGTGCATGACTGAGGAAATTGTGGGATCTCTGGCAGCATCCTTGAAGATCTGGTGATATCAGTTGATGATGGTGATCATGGTGTGTGCGTGGATAAGATAAGGGGGTGGTCGATGGGCGGGGGGAGGGGGGGAGGGGGGGGCGTTGATACTGAGCCAAGCTTCAAACTATCAAAAACAAAAATAATAAATATTTACCTTTTTATTCGTAGAATCCATATTTCAACAAACGATACATGGTGACATGCAATACATTGACTATCATTTAAAACAAGGCGTTTTGAGCCCGAAAAGAATATTTCACTTTTCGTTTAAAGTCATCATAGATGTTAACTGACAGAAATAAAATCGTCAGAGCGTATGAACAAAGTGCTAAATATATGACATTCTCTCTCTCTCTCTCTCTCTCTCTCTCTCTCCTCTCTCTCTCTCTCTCTCTACTACTACTACTACTACTACTACTACTAGTACTACTACTACTACTACTACTACTCTCTCTCTCTCTCTCTCTCTCTCTCTCTCTAGCCCGGTCGCTTGCTCGCTCAGACAAGCCTAAAAGCTACAGAAAAGACGTGGAGTACGACGATGAAGCCCAGAATATTTGCCTGGCACCATTACTGTTTTGTAGTATCGGTGAAAGGAAACATTCCCATGCATGGAATTCGCTCAGCTCTTCTGACTCCGAGTGTCACGTGCGGAAGCAATGTTACTGTACCTTGCCGCCAGCCTCCCCAGAGCAGACCTCGAAGGCCTCTGTGGACATGAAAAGAAGACCACAAATATAATAAGTGTGTGTGTGTGTGTGTGTGTGTGCGTGCGTGCGTGCGTGCGTGTGTGCGTGTGTGTAGACAGATAATGAAATTCCTGCCAATTTTAGGAATGTCTTGTAATTTATGATAAAATGTGTGTGTGTG
>CM065737.1:25019467-25026967 GCA_033310375.1 Conus canariensis | reverse complement strand
TGCTGCTTTATTATACACACATACACAAGCACGTACGCACACAGACACACACACAGACACATAGACACACGCACACAAACTCACACATACAAAAGCACACACACACACACACACACACACACACACGCACGCACGCACGCACGCACGCACGCACGCACGCACGCACGCACACACACACACACACACACACACACACACACACACACACCAGCCCTCTGCCTATGTGTATTTGGAGACGAGAACCCCGAAAAGAATATTCAATAAAATTCAGTTTTTTTCTGTTGAATAACCATACCTCTTTCACTGGCGCTACACCCTAAAGGACACAGTAAGCTGCGTCACAGTATGATTGACTGATGATGTCGGAAGTCTTGAACGGTGTAGATAGAGTCACTGTAAACTGACCATTCAAATCCTACTGGTGGAAGACACAAGCTCTGAACGAAATGAAACACTTCTGCGCAGATCTCTCCAGCCACAACTGCCTCTCCATCCACCACCCCCACCCCATCCGCCTCTCCCACCACCTCTCCCTTCTTTACCCTCATTCCTATCTACGTTCCCCGTTTCATGTGCTACAGAGTTCGGACTAACTCAGAGCTCAAGGCAATCGAACAGTTCAGCTTCCGTACACCGTGTCCGACACGAGTCCAGAATCCGGAATCTGGAACATGGGCGATAGAACACTTGGACCGGGGGGGGGGGGGGGGGGGGGGGGGGGGGGGGGGGGGACTGGGCAGTGTGTAGGATGCTGATAGACAGACGACAGCTTTGACACTCGCAGCACAAGTAGGTCACAGAGGCTGCACACCAAAAATGAATGCGCCAAGATCTTGCTTAAGGAGTCGAGTATTTATAGACTGGCGCAATTAGATTGTTTTGAGAATTTTTATTGTCTGAAAGTTGATTTTCCTCTTTTTTTTTTCATATGGCCATCAAGGTACAAGCCAGGTGGTTCAAAGCATACATATTAAAATCAATGGAATGGGAATATCGCGGGTGGGGGGGGGGGGGGGGGGGGGGGAAGGGGGGGATACCAGCTGACGCAAAGATAGAGTCACGGGTGAGTGCAAAGGCCTGAAATTTGACGTCAGCTAAGGGGAAGGTCATGTATTTGAAGATTGTTTGTGATTTCATCGGTGCAATTCCTCAAAACAACGGAAATAATTGGTGGAGAGTTGTTCTTTTGTTCAATTATCAGTTTAACATTAAATACTGGATCAAATTTACGGTAGGCCTCAAAACGTATGCATGGATTATATTGTAGTGTTAAACTGCAAAATCCTAATTGTGGCGTGTGGCCACATTTCACACACAAGTAGAAGACATCTTGTAGGCAACACATGGAGTTGTTTGTCAGTTATCGCCCTTGAGGAGCCAGCATGAAATGCATGGAAAAACAGTGCGTGTGCAGGATCGGTTCTCACACGCTGTAAGTAGTCTGTTACGATGCTCCAAACACTACTGTGATGCATCCAGCTTACGTTCTGAAAACTGTGGTAGTGTTTCTCGGGTGCGCTGTAAATACTATCTTTTTGCGGTAGGAAGTCAAGCCAGCACGCTCACTCTGCTACCCAAATAAAACACACTGCCCCTCGCTTTCCGAACCAACGGTTCCACAGACTGAACTTTGACTTTCCCCATTAATTTGGAGAAGTGAATGTTTAACCGTCTGTGGATATCTAAATTCAGCAAGCACATTCTTTTTTTTTTTTTTTTTTTAGAATTCCGTTTCGTCTTTGCGGGAAGCGTCTCACACACTCACACACGCGCGCCGCGCACACACACACACACACACACACACACACACACACACACACACACACACACACACACACACACACATTGCATGACATTGCAACTATACTTCGCAGTGATGGAAACAGTTTTCATGTATTTTGTTTTTCTGAATCCCGGCTATCATCTCATATATCAGATGCAGAAATGAACATGCCAGGATACCAAATAATGCGACTAGACCTCTATAAACCAAAATCCACTGGCTTACTTATATATTATGCTTCATTATTAAAATGTAAAAGGCTAGTTAATTTTGAAAATTATGGTGTTGAATCTGTCTGGATTGAAATAAGTATGAAAAATAGTCAACCGCTTGCAATAGGCTTTGTCTATAGAAACCCATCAGAAACCACTGATTGGCAGGACAGATTTAATGCAATAATGGATGAAGTAACCATTCTAGGTCATGAGACAATTATTTTTGGAGATTTTAAAATTGTTCTGTTAAAAACAAAATCGAAGTGGTATCAAAACTATATGTCACATAATTTAGAACAACTAATCGATAGACCAACACGCATAACCGAAAATTCCGCTACTCTAACAGATCATATTTACACAAATGCAAAACAATCCATTATCGAACTTTGTTCCTCTCCCTATGGCTGCAGTGATCACAACCCAAGTTGCCTTACTTGGTTCAAAAACCGTGTAAAAATTCCAAAAGTAGGTCATAAAGTTATTTACTACAGGAGCTTTAGAAACTTTAAAGAAGAAGATTTCCTTACTGACCTTTCTGAAGCACAATTTGACATCATCTATCAAATCAGAGATCCAAATAAAGCAGCTGAATTTTGGATTGACACGTTTACCTCTGTATACAACAAACACGCCCCTTTTATAAAGAAAAGGATTAAACATGAAACAAAAACTCCATGGATAACTAAAGAAATTGACACAGAAATTAATAAAAGAAATCATTTGAGTAATTTCGGAACAAATGAAGAATTCAGAAAACAAAGAAATAAAGTGACGTCATTAAAACGGATATCGAAACGTACTTACTTTAGAAAAATGTTAACTTCTACCAAAGATACCAGGCAAATTTGGAAAGCAGTTAACATATTAACTAATAAACATGTGTCAAAAAGTCAGCAAATGAGCTCAGACATCTGCAGATCAACTAAATAATCATTTTGCAACCATAGCAGATAGAATCATATTAAATGATAAATCTAGTGAAAATGATCTCAATTATTTAGAACAATACATCCATTCTAAGGATATTCGTGTTCCATTTTGTCTGAAACCCATGACCGTTTTAGATGTTAGTAAAGCCTTGTCTCCTTCAACCCAATCAAATACTCGTGATTTAGATGGTATCGAGACAAAAATACTTAAGTTGCCATGTCCTGTTATCACAGATACTTTGACATACTTATACAATTTATACGTAGATAAACAAACTTTTCCTCTAACATTTAAGGAAGCTAAAGTTATTCCTCTGTATAAAACCGGCGATTCTTCAAACCCATCAAATTACAGACCGATATCCATTTTATCAGCCATTGCAAAACCGATCGAAAAACACATGCATAAGTCTCTGTATTCTTATTTCGCTGATAACAAACTTCTCCACGAAAGTCAGTCGGGCTTTCGAAAACATCATTCTTGCCACACAGCCCTCATACAGCTTATGGACAGTCTTCTTTGCAGCATAAACGAGAATAAATTTGCAGGTATTCTCTTCGTAGACTTTGAAAAAGTTTTTGATGTCATCAACCATTCTTTGTTGTGCCGTAAACTTGAATTTCACAAACTGACTCCAGAATTCATAAGTCTTATTTCATCTTTTTTATGTGACCGAAAACAATTAGTAGCTGTAGCTGACAAATTGTCAACATTTATGCCTGTCAGATATGGTGTTCCACAAGGCTCTGTGTTAGGACCTCTTTTGTTTACTGTTTACGTTAATGATTTGCCTTGTTTTGTTACATCTAAATGCGAAATGTTTGCAGATGATACATCTCTTCACGAAAACGACTCTGATGCCTATGAATTAACAATTAAGCTTCAGGCAGATATCGATAAACTTACTGAATGGACACAACTAAACCATATGTCTTTAAATGCTATTAAACAAAGTGCATGTATGTATCTACAAGACAAAAACGACAAAAACTGAAATCAAATTTTCAGCCTTTACTCATATCCAACTATAAAGTTGAGGAAGTCAGTTCACACAAAACACTAGGTGTCATTATTGACAAAGATTTATCTTGGACTGAACATATAACATTCTTAGCAAAACGCCTTTCAAAAAAAAAATTTCAGTTGTCTCGGATAAAAAAATTTCCTCGATGGCCACTCTCGAAAACTTTTTTTTTCTGTGCACATATTTTGTCATTAATTGATTATGCATCAACCCTTTGGAACAACTGTAGTGAACATAATTTAAAATTAATTCATCGTCTGTACAAACGAGCATTGAAATTAGTATTGTTAAAATCGAGCTCCCTAACTGATGAAGATTACAAACAACTCAAAATATTAACCTTCCCAAACAGACTCTTTTTCAATAAAGCCCTTTGTATGCATAACGTTATTAATGGAACAGCTCCCCAAAAGATTACAGAAACATTTAGAGTCAATTGCCATAGACATAATCATTTATTGTCCATTCCTAGACCACGCAACAATTTATACAAATCCAGGTTTGTATATTCAGGTGGAAATCTGTGGAATAAACTCACAAAACCTTAAAAAATACAAAAATTAAAAAACACATTTAAGAAAAATTGAAAGATTATCTCATGAATCGTTAACCACATATCATACTGGAAAAATGTCCATCCTGTGCAGAAAAGAAATACATTGGTAAAGATATACACTTCGTGAATGTAACCATAGGGGCGGCAATGAGCATTGATACCTTTTACGTGAATGGAAGTGGGTGGGGAAAAGGGGAGGAGAGGGGAGGGGGTAAGACGGTATGTTTACTTTTCTTTTGATGAAAGGCATTGTACACGATTTGATTTGTTTTCTTTCTTTCTTTTTTCATAGACGGCTTGATGTAAAAAAAAAAAAAAAAAAAAGCAGATATGCTGCTTATTCAATGTTTCCATCTCTAAATAAAATTTTGACTTTAACTTTGACTTTCACACACACACACACCACACACACACACACACACACACACACAATAAACATGTTATATTTGAATCGTGAACCAGAAAAGACATGTCACAAACGAGACACGAAACAGAGCTGCGTACGAAACAGATCAAGTGTGCATGCCTAACTTTTAGGTTCAGAGAGACATATGATTATTTTAGTTTTGTTGAACATTTTAAAGGATCGCTCCTCGTCACAGTGTATTTGTGTCAGCTGACATATGTGCGGGTGGCAGAAGTATGTACTGGTTCTTGTAGTTTCCAGATAGCCTCAGGACCTTTTGGAAAATGCAGAATGCTGTCGCTAGGCACTAAACTTGTGTCTAGAACATCAGATGCATTTCATTTGGTCGCTATATAATGACTCTCGAACTGTCAAGAATATTTCATGCATTCTGATTGGCTACACTACCCAATGGCTCTAGAACTTTCGATTTTATATACAGTAAATAATCGGGGTCTTGGTCGTTTGACAGGGAGTATCAAATGCGCGAAAATGATCCAGGGGAAGTAAGCAAATTGTGTGTGTGAGGCACAGAAACCTGGAAAGCACTAAAAATCCAACACAAGTGGAAGAAGATGCGTTTCTGGTTACAGTAGAAAAAAAATCAAGCAGCACAAATTAAATATCCACACAACCATTATGCTCTCTCTCTCTCTCTCTCTCTCTCTCTCTCTCTCTCTCTCTCTCTCTCTCTCTCTCTCTCTCTCTCTCTGTAGCTGTTTCTTTCTGTCCTTGTCTCTACCTCTGTCTCCCCCCCCCTCTCTCTCTTTCTCTCTTCTGTCTCGTCTCTCTCTCTCTCTCTCTCTCTCTCTCTCTCTCTCTCTCTCTCTCTCTCTCTCTCTCTCTCTGCCGTAGTTTTGTCTACGGGATAGTTTAGTTCTCTCGTTCGCTGTGAGAGAACGTTGTTTGAAATGTCTTACCAAACACAAGTGGCGAGCAAGTGTACTGGATTTGCAGAATTACAAAAAACCCCTACACACACGCACACACATGCGCGCGCGCGCGCACCCACACACCCACACTCTCTAGCACACATGCACGCACGCACACACAAATACATGGATAGATATATAGAAAGACAGACAGAACAGACATATAGATCAATAGACAGAAAGACAGACAGACAGACAGGTAGATAGACAGACAGACAGATAGATAGATAGACAGACAGACAAACAGACAGATAGATAGATAGATTGATAGATCGATAGCTAGCTAGATAGACAGACAGATAGACAGGCAGACAAACGGACAGATAGATAGATAATAGATCGACCGACAGACAGACAGACAGATAGATAGAGAGATAGATAGATAGACGGATAGATAGATAGGTTAAAAAGTGGCATCTCCCATAACCTGTTGGCCATAGGGACAGTGAACTGTCAGAGGTTCACCGTGTTCTGGGCGCTGCGTGATGGTAGACAGGAATGGTTTTCAAGCCGATAATGTCCGATCCTACTACGTGTGGTTCGCACTCAGCGCGCGCGAGGAGAGAGAGAGAGAGAGAGAGAGAGAGAAGAGAGAGAGAGAGAGAGAGAGACAGACAGACAGACAGACAGACAGAGACAGAGACAGAGACAAAGACAGAGAGACAGAGAAGACGATGGTTTTAACAAGCACGTCTCTGATTCAACTTCTGCCTAAACTCCACATTCTCTCCAATTTCAAACTAAAATCCGTTGTTTTCAGGCCGCAGGTTTGAAGTAAGAAAACATTAACCAAAAAAAAAAAAAAAAAAAGTTGTTATTTTTCCTTGCAACTTTTTTCTGATCGTGCGTGAAAAGCTAGGAATTCTCTTCTTCTGTAATGCTTATTGTTCACTGTATTTGGGAGGGCAGATTTGCAAATGGCAGCTACCACAGGTTTATTTTTAGAAAAGGGAAAACTAGCCTATCTTGCCATTTGAATCGTAGTTTTCATTGATCCTTGTATGATAAACAGCGCGTGAAGAAAATGTATATTTTTATTTGTAGGTGAAGCTTGACGTATGAAAAAGTAGTACATGCTGTTTGATGATTTACTGGTGTCGGAAGAAGGAATTGTGCATGCAAACCGTAGCATATTCTGCTTACTGGTGCAGCATGTTGAGTTGTAAACGAAAGTAAGAAAGAACGGATTTCATTAATGCATGGAAAAATGGTGATATCTCAGTTTATCGAAACTGGATGGTCGAATTGGGTATGATGATAAGTAACGTTTCTTTAACTTGTTCAAGATGAACGAGTTGTCAATGAATCACGGCGAGAGAAGGTGACTTGTTAATTGAAAAACGAAAACAAAATACGTAATGTATCTCGTTTAGCGACAGAATGAAAGAGTTAGGACAGAAGGAAAGATTCAATAAATGTGTATCTACAGGTATAGGGTAGAAGAGTTATGCATGGAAACGCAGCATTAGTGTGTCACTGTTCAGTGATGATTGAACAAGTTCTCTATGACCAAAAAGCGCTTTGTACTGCTACACAATACTGACTAGACGAGTCAGGTGATGAAAGTATGCAGTCCGCATGATTACACAATGCTAACTGAAAGAGCTGCCCATTAAAACAACAATAATGCCTTCTGAATGTTAATGTTATT
>CM065737.1:25004467-25009467 GCA_033310375.1 Conus canariensis | reverse complement strand
TCAGTTGAAGTACACAGACTAATCCTATATACGTTACATTAGTATATTGACCAGTAAGTCTATCCATCTGTACATAAAGACAGTAGCCGGGCATGTTTTGCTGCATTTTGGTCATTATCATTACTATTTTTTGTGAAGCAGAAAAAAATGAGAGAGAGAGAGAGAGAGAGAGAGAGAGAGAGAGAGAGAGAGAGAGAGAGATTATTTTTTTCTCTTTTTCATTGGCTGTTGAGAAGGCTTGTGCGGCCCTAAATTGTTCCATGAACCAAAATGCACTTACAGCCCAGAAAAAGAAATGGCTAACGTGTGCAATGATATTTTTTCCTTTAAACAATGCTTTCTTTTTGAGACACAGAAGAAAGATGTTGTATCAGAAGGGAGTTTAATTTGAAATTGGCTAGGCTATTTCTTGAACTTCGTTGCATTATATGCCGCTCACAGACTTGCCTTAGTAAATATCCTGTAAATATGAAATGAGGCAGGGAACAGTAAACAATAAACAATTAACAAGTAGGGTAACTCTTGCTCCCACATGAAAACATAACTCCAAAGGAATGCTGCTTACGACACACGAATCGCCTTGCAGACATGACGGCACGCATCAAACAAGGAAACATCCGGGGATGTTGTCGTAAGCAGCATTCCTTTGGAGTTATGTTTTCTTGTGGGAGCAAGAGTTACCCTACTTGTTAATTGTTTAAATATCCTGTCTTAGCTAGGTTATAGTACAACACTAAGCGAAATGCAGCTCGTCTTCATAGTGGATACATCCCATCATCCAGGTGTACTTACTGTTACGGTGATAGTGTTGCTCTTCCAGCAAAAGGCACACGACACGGAACGAACAAGCTCCAGCCAAGGAATGCTTGTTCCCGTGCTGCACGCCCAATTTTAAACCGCCCGACACGAGAAGATCGTATACAAACCCTCTGACATCACGTGATTTCGACCACTTCAGGCTGAGAAAACGATGGCACAATGCGGTTCGACAGTGTTATAAAATCAGCATCCTGGAACGGTACTCAAATGTTTCGTTTCAGCTCCCATGTATATATGTATGCCTAGTGATGAAATACGCTGCCCCAGGGATTATCAGATCAGGGTGAACACGGTTTTGACACCTCCTCCCAGGTTTAGCCATACTCATACGTACTCATAAATTTTCGATAACTCAGTCTTTTTCAGACGTTACGAACGGCAGATTAAAAAAAAAAAGTACACAAAACACCATTCCCCTGATAGCAAACAGCATGACAGCTCGTTTTGCTTTTTTACGTTGCTGTTTGTAACGTCTTTAGACATATTTGTCGAAAATTTATTTGTTCTGTATTTGTCACAAGCGGTCCCCATGTGGACACTCACATGCACACAGACACAATCATAATAATTATTTTCTTCTTTTTCTTTTCTTCTTCTTCTTCTGTCTATTCGCGCCTCACAACTTTTGGCATGAGGAGGTTTTCATCACTGCTCTTTTTGTTCTTTTTCCCAAATTTTATCCAGGAAGACCTCCCTTTTATACAAAGTGTTGATAGTATTGTCGCAAAAAAAATGTATACATATATCTAGGTCACACTGACCTCAATTCATTCGCCAATGTCACAAACTTCTTTTTCAGGTCACACAGTCGATGAAGTTGCCTTATATAAACAACAAATTATTTTGGGTTCACAGACCCCAGTGCTCTTTAAATTTCCCAATGGAAAAACAAAAAGTTTACTTTCAAAATGGAGTGACTGAGGGCAGTCAATGAAGCTAAATTTAGGAAGAGAGGGGTTTAGTTTCCGCCAAGGACCAAGGACATTGAGAAACAAAGCACAGGACAAGACACAATGCATTTCGACCTCTTGGGGCTTCTTCAGGCAAAAAAAAAAAAAAGGACAATACAAACAAAGAACGAAGAGTGACTTATCTATCCATGTGTTCAGAAAAAAAAATGGCCGCCAGACGGAAACGACGGAGGGGATTATGGGAGAGGAGAAGGAGGGCGGGTGGGTGGGGGGAGGGGGGAGTGAACCGATGGGGTTTGTAGGTTGTGTAGCTGGTTTAGTGGAGTGGTATGATATATTTGTGACGGTTGTGGTTAAGGTGGATTGATAACAGTGCTAAGTGTGTGTGTGTGTGTGTGTGGGGGGGGATATATATATATATATATATATATATATATATATATACATATATATAATAAAATAAATTGATAATACAATAAAAAATTTAGAAAGGATAGTAATGATAATAATGATAGCAGTAGTAATCATAAAAAAAAAATAGATGAATAAAATGAAAGTAATTGTAATTAAAAAAAAAGGAATGAAAACAAGTAAGTGAATAAAATAAATAAATGATTTTGCTGGATGGTGAAGGAGGTGATAGTAGTTATCCGTGGGTAGTTGTATAAGGTGTGTGGGTAATGTTAATAAGGGAGGGAAGGGGATGGAAATGATTAATGGGTGATAAGGTATAATGGGGGGGGGGGGGGGGGGGGTAGAGAAAAAAAGGGGTGGATGGGATGGGTGGGGAGGAGGGTAATGTGTGTGTGTGGTGGGGGGTGGGGGGTGGGGGGGAGAAGAGAGAGAGAGCTCATATCTTTCCATCAATTATGGGGTGGGGGGTATGGGTATGGGGGGTTGGGAAGTTCATACAAATAGTGTTGTTGAAAAAGTAAACAATGCTATGGGATGATGTTCATTGTAACAGGTGAAATAATGTGTTGGCATTAATATGCTCATGTTGGTTGAGAAAAGATAGGAATGATCAATGAAAAACAGGGTATCATGTGTTACACACACACACAACACACACACACACACACACACACACACACACACACACACACACACACACACACACACACACACACAAAGTGGGGGGGGGGGGGGGACCACATGTAAACAGTATTCTGGGTGAGTTATGATCATAATGAGACTAACTGTGGAAAGTTTCCACACACATATTCACACACACACACACACACACACACACACACACACACAACACGCACACGCACACACACACCACACACACACACACACACACACATCCTCACACACACACATATATACACACTCATTTAAACAAAATCATCATTAATCAGTCACTGATGGGTGATGATCATATGAGATCAACAGCACTATAGGAAGGTCTTCTTCTCCGTTCACTTAGGCAGGAATCCTGGAGGTACTGGCAAAGGCTGCTGTATGGTGAAGGCCCTCCAGTGGTCAATAAAGTTTTGCACTCATCGGTGTGTTGGCAGGCTAGGTTTCTCCTTTGAGTGTTGTTGGGAAAAAAAACTTTACTTTCTTTCCAGTCAGCAAAGATAACACATTCTTTCCGTGAGGACAGTCATCACATCAAATTTTCAAATCAAAATTTCTCTGGTCAACAGACATTCCAGAGCATCTCAAGAGCTGCGAGGGGCCACGAGGGGCTATGTCCAAGTCATAGTTTCAACATACAGGGTGCACGCCCCTAGGATCAATGGTATACGAGCCTACAAAAAGAATAGTTGAGAGTTCAATTCTCTCTCCATCTTCTTTGTCCTCCTCTTCTCCTCGTGTCTAATCTCTCTCCTTTTTTCCTGACTCTTGACTCTCTCTCTCTCTCTCTCTCTCTCTCTCTCTCTCTCTCTCTCTCTCTCTTTGCTGTCATCTCTGTCCGTTTCTCTCTCTCTCCCCTCTCTCTCTCTCTCTCTCTCTCTCTCTCTCTCTCTCTCTCTCTCAACCATTTGTCTGTCTGTCTGTCGATCTGTCTGTCTGTCCGTCCGTCTCTCTCTCTCTCTCTCTCTCTCTCTCTCTCTCTCTCTCTCTCTCTCTCTCTCTCTCTCTCTCTCTCTCGTGTGAGTGTACGGAAATTGTGAGCAAGGATGTTTAGCACAGCAACCTTTCAATTCTCACTTTTTCCTTCCTTTCTTTTCTCTTCTTTATTAGAACGTCTACTTAACAATTTTTTTGTTTTCTTTTTAGTTTATAATGACCAGCAACAGTGCCTTTGTCGAAAGCCGCTAGTGTTCATGTGGGCATTTGTGCTGCCTCGTTTTCATTGTTCTGAATGTTGTTTCTCTTGGCTGAAGAAGACCTAAGAGGTCAAAACGCGTTGTGTTTTGTCTTGTAATTTGTTTGTCCCTATTATCTGGCGGATTTACTTTAAATTCATTTTGAAATTTGATTCAGATTTCCGTCTGCAATCACCTCACTTTGAAAGTAACCTGGTTTTGTTTTGTTTGTTTTGTTTTGTTTTGGTGTGGTGCTTTTCATGTTGAACAAAAGGCAAATGTCTGTTTCCCCTCTCCCCTCTTTTACTTCACTACCTGAACCCTTAGAATGGTCAAAATCAGGAAATAAGAATTGCTTATTAAAACAAATGATACTCATTGTAGGGCCTACAGTGTATTTGTGTGATTGTGTGATTTGTCTGGGGAACATTAATTACTGCAAGGATAAAGTATATCCAAATCAACAGGCAAAACAAGGTGTGAATTAACTCTGAATTTATACACAACTCAAAATAGATAAGTGAGCTTTCAACATACAAAACAAGGTGTGAATGAACTCTGAACTGATACACAACACGAAACAGATTAGTGAACTTTCGACAAATATGTCTTCTTCAGTCGTAACGATTAAAGGACATAACAATTGCTCACAACAATACTCCCCAGATTACAGTCAGTATGAGAATACATGAAAAGCAAACAAACAAAACAAAACAAAACAAAACAAAATTAAACAAACAAACAAACTTACTGGTCAAAAATCACTCGTGTATTTCTCATTGTGTATTGAATAAACGTAACTTTGCATCTTATTTGTACGTTTGTTTGAATTTTGCCTATTTTTCGGTCAAACTGCGGCCTGTTTTAACCTTCTGTAGATATCATCGCCGTGTTCTTATGACAAGACCTGTTTTAAATCATGATAACAATGATTATGACTTTTGACCCACGAAACCTCCTATACTTTCATAGCAGAAGTGGATCATAGTGACATAAACGTCGTATAAAC
>CM065737.1:24994467-24999467 GCA_033310375.1 Conus canariensis | reverse complement strand
TGTTGTTTACTGTATTCAGTCAGGATTATATCGGCCACTCTCCCCTCTTCACCCGTTCTACCCTCCCCGCCCCCACGAATACACACAAAACCACCCTGAGTGAAAATACTTAGCCCGTCCACTATTTCACATTGCAACAAAAAGTAATCAACATTGTAACCCCCCCCCCCCCCCGCCCCCCACCCCCGTAAAAAAAAAACAAACAAGCCAACAAAAAGAAAATAAAAGAATCGAAAAGAAAAAGAAAAAAGAAAAGAAAGGTCAAAGAGAACAGGGGAAAAAAATCAAGGAAAAAAAAAACGGAAATGATATACAAACCATCGCTGACATCGAAAGCATAGTGGACGGCCTCTGAACTCAGCCCTGCAATACGGTCGATTCCAAACGTAGGACAGGCTCCCTCCAGTTCCTCGAAGAGCTTTTCCGCCTGCTTGATATCTACTTCCGCTTCCGGCGAGCATGGGAGCTGGGCGTTCCGCTTCCGTCTTCCGATTTGACCCAGTACAGTGCTGACAGTGTTGACAACATTTGGCCCATGTGTTTGAATGAAGCTCTTCACTCTCTGTAGACAACAAAGAGGTTTTTTTTTTTTTTTTGGGGGGGGGGGGGGGGGGGGGGGGGGGGGGGGAGAAGGAATTCAAGAGCATCAACATGATTACTGTCACAGAGAGACGATTTGCGCAACAGTCGGCAAGAGTCACTTTTTTCTTCTTTTTTTTTTAAACTTCGATTTGAATGTCAGGGAAATGTGACTCGATTGAGGTCAAAAGCAGGAGAGAGAGAGAGAGAGAGAGAGAGAGAGAGAGAGAGAGAGAGAGAGAGAGAGAGAGAGAGAGCAGAGCGCACACACGCACACACATACACACACACACACACACACACTCTCTCTCTCTCTCTCTCTCTCTCTCTCTCTCTCTCTCAAAAGATATGCCGGGATCTATACGAAAATAAAGCGGGTATACGAAAGAGGCGGGTTTGAAAATACGTTTTGACGAGTGTTTTTTTTTTTTTTTTTTAAATGTATGTATAAAAAGTGCGATTGCAATAACAGATCCCAGATTTCTGATAATCGCTGAAGCCACTTTAAAGCAAGCCCAGTATATACAAACACCACACACACACACACACACACACACACACACACACACACACACACACACACAACACACACACACACCACACACCACACACACACCACACCTCGAAGACGTGCTAGCCAGCCAGACTTACATCCACTGCTTTCTTGACAGCGGACTTGGCTTTGTTGAACGTCCTACGGAACCAACCCGCCTCGGAGTGAGCCACCAGAAGTGTCGCCACCAGCAACAGCACCAGCACTGACTTCCGCATCTGAAACATCACATTCATGGAGACTGATAGAGTTAGAAAGACTGCGCTCTGCTTGCCGTCGAGGGGCGACGAGAGAGAGCAGAGTATTTCCCCTTCTTCTTCTTTTTTCTTTTTTTTTGTTGTTGTTGTTGTTGTTGTTGTTGTTGTTGTTGCTCTCTCTCCTTCTCGATTGTCTCTCACGCACCATGCAGATTTGTCGGTCCCGTTACTGGTGAACATTCTAATGCGAACTTTAGTATTTTCACGTTCGGTACAGAGCGTAGTATTTCCCCTTTCTTATACATACAGGGTCCTGCAGTCATGATTCTGTCTCCGCCCATCCTGGGCAACCAGCTGTCCACAGCTGCGGCATGCTTTTGGTTATCAGCCGCTGGACTTATACAATCCATTCGGGGTTTTTGTTAGGGGCGCTGCAATGATGCGCGCAGCACAGCTCTCTCCATCTCTGACGAGTGTAGGCAAGAACTCAGAACGCAGAAACCGTTTGTTGATCAAGAATTGAGATTTTAGGCAGAGCCTGATCTTCCTATCCGTCCTGGCTGAGCTAAATCATGCAATGAAATTCAAAGACAAGAAAATGAAAAGAAAAAAAAAAGAAAAAAAAGGAGAGAAAAAAATAAGCACACAGAATTATGGAGGACATCATTCGCACACACACGCGTTTGTATTAAAAAGGCTTGACAAAGCATGCATTTGTATTCAATCATAAGATACAGACAACAACAACAAAATTGGGATTGGGGGTTGGGGGGATGGTGGGTGAGGACAGGGGAGGATGGGGATGGGTGTGTAGGGTGGGGCAACGGTTGAAAAAGGAAGAAAAAAAAAGTGGTTAGATAAACAGTGTCTGTATGCCGATGTTTGCTGTATGTTTGTGATTGTTGGTGGAGTTCGCGACCAGACGAAGATGATGATGGTGATGGCTTTGGTTGAGGCATGGACCTAGGTCAAAGTCTTTGAGGGGAAAGGCATTTGAGGCTTCACTTCTCTAAAGGGTCAGCAATGCGAGGCTATGGGGAACGATCCGAGAGTATTATTATTATTATTACTAGTAGTAGTAGTAGTAGTAGTAGTAGTAGTAGTATCATTATAATTATTATTTTCTTTTTGCGCGGTGTATTTCCCGCAGCACACACTTTTGATACGAATGACAGCCCATAGCTGTGTACAGTATAGCTGCAGAGATCATCCTTTGAGTTAGTCTGAAATGAGTAATTTTGGCAGGACCCGTTAGCCGCAGTTTTTTTTTTCTTTTTACCCTTTTCTCAAGGTCGAGGATTGAACTTCACGATATTGCCCTTTTGGTCATAATTGTAGGAGGCAGAGATAGCGGTAACTATGCGATTCTGGCTGGACTAGAGTGACCTGTTCATGTCAGGGCTGCAGTCTGATACCCACACTTTGTTTCGCGTTTAAAATGTGACTTTTGGTGTGTGTGTGTGTGTGTGTGTGTGTGTGTGTGTGTGTGTGTGTGTGCGTGCGTGCGTGCGTGCGTGGTGTGTGTGTGTGTGTGTGTGTGTGTGTGTGTGTGTGTGCTGTGCGTGCGTGCGTGCGTGTGCGTGGGGTGTGTGTGTGTGTGTGTGTGTGTGTGTGGTGTGTGTGTGTGTGTGTGTGTGTGTGTGTGTGTCCACACGCGCGCGCGCGCGCGTGTGTGTGGTCAGCAATACGAGATTATGGGGAACGAGCCGAAGGTATTATTATCATTATTGTTATTATTTTTTTTTTGCGCGGTGTATTTCCCGCAGCATGCGCTTTTGATACGAATGATAGACCATAGCTATGTACAATATGCTGCAGAGATCATCCTTTGAGTCAGTCTGAGATGAGGCATCTTCGCAGTAATTTTGGCAGGACCAGTTGCCTGCAATTTTTTTTTTTTCTTTTTCCTCTTTCCTCAAGGTCGGGGATTGAACTTCATGATCTTGCTCTTTTGGACATGACTATAGGAGGCAGAGACAGCGGTAACTATGCGATTTTGGTTGGACTAGAGTGACGTGTTCATGTCAGGGCTGGAGTCTGATACCCGCACTTTGTTTCGCGTTTAAAATGTGACTTTTGGTGTGTGTGTGTGTGTGTGTGTGTGTGTGTGTGTGTGTGTGTGTGTGTGTGTGTGTTTTGTGTGTGCGTGCGTGCGTGCGTGCGTGCGTGCGTGCGTGCGTGCGTGTGTAGTGAGTGTGTGTGTGTGTGTGTGTGTGTGTGTGTGTGTGTGTGTGTGTGTGTGCGTGCGTGCGTGCGTGCGTGCGTGCGTGCGTGCGTGCGTGCGTGTGAGTGAGTGTGTGTGTGTGTGTGTGTGTGTGTGTGTGTGTGTGTGTGTGTGTGTGTGTAAAGAGCTCACCAAAGGATGGAATTATTGAACAAGCAAATTTACTTTACCATTATGAAAAAAAATGTGGCGTTAAAAGTGGACGAAAGTCCACGAGAAGATAGTTCACATCTCCATATGAGTATCCACGCGACTGGGATAGCACTCTTTTGTAGCAGGAAAAGAATCATCTGGCTGCCAGACAACAGTATTACGATGCCAGAGGTCTGCCGCCTAAACGCGCTCACATTTGACAAGGGAAGTAAACGCCGCTGATACAAAAACCGATTCAGTCTGTCAGAAGTTGCTTCCCCTGGTATCTTAGTGACGGCTTTCCTATTATGCCGTTTTGTTACTCGGTTTTCATATTGTGTAAGAAGCCTATATGGTAGAATATCAACAGAAGTTATCCGAACCGTGATGAAAGGAACCGTATAACTTTTAACTGACCATCATTTTTTGTTTGTTTGTTTGCTGTCCATCGTTTTCTGTTGAAGTTACTCACAATGGCTATGCTATCGACATCCCCCAAGGCATAGTTTGCAATAATAATGGTATAAAAATAATGATGATAATATCAATATTTATTATGATAATGACTAGAGGGTATTCGGAAATGTGTAGACCTATGCCAAGATCAAACAGATACCGCATCTGCGCTGTTAACAGAATCCTATGCAAAATTAATTTAAAAAAAAAAAAAAAAGGAAGTGTGTGTATGTTACTAGGATAAAAAGTCGATAGACAAGAATTCTTTGACCGTAAATGCTATGCTCTTTGAAAAAAAAAAAATTGAAAAAGATAGCAAATTCAAACATTGTCAGCCCAAATATCTAACTGAGAAGGGAGACTACTCACTCTCACTTTCCTTTAATAATTTCAACCAAAGATGGTTTAACTATGAGCATCTTTCTCATTTAAACTCTCGTTTCTGGAATGCCCATAAGTATTATGAATTAAAGAATATGTATCATCATATCAATCGAAGCATTTTAAATGTGGATCCCACAACAACAAACAACAACAAAGTATGGTTAAACAGAATCTAAATCAACGGGATTTCCATGTATAATTTTCAGCCTGTCTTCAGCTCTCGTTTGCATACGATTATCTGATCATGTATATGCATGTGTGTAGGAAGTAGAGGGGGTGGCGCTGGGATCAGTAGAATCTATTGGCTGTTCATTTGCATGTAGTTCCATTTCCTCATTCTGCTGCCTAGTCATGCCACAACCTGGAATATTCTTCAGTGAAAATACCAATATAAAACAGTAAGAAAAAAAAAGTGCTAAGACGAACGAAATGTTACTTGAGGAAGAAGTTAGAAAAAAGGTAGAGAGAGAGAGAG
>CM065737.1:24979467-24989467 GCA_033310375.1 Conus canariensis | reverse complement strand
CCAGTCATATAGACATGAAGACGTCAAATCTGCCAAAGAATGTCCAAGTCGGACACGAAGATGTCAAGTCTGCTACAGAATGCTTTGTCAAAGCCAGATACTTTCTGTTCCAAATTAAGTACGCCTCATTCTCCAACTGCCTTTGCTATACAGTATTAAACAGACATGTTTCAGGTACTCTTTGTCTTACCTTCATACACTGCAAACCACTTGTTTTCATCCATGCCACATAGCTCCTCCGAATCCACTTCCGCAGTCTGCATTTGCGAGCACACGAAGAATGTGCCCGCTCGTATTTGACAATACAGGCGAAAATGGCGGCCTGAATTACATACGCCCATGAGCAGTTCTGTTGTACGCAAATCAGTGAAGTTCGGAATTCGGCTTATTTCTGTTTTGAATTCCTGGACGCTGCATGCTCCGAAATATCTTATTCTGCGATGTCAGATTGACTTGGTTCGAGGAACACTGATTCCCTTTGTCCTACCTACCTTGAATCTGTAGGATGTTCACAGTGTCGTTTCTCATCATTTGTTCTGAGGAGAGTTCATTGCGTCTGTGCCAAGTTGGGGCTAACGCCTTTCCAGCTGTCCATCCTGACTCCTTGGTCGCTAAAACAAAGGTCCTTGTTTTATGGCATGGACGAAGCAGAAATCGACAGCATTTTGAAGTAAAGACTATTTAAAGTCTTGCCAGCTTTGTCTTTTACAAGGTATATTCTCTAAACTTCGCATACAGCATCTGACTAGCATGTACCTGTCTGTTAAATTCATCCTTTCCGTTCAGTAGTTCTCAAAGCCTTATTGCCCCAGCATCTTGGTGAATATTTCAGTCTTGTCATCTTTTCCATTATTGGAATACTCTCCTTCGTGCCTGTACGTACAAGCACTCAACTCATATGATGCCGTACCATGTCTGCCTCTAGGTACCTCTTATATAATTCTAAACCATGTCAGTCTGTCTCACTTCTCATAATGGTACCAACCACATCTCCATTTGTATGTTACTTCTCGTATGGAACTTCAGCATCTGCCTCTGTATATAATTTCTCATGTGGTACTTAACCGTCTCCATCCGTATTTTTCTTCTCACATGGTACCGAACTGTCTCCATCTGTATCTCGCTTCTCATATGGTACCAAACCATCTCCATCTGTAACTCATTCCTCAAATGGTGCCAAACCATCTTAATTTCTAGCTCACTCCTCATATGGTACCAAACCATCTTCATCTGTATTCACCTCCCTCTCACGTAGTTTAAACCATCCCCATCTGTACTTTACATCCCATAGGACACCAGACCATCTCCAACAGTAATTCACTATTCATATAATAGCACATCATCTCTCTGTAGTTAGTATAATGTGGTAGTAAACAGTTTACACATGTAGCCCGCCTGTCATGGAGTGCTGAAACATCTTCATATGTTGCGCACCTATTACTTGATACTGCACATTTTATCTCTAGCGTACCTCTCATTAGATACCAAACCATCTTTGTCTGTAGCTAAATTTTTATATATACAGCTCACCTTTCATAGAGAGTAACACCGCGTAAATCTGTGGCGCAATATCTCATACGGTACTGCAACCTTCACTTACATCTTAACTCTGGCCTGGTATAAAAACGTCTGCGTATGTTGCTGATCTCTGACATAGTACTAAACCATTTACCTGTAGGTTATTTTTCTCACGGACTAGTTGAGAATGTGTGACGGGGTGAAGGTGTGAACTAGGTGAGACTGTGTGAAGGGGCAAGGGTGATGACTGGGTGAGATTGAGAAATGGTGAAGGCATGAACTAGCATTAACAGTGAAAGGTGAGGGTGGAAACTCGGTGAAACTGTAAGGGGGCGAGAGTGGGGACTGTGTGAGACTGTGAAGGGATGAGTGTGGGGAATGGGTGAGACTGCGAGGGAATGAGAGTGGGAGAGGGGGGGGGGGGGGCTTGGTCAGACTGTGTGAAAGGGTGAGGGTGTGGACTTGGTGAGATTATGTGAAGGGTGAAGGTGAGAACCTGGTGAGACTGGGTGAAGGGATGAGGGTGAAGATTTGGTGAGACTGGGTGAAGGGGTGAGGGTGGGGATTTGGTGAGACTAGGTGAAGGGGTGAGGGTGGGGATTTGGTGAGACTGGGTGAAGGGGTGAGAGCGACGACCTGGTGAGACTGAGGACTACGTGAAAACTGCTTAAGACCATGAGAGGGTGACAATGGGTATTAGGTGTACTGTGTGATGGGGTGATGGTTGGGGACCTGGGGAGATCAGGTGAGACTGTGTGAATGTGGAGAGACAAGGGATGAGGGTGGGGGCTAGGTGAGACTTGCGAAGAGGTAAGAGTGGAGACTAGTTGAGATTGTGCTAAGGGGGTGAATATGGAGATAAGGTGAGACTGTGTGAAGAGGTGAGGGTGCAGACCAGGTGATACTTTGTGAAAGGATGAGGACGTGAAGTGGGTTAGACTGTGTGACCTGGTGAGGATGGAGACCAGGTTAGACTGTTTAAATGGATGAGGGTGTAAACTAGGTGACAGAGTGAAGGTGTGAAGATGGAGACCAGGTGACACTGTGTAAAGGGATGAGGATGTAAACTAGGTGACAGAGTGAAGGTGTGAGGATGGAGACCAGGTGACACAGTGTAAAGGGATGAGGATGTAAACTGGGTGACAGAGTGAAGGTGTGAGAGTATGAAGCAGGTGAGACCGTGTGGAGGGATGAGGGTGGAGACCAGGTGAGACTGTGAAGGGACGGGGGTGGTTACTCTGTGGGGTGCTCACCTCAGTATTACTTAAACGTCTGCATCTGTAGCTGCTCTCTGACATGGCACCAAACCATTTAAATCACAGGCCGTTTCTCTTACGATGTAGTTGAGAGTGAGTGAAGGGGTGAACTAGGTCAGACTCTATGAAGAGCTGAGGGTAGGGACTGGGTAAAGTTGTGAAGTAGCGAGAGTAGGTGCCAGGTGAGACTGTGGAAGGGTGGAGGTGTGGACAAGGCGAGACTGTGTGAAGGGATAAGGGGAGGAAACTGCGTGAATGAGTGAGGGTATGAACTAGGTAAACTGTGATAGGATGAGTGTGGTGACTAGGGGAAGACTGTGTAAACGGGTGTGGGTGGGGATTACGTAAGACCATTTGAAAGGGTAAGGGTGGGAAATACATGAGACTGTGAAGGGGTGACGGTGAAGTCCAGGTGAGACTATGTGAAGTGATAAGGGCCGGGACTAGGTGAGACCGTGTGAAGGGTATACAGCAAGAAGTGGGTGAGACTGTGTGACAGGGTGACGATGGGGAATGGGTGAGAATAAGGGGGTGAGGGAAGGGACTAGTTGAGACTGTCTTAGGGTGTGAGCGTGGGGGGAAGGGGGGGGGGAGGAGTGGGGGGCTAGGCTAGACTGCATGAAGGGGTGAGGGTGGGAACCAGGTAAGAAGGTCTGAAATGGTGAGGATGGGAAATGGGTGATACTGTGTGAAGTGGTCAGGGTGTAGACTTGGTGAGACTATGTGAAGGGATGAGGGCGTGAACCAAGTGAGACTACATGAAGGGATGAGGATGTGAACAAGGTAAGACTATGTGAAGGGATGAGGGCGTGAACCAGGTGAGACTGTGTGAAGAGATGAGGGTGTGAACCAGATGAGACTGTGTGAAGGAATGAGGGTGTGAACCAGATGAGACTATGTGAAGGGATGAGGATGTGAACCAGGTGAGACTATGTGAAGAAATGAGGGCGTGAACCAGGTGAGACTATGTGAAGGGATGAGGGTGTGAACCAGGTGACTATGTGAAGGGATAAGGATGTGAACCAGGTGAGACTATGTGAAGGGATGAGGGCGTGGACCAGGTGACTGTTAAGAGATGAGGGTGTGAAGGAGGTGAGACTATGTGAAGGGATGAGGGTGTGAACAAGGTGGGACTATGTGAAGGGATGAAGGTGTGAACCAGGTGAAACTATGTGAAGGTGTAATGGTGGGGTTACTGGTTGAGACTGTGTGGGGTGAGTGTAACGACTGCGTGAGACTGCTTGAAGAGGTTAGCTCTCTAATATCTTGTTTGATTCGACGAAAGATTTTTGTGTGGAAGTAGATCCAGTTTTTAGGTGTTTTTGACACGGTTTGTTGAAATCTTATCCATTCTTTATTAAACAAACGGGTGTGGAACGATTTTGAACACATGATAGCCTGTTATGGTCCCCGTATGGTCGGCGAGGGAACAATTCAGTGAAGTGCATGAGGAAATGGGCAATAGTGTGCACGTGAAGGATTCAGTATGATGGTTGGGTAAGATTGTATGTGAAGGTGTGAAATTTTAGATCAGACGAAAGCAGGTGTAGAGAGTTAAGGGTGAGAATGGAAGAACGTTTATAGGGCTTTGGGCAGACACCAAGTGAGAGTGTGTGTATGGACTGAGTGAGCCTGTATGTTAAAAGGGCGAGAGTGGGAACAGGGGTGAGGGCTGAGGGTGAGGACTAGGTGAGGCTGTGTTGAGGCGAGCGTGGGGACGGGATTTGTCAAGGGGTGAGGGCTGGGCGACAGCGTATTTTAAGTGGCGGAGAAAGGAAGTAGCTGAGTGCACGCGGAGGAGGTGCGGCTTGAGACCGGATAAGAGAGTGAGTGAGAGGTGAGAGCTGGAACTTCTCGAGACTATTTTAATGAGTGAGACTGGGTGAGAGTGTCTGAATAGAGCAGAGGCTGGGAACTAGGGGAGTCTGTGTATTACAACCTAAGGGTGGGGACATGGTGAGACTGTAAGATAGGGACATGGTAAGAGCGCACGAGCGCGTGTCCATGCGCGCGCGCGTATGTATGTGTGTGTGTGTGTGTGTGTGTGTGTGAGAGAGAGAGAGAGAGAGAGAGAGAGAGAGGAGAGAGAGAGAGAGAGAGAGAGAGAGAGAGAGAGAGAGGGCGATTAGGAACTTATAGACAGTATTCATTGGGAAATGAGGACAGAATTGTTCGTAGAGCAAAGCGATCCAGTGTTCCTGCTCCAAAATTCCCCAGATCATCTTCCGTCCGAACAGCCCCGTTTACACTGCTGAGATCACAGTTTTGGTTCCGGTTCTCGAGAAAGTCCATCAGTCCAGTCATAAGGACTATATCATTCTGACCTCCTTTCTGTTCAAGAGGTTATAGCTGACCATGACTGTGACCACTCTGAACTCAGTTACTGCAATATCACAGAGACTACACTATTCTTACATGGGTTCTCGGTCACGTGGTATTTAGAGGTAGTAGGATAGTGGATTATCTGGCCAGGGAAGCTAAACATGAAAAAAACCCTCCAGATCATGTCTCATTTAAACTTAAAACTCTCCAATCATCTGCCATTGGTGGTTATAACGAAGAACGTTTGTGCCAATCGCACACACAAATTGCACCTTTTTTTTTTTTAACACACACCAGTATTCTTTTTATTTTTTAAAGGTGAGAAGCCCAGTGGTAATAGCATGAGATGAGCATTCACTATGAAACATAATGCAGTTGGTTTTGCATGACATTTGACATAAATGCTTTATAACGTACTCCGTGAAGTCGTTGTTTATAGATTTTCCACTTGATGCGATTAGGATTTTTTTTTTAATTTAAGAAAGGTATGTTTTTCAATTGATGTAAGATTTTTGCAGGAAATAGATGCAGTTGTAGGGTGGTTTTTGGTGGGTCTTGAGAATTCATTTTTATTGTTTGATTTTCCCCCCAACAGATGGGTATGGAACCGTTTTTGAACACGTAATAACCCTGATATAGCCCGTTGTGATTGGTATACTGTAATCAACTTGAATGAAGGGATGGGTGAAAGTGTGTAACAGAGTGGAGATGTTGACAGAGTGAGAGAGTATGTGAAGGGATGAAGTTTGGGACTTGGAAAAAAGGAGTGTCAAGGGGTGAGGGAAGGGGGGGGGGGGGAGAGGAGATTTGTTGACTTTTTTGAAGGGATGTGAAGACTGGGGGAGAGTGTGTGTATGGTAAAGGTGGGGACTGAATAAGAGCGCGCGCGCGCGCGCGCGCGCGCGCGTGTGTGTGTGTGTGTGTGTGATAGGTGAGGGTTCCGGGAACGTGTTGAGATTCGTCTAATATCACATGATTTTGCGAACAGACGTAAAATGAAACTACTTCTACTACGAGTGGAGATTGCCTTTGAATGACGGGGACATAAGCCTGGGTGAGAATGTGTGATTAAGACCGAGGGGGTTGATCAGATTAGACTGTGTTCTCATGCGTGAGGGTTGGGGCATGTCGAGACAGTGTGTTACGGAGTGAAGACGGGTTCTTGCAGGACTTGGGTAAAGAGGTGATAGTGGTGACTTGGCGATACTGTATGTTAAGGAATGAGGATGGCGATTTTGTGAGACCGAGTAAAATGGGTGAGGATGGGGATTTGCCGAGACTGTTTGTTAGGGGATGAGGATCGGGGATTTGGTAAGAATATATTCCGATGAGACTTGTGTGTTAAATGGTAAGATGGGGATTTGGTGAGACTAGATGAGGGTAAGGACAGGGTGAGAGCTTTTGTGTGTGAATGGTTGAGGGGTGCGAACATGGTGCGTGTGTGGGAGGAAGTGAGGTTTTATACTGAGAGGGATTTGTATGAAGAGATCATTTACTGATGGTTCCGAGTCTCGGAATTAAAAAGCACTATTTCTTTGAAAAAAAAATTATCAAAGCATTTTTCCTTCGAAGAACTTCATCTACGCTGCTGTAGCCCTGGTCCTGACAGGACGATCGATCAGTCCAAGCTTGCCCTCCCTGTCGTCCATCTGTGCCTACTGTCGTCGCCCTGGCCTTCGTGTCTTCCACCTGTCCTTCCTGTTGTCCACTTGCGCTTCCTTTGTTCGCCTGTCCTTGATGTCGTTCGCCTGACCTTACTGTCGTTCGTCTGTCCTTCCTTTGTTCGCGTGTCCTTTATGTTGTTCGTCTGTCCTTCCTGTCGTTCGTCTGTCCTTCCTTTGTTCGCGTGTCCTTTATGTTGTTCGTCTGTCCTTCCTGTCATTCGCCTCTCCTTTAAGTCTTTCGTCTGTCCTTCATTTGTTCGCCTGTCCTTTATGTCGTTCGTCTGTCTTCCTTTGTTCGCCTGTCCTTTCTGTCGTTCATCTGTCCTTCCTTTGTTCGCCTGTCCTTTATGTCGTTCGTCTGTCTATCCTTTGTTCGCCTGTCCTTTATGTCGTTCGTCTGTCTATCCTTTGTTCGTGTGTCCTTTATGTCGTGCGTATGTCCTTTGTTCGCCTGTCCTTTTGTCGTTCATCTGTCCTTTGTTCGCCTGTCCTTTTGTCGTTCATCTGTCCTTCCTTTGTTCGCCTGTCCTTTCTGTCGTTCATCTGTCCTTCCTTTGTTCGCCTGTCCTTTCTGTCGTTCGTCTGTCCTTCCTTTGTTGCGCCTTCCTTTCTGTCGTTCGTCCTGTCCTTCCTTTGTTTCGCCTGTCCTTTCTGTCGTTCGTCTGTCCTTCCTTTGTTGCCTGTCCTTTCTGTCGTTCGTCTGTCCTTCCTTTGTTCGCCTGTCCTTCTGTCGTTCGTCTGTCCTTCCTTTGTTCGCCTGTCCTTTCTGTCGTTCGTCTGTCCTTCCTTTGTTCGCCTGTCCTTTTGTCGTTCGTCTGTCCTTCCTTGTTCGCCTGTCCTTTATGTCGTTCGCCTGTCCTTTATGTCGTTCGCCCATCCTTCATGTCGTTCACCTGTCCTTTATGTCGTTCGCCTGTCTTTCCTGTCGTTCGTCTGACCTTCCTGTCGTTCGCCTCTCATTCCTGTCGTTCGCCTGTCCTTCCTGTCGTTTGTCTGAACTTGATGTCGTTTGTCTGACCTTCCTGTCGTTCGTCTGTCCTTTATGTCGTTCGTCTGTCCTTGACGTCGTTCGCCTGTCCTTCCTGTCGTTTGTCTGTCCTTGATGTCGTTCGTCTGTCCTTCCTGTCGTTTGTCTGTCCTTGATGTCGTTTGTCTGTCCTTGATGTCGTTTGTCTGACCTTCCTGTCGTTCGTCTGTCCTTTATGTCGTTCGTCTGTCCTTGACGTCGTTCGTCTGTCCTTCCTGTCGTTTGTCTGTCCTTGATGTCGTTCGTCTGTCCTTCCTGTCGTTTGTCTGTCCTTGATGTCGTTCGTCTGTCCTTCCTGTCGTTCGTCTGTCCTTGACGTCGTTCGCCTGTCCTTCCTGTCGTTTGTCTGTCCTTGATGTCGTTCGTCTGTCCTTCCTGTCGTTTGTCCTTGATGTCGTTTGTCTGACCTTCCTGTCGTTCGTCTGTCCTTTGTCGTTCGTCTGTCCTTGACGTCGTTCGCCTGTCCTTTATGTCGTTCGCCTGTCCTTTATGTCGTTCGCCGCCTTCTGTCGTCCTTCCTTCATGTCGTTCGCCTGTCCTTCATGTCGTTCGCCTGTCCTTTATGTCGTTCGCCTCCTTTATGTCGTTCTCCTGTCCTTTATGTCGTTCGTCTGTCCTTTATATCGTTCGTCTGTCCTTTGTTCGCTTGTCTTATGTCGTTCGTCTGTCCTTCCTTTGTTCGCCTGTCCTTTATGTCGTTCGTCTGTCCTTATTGTCGTTTGTCTGTCTTTCCTGTCGTTCGTATGTCCTTCCTTTGTTCGCCTGTCCTTTATGTCGTTCGTCTGTTCTTTATGTCGTTTGTCTGTCTTTCCTGTCGTTCGTATGTCCTTTCTGTTGTTCGCGTGTCCTTTATGTTGTTTGTACTTCCTGTCATTCGCTTGTCCTTTGTTGTTTGCCTGTCCTTTCTGTCGTTTGTCTGTCGTTCTTTTGTTCGCCTATCCTTTGTCGTTCGTCTGTCCTTTGTTCGCCAGTCCTTTATGTCGTCTGTCCTTCCTTTGGTCCCCTGTCCTCCCCGTCGCCTGTCCGACCTTCTTGCTCATCTGTCCACCCGTCACCTTGCAATCAGTACTGTCATCTCCCTGTCTCTCCGACCGTCCTCCTGTTCTCCTTGTCGTCCACCCCTGCTTGTTAATCTATCTGTCCTTCCGGTCTTCCGCCTGTCTTTGTCGTCGACCTGTTCTTCCTGTCATCTGCCTGTTCTTCCTGTCATCTGCCTGTTGTTCCTGTCGTCTATCTTTTCTTCCTGTCGTCCACCTGTTCTTCCTGTCGTCCACCTGTTCTTCCTGTCGTCCACCTGTTCTTCCTGTCGTCCTCCTGTTCTTCTTGTCGTCCACCTGTTCTTCCTGTCGTCCATCTGTTCTTCCCGTCGTCCACCTGTCCATCCTGTCGTCTACCTGTTCTTCCTGTCGTCCACCTGTTCTTCCCGTCGTCCACCTGTCCATCCTGTCATTTACCTTTTCTTCCTGTCGTCTACCTGTTCTTCCTGTCGTCCACCTGTTCTTCCTGTCGTCCACCTGTTCTTCCTGTCGTCCACCTTTCTTCCGTCGTCCACCTGTCCATTCCTGTCGTCTACCTGTTCTTCCTGTCGTCCACCTGTTCTTCCTGTCGTCCACCTGTTCTTCCCGTCGTCCACCTGTCCATCCTGTCGTCTACCTGTTCTTCCTGTCGTCCACCTGTTCTTCCTGTCGTCCACCCGTTCTTCCCGTCGTCCACCTGTCCATCCTGTCGTCCACCTGTCCATCCTGTCGTCTACCTGTCCATCCTGTCGTCCACCCGTTCTTCCTGTCGTCCACCTGTCCATCCTGTCGTCCACCTGTCCATCCTGTCGTCTACCTGTCCATCCTGTCGTCCACCCGTTCTTCCGTCGTCCACCTGTCCTTCCTGTCGTCCACCGTTCTTCCTGTCGTCCACCTGTCCATCCTGTCGTCCACCTGTCCATCCTGTCGTCTACCTGTCTTCCTGTCGTCTACCTGTCTTCCTGTCGTCCACCTGTCCTGTGTCTACCTGTCACCGTCGTACCTGTTCCTGTCCTGTCCTGCGCCACCTTTCCCTTCCTGTCGTCCACCTGTCCATCCTGTCGTCCACCTGTCCATCCTGTTTCTTTCCTGTCGTCCACCTGTCTTCCCGTCGTATACCTGTTCTTCTGTAGTCCACTTGTTCTTCCTGTCGTCCACTGTCTGTCCTTCTCGTATACCTGTTCTTCATGTCGTCCA
>CM065737.1:24934467-24974467 GCA_033310375.1 Conus canariensis | reverse complement strand
GAACCTAACAGAAGGCAGCCAGCACTGTGCAGGCCTCGAGTTTACAGTACATTGAACCTTGTCATTTATAACTCGAACAAATCCTGAAAAGACTTGATTCGTTGAATCCTGTAAACGTCTTTGCGATTGGCCGGGAAAACCAACGGCGGAAGGCCTGTTGGCTAAAGTATGCAAATGAGAGAGAAAAGAAAAACGGTGGGTATTGCAACTGCCGCTTTTGATACACTGTGAGTCGTTCAGTTATTTTCTTTTGGGTAGCAGGTTTGAGTGAAAAGGACAAGTGGAATCTAATGACAGAACGTGGTGTTGTGGAATGACGCCCTTTACGACTGCCTCTGTTCATTGAGACAATTGGGTTTTAGTCTCTCCAGGTTTTCTTGTTCCTATCTTCGGGCCCCAGTAAACGGGATACTCAACGTACAAGGTACATAATGATATGTCTTGGATTCTACTAGTGCAACATAGAAACGCATCAATGAAGAGAGAGAGAGAGAGAGAGAGAGAGAGAGAGAGAGAGAGAGAGACAGACAGACAGACAGACAGACAGACAGACAGACAGACAGACAGACAGAGACAGAGAGAGAGCACGAGCACTCGCGGAGGAGAGAGAGAGAGAGAGAGAGAGAGAGAGAGAGAGAGAGAGAGAGAGAGAGAGAGAGAGAGAGAGTATGACGGTTAACGTACATGCAAAAGGGTACATAAGAAACGTAACTATTACTTTCATCTAGTACCTTGTATCAACACAAAAAAATGGTCATGCCAAACAAAACAGAACAATCCGGTCATCAAATGAAGGTAACAGTAATGATAATAATCATAACATTAAACACAACAAAGATGGTCATCGAGTGCAAGGCCTGAGCTAACTTCAACAGTTCTATGTGCATAATCGAAGAGCATAAATATCACATGGCGTGTCGTTGAGGGACTGGGGGAATGCTATAATATAGTCTAGTGCTGTCAGTGTTACATGGCATGTTGTAGGGGACTGTGGGGAGGGCGGGAGGGTCAGTGGTCCTGTCATTGTCACGTAGCGTGTTGGTATGGACTGGGCGAACACTGAATAGACTTGTGAGTCAGATTGCGCGTTGTGTTGAGGAGGCAGGGGGTGGGGTGGGGGTGGGGGTGGGGGGTGATATATAAATCTGTCGGTCTCACATGATGGTGTTTGGGACTGGTGGAATGCTGTATAGTCCCGTCGAGGTAACCTGGCGGTTTTTTTTTCTTTGGGGGAGGCGGGGTGCGGGGAGGGGGGGGGGATAACGTAGTTCTGTCGATGTCACATGGCATGGTGTTGGGTTATAGGGGAATGCCATGTCGGCCTCACATGGCGCGTTGATGTGGAGGTGGTGGGGGAGGGGGAGAAGTGCAGGGACTGGATGGGAATGCGCAAGGGTCACATGATTTGTTGTTGGGGAGAATGCCTTTGTGTGTGATTGAGGACTGGGAGAATGCCTTTGTGTGTGATTTGAGGACTGGGAGAATGCCTTTGTGTGTGATTGAGGACTGGGAGAATGCTGTAGTGTGTGATTGAGGACTGGGAGAATGCTGTAGAGTGTGATTAAGGACTGGGAGAATGCTGTAGTGTGTGATTGAGGACTGGGAGAATGCCTTTGTGTGTGATTAAGGACTGGGAGAATGCTGTAGTGTGTGATTGAGGACTGGGAGAATGCCTTTGTGTGTGATTGATGGACTGGGAGAATGCCTTTGTGTGTGATTGAGGACTGGGAGAATGCCTTTGTGTGTGATTGAGGACTGGGAGAATGCCTTTGTGTGTGATTTGAGGACTGGGAGAATGCTGTATGTGTGTGATTTGAGGACTGGGAGAATGCCTTTGTGTGTGATTGAGGACTGGGAGAATGCCTTTGTGTGTGATTGAGGACTGGGAGAATGCCTTTGTGTGTGATTGAGGACTGGGAGAATGCCTTTGTGTGTGATTGGAGGACTGGGAGAATGCCTTTGTGTGTGATTTGAGGACTGGGAGAATGCCTTTGTGTGTGATTGAGGACTGGGAGAATGCCTTGTGTTGATGAGATCTGAGGAGCCTTGGTGGATGAGGACTGGAATGCCTTTGTGTGTGATTTGAGGACTGGGAGAATGCCTTTGTGTGTGATTGAGGACTGGGAGAATGCCTTTGTGTGTGATTGAGGACTGGGAGAATGCCTTTGTGTGTGATTGAGGACTGGAGAGAATGCCTTTGTGTGTGATTGAGGACTGGGAGAATGCCTTTGTGTGTGATTAAGGACTGGGAGAATGCCTTTGTGTGTGATTGAGGACTGGGAGAATGCCTTTGTGTGTGATTGAGGACTGGGAGAATGCCTTTGTGTGTGATTGAGGACTGGGAGAATGCCTTTGTGTGTGATTGAGGACTGGGAGAATGCCTTTGTGTGTGATTGAGGACTGGGAGAATGCCTTTGTGTGTGAATTTGAGGACTGGGAGAATGCCTTTGTGTGTGATTGAGGACTGGGAGAATGCCTTTGTGTGTGATTGAGGACTGGGAGAATGCCTTTGTGTGTGATTTGAGGACTGGGGAATGCTTGTAGTGGTGTGATTTGAGGACTGGGAGAATGCCTTTGTGTGTGATTAAGGACTGGGAGAATGCTGTAGCTGGGGGTGTGTGATTGAGGACTGGGAGAATGCTGTAGTGTGTGATTGAGGACTGGGAGAATGCCTTTGTGTGTGATTGAGGACTGGGAGAATGCTTAGTGTGTGATTGAGGACTGGGAGAATGCTGTAGTGTGTGATTGAGGACTGGGAGAATGCTGTGTGTGATTGAGGACTGGGAGAATGCCTTTGTGTGTGATTGAGGACTGGGAGAATGCCTTTGTGTGTGATTGAGGACTGGGAGAATGCCTTTGTGTGTGATTAAGGACTGGGAGAATGCCTTTGTGTGTGATTTGAGGACTGGGAGAATGCCTTTGTGTGTGATTGGAGGACTGGGAGAATGCCTTTGTGTGTGATTGAGGACTGGGGGAATGCCTTTGTGTGTGATTTGAGGACTAGGGGAATGCTGTAGTGTGTGATTGAGGACTGGGAGAATGCCTTTGTGTGTGATTTGAGGACTAGGGGAATGCTGTAGTGTGTGATTGAGGACTGGGAGAATGCCTTTGTGTGTGATTTGAGGACTAGGGGAATGCTGTAGTGTGTGATTGAGGACTGGGAGAATGCCTTTGTGTGTGATTTGAGGACTAGGGGAATGCTATAGTGTGTGATTGAGGACTAGGGGAATACTGTAGTGTGTGATCAAGGACTGGGAGAATGCCTTTGTGTGTGATTTGAGGACTAGGGGAATGCTGTAGTGTGTGATTAAGGACTGGGAGAATGCCTTTGTGTGTGATTTGAGGACTAGGGGAATGCTGTAGTGTGTGATTGAGGACTGGGAGAATGCCTTTGTGTGTGATTTGAGGACTAGGGGAATGCTGTAGTGTGTGATTAAGGACTGGGAGAATGCCTTTGTGTGTGATTTGAGGACTAGGGGAATGCTGTAGTGTGTGATTGAGGACTGGGAGAATGCCTTTGTGTGTGATTTGAGGACTAGGAGAATGCCTTTGTGTGTGATTGAGGACTAGGGGAATACTGTAGTGTGTGATTAAGGACTAGGAGAATGTCTTTGTGTGTGATTGAGGACTAGGGGAATGCTGTAGTGTGTGATTGAGGACTAGGGGAATGCTGTAGTGTGTGATTGAGGACTAGGGGAATGCTATAGTGTGTGAGTGAGGACTAGGGGAATGCTATGGTGTGTGATTGAGGACTAGTGGAATGCTATGGTGTGTGATTGAGGACTAGGGGAATGCTATAGTGTGTGATTGAGGACTAGGGGAATGCTATAGTGTGTGATTGAGGACTAGTGGAATGCTATAGTGTGTGGCTGAGGGCTTGGGGAATGCTACAGTGTGCGAGGACTAGGGGAATGCTATAGTGTGTGATTGAGGACTAGGGGAATGCTATGGTGTGTGATTGAGGACTAGAGGAATGGTATGGTGTGTGATTGTGGACTAGAGGAATGCAATGGTGTGTGATTGAGGACTAGGGGAATGCTATGGTGTGTGATTGAGGACTAGTGGAATGCTACGGTGTGTGATTGAGGACTAGGGGAATGCTATGGTGTGTTATTGACGAGTAGGGGAATGCTATGTAGTCCTGTTAGTGTTTTGTCTTGTTTGGTTGGGGACTGGGGGAATGCTATATAGTCCTGTCAGTGTCACATGGTGTGTTGTTAGGGACTATGGGGAATGCTGTATAGTCCTATCAGTGTAATATGGTGTGTTGTTGGGGACTCGGGGGGAATGCTATATAGTCCTATCAGTGTCACATGGTGTATTGTTAGGGACTATGGGGAATGCTGTATAGTCCTATCAGTGTAATATGGTGTGTTGTTAGGGACTTGGGGGGGGGGATGCTATATAGTCCTATCAGTGTCACATGGTGTGTTGTTAGGGACTCGGGGGAATGCTGTATAGTCCTGTCAGTGTCGCATGGTGTGTTGTTAGGGACTTGGGGGGGGGGGGGGGATGCTATATAGTCCTATCAGTGTCACATGGTGTGTTGTTAGGGACTGGGGGAATGCTATATAGTCCTATCAGTGTCACATGGTGTGTTGTTAGGGTCTGAGGGGAATGCTGTATAGTCCTATCAGTGTCACATGGTGTGTTGTTAGGGACTGGGGGGAATGCCGTATAGTTCGGTCAGAGTCACGTCGCGTGCTGTTGGGGACTGAGGGAATGCCACGTAGTTCGGTCAGTGTCTTGTAGCGTGTCATTGGGGGACTGGGGAATGCCAAATAGTCCTGACCATTTGCTTTGGGAGAGTTGGCATCGGATATGGACTTGGTGAAAGCCGGGTGTTTGGGTGGAAGTAGATGGAGGTGAGGGTTAATTCTCTCTCTCTCTCTCTCTCTCTCTCTCTCTCTCTCTCTCTCTCTCCTCTCTCTCTCTCTATCCACACACATATAAACACAAATACGAATGCTGTCACCACAGGCACACTCGCAAACACACACACAACTCGTACACACACACACACACACACGCACACGCACATTCACACGCGCGCGCGCGCGACACACACACACACACACGCACACACACACACACACACACACACACACACACACACACACGGGGGAGGGGGTATGGAGTTGGTAATGTGGAGGGGTGGTGGTGTGGATGATTGTTGCATTGATAATCATGTGATGGTGAGGATGAACTTGATGATGATTCTAATGATAATCTTGACGATGACGGCGATGGTGTTGACGGTGGTAATGATGATGTCGACGATGACTACGACAAAGATTACAGGTAAATCACTACTCGCGAAATCGGTCTATCCACACATGAATAGTGATGCCACTCTCTTGCATTGGGGTATTCAGTAGCAGAAACAGCAACGTATCATCGTCTAACATCGCATCATCAAGGACACAAGTCCTTAAAAAAGGGACAATGTTCAAGAAAGGACGCACACTACCAGGATCATTAAAGGATAACTACAAAAAAAGGACAATGTTCATTTCATGCAAGAGTTCATGAGAGGAAAGGAGTCGGCGGGAGGTGGGGAGGGTGCGGAACACGGGGGTGGGGGGGGGTGAGGGGAGGGGTACATTCACGAAGGGCAAAGGTCGTGAAAGGATAAAAAGGTCATCCAAAAGGACATAGGTCAAAAAGGGCGACGTTCTCAAAGGTATCACGCGTGTGAAGTAAGGCGGCTGGATGTAGTAAGGGGCAACAGTCATGAAAGGACACGGGTCAAGACAGGACCAAAGGTCAGGCGAATAAGGGCTGAGGGGCGAAACCGGTATCGGTGTTTTATTCTGTGCATATCACAGCAAAGAGAGAGAGAGAGAGAGAGGGAAGAGAGAGGGAAGAGAGAGAGAGAGAGAGAGAGAGAGAGAGAGAGGGAAGAGAGAGAGAGAGAGAGTGCACATTTGAGGCAGCAAAACAACGTAGACGGAAGAGTGGGAGAGACGGGATGTTGGCTGGGAAGGAATGGGAGAGAGAGAGAGAGAGAGAGAGAGGGGGGGGGGGGGATGTTTCGTGACGTGACAGTTTTTAAGCACTGACGACCGCGTAGGTCAGAACCGCATTGGATTGACGCGAGAGGGTTAACGTTTCGTTAAGTATGGCGACTGAAGAACGGTTCTGTGCGACTTCTTGCTGCGGCGTAAGGCAGGCAGGCAGGCAGGCGTGTCAAGTAAACCTGGCTCGTATGCTACTCAGCGATGGCCGTACTGTAGATCACTTTCGTAAACGAGGAGCGTTTAGCGTGTTTGGGAGTAAGGAACAAGTAAAACAAACAAAACTTTTGAAATCTGACTGCACGTCATGGTGAAAACCAACTGTCTCACCAGCTTGATGTTGCCATTATCACACCTAAAGTGCTTTGAATTTGTGGAAATCGAATTTCGATGGACAAACGAGGTTTCAACTCAGTTTCTGCCTGGCGTTTTTTTTTTTTTTCCCTTCTCTCTCTCTCTCTCTCTCTCTCTCTCTCTCTCTCTCTCTTGTTTTCTTGGATTGTCTCGCCGTCTTCAACTTGCGGCAAGATAGCTAGCGCTCCATCGTGATCAAGAAACGCAGATCAGGAGGACTAGCTCGCATTTCTTTTTCCTTCTGCAGATTTGCATAACTCGGGAGGGATGGAAGAGGGGAAGAAGGGGTAGGGGAGAGCATGAGTGTGAGTGAGGATTGTGAGGAGGATCTAGGAGGAGGAAAGGAAGAGAGGTGGAGTGGTGTGGGCGAAAGAGTGGTGGGATGGCGGATGATCGCGCGCGCGCGCGTGTGTGTGTGTGTTTCTGCGCGTGCGCGCGGTGTGTGTGTGTGTGTGTGTGTGTGTGTGTGTGTGTGTGTGTGTGTGTGTGTCGCGCGCGGGTGCGTGTGTGTGATTGTGAATATAAATGTCATCGAAGACGAGATTCATTTTCGGAGCAAGAATCAAAGAAAAATATGCTACACTGTCAACAGAAAGTCTTATCTAGGCACCCTTTATCACCACATAAACGGTCTTATCATTACCGTATTAAGTTTATTTTGAGAAGAAAAAAAGGAACCTTGCTTTGCAGAATGAATAATGCCTTGTCCGTTTGTTCCCTCATTTGTTTTACAGCAGATGTATAACGTCCAGGATATGCATGTACCAAAAATGGACAGGACATCACCGTGTTAATTTGTTGTCCTCCATCACCTAAAAGGGGTTGTCAACCACTACAGTCACGTTCAGGTGTATTAGCATGAGATGAATCTCTCAGCTGTGGGGTCCGTCAATGCTAGCATTCATTAGCCATTGAATCAGTAAACCCTAGGATCTATCAACCGCAGAATCTGTCAAGACTTAGATCCATCAGTCATAGGATCTTTCCACTTCGGAATCTATCCACCGTGGGATCTGTTGTCCAAGCAATCTATCAGCCGTTTCTGGTATCCATTAGCGAATCGGTCAGTCCAAGAATCGATCGTCCGTATAATTGGTCAGCACTTGGATCTATCTACCATTTGGCCTTTTAACTGTGGACCTGTTAAAGCAATCTTTGAACCATTTTATGTTTCAGCCACAGGACCTGTCATCCATAGGATTTATCGATCACACTCTCTGCTAAACATATTTCTATGCCGTGTGATCTCTGATCTTGGTAGGAGCAGTCGCAGGAATTCACTCATTGATACACAGAAACTTTCTGTACCTGAAACATACGTGGGCAGACGTCCATAAAATAACAAAAAATGTCCCAACGTTTGACGGAAAGATATGACATATCACGGGAGTTCACATCGGCGTTGCAAAATGCTAGCAATCGTCGGTAAAACAGAACCGGGAATTTGACATATAGTTCAGTCGACAAACTCTCAGTCAGTCGTGGGATCCATCGTAAAGATACGTCAGCACCGGGATTTTTTCAACTATGAGATCTATCAATCGTAGTACTGATCAATCTAAGTTCAGTCAAGTGTGGAATTTATCAACCATGCGATCTACTGCCCATGAGAGATGTCATGTCCAGATAATCTGTTCATAACAGGATGCGTTTTACAAAAAAAAAAAAAAATCTATGTTCTAGCGGCGAGACCATTATATGACCGTTCAAAGGATCTCCGAAGGAATGTTGCCCAGAGCGCCAGTTCGCCTGGTACAAATGCTCGCGCAAGGTACACAGATCAAGCAAGGATATATGGACAGCCTTGAAACATCAGGGTGTTTTGTGTTTACAGGATGTTTTGTTTTATTCTATGTACCCAGTGTCTACATTCGTGCGTGGTGAGTTGGTGCCGGTTAGCGGCATTTGTGAACAGACATGGGCGTGTAACGAACTGTTTTGTTAAGGAAGCTAAAGCTACCTTTCTTGTTTGCTGTTTGTCTGTTTGTCTGTCCTGGCCTCTCTGTAAAGGTTTCCTTTTGATGTACTTCCGTTGATGTGTATGTAAATGAACGCAGCCCATTCTGTATTGTTTGGCGATGATGTGGGTCACATAACATGACACGTAAAATGGGCACAGAGGTCAGGCCATACGGGAGAGAAAAAAAAAAGGAATTCAGTATTGGACAGGTTTCATTGAAAAAACGGAGAATAGTAGATTCGGGGTTGACTTCACCGGACGTAGTCCGGGAACATGGCGAGAAAGAAAAATGGAGAGGGGGGGGGGGGGGGGGGAGGGAGGACACAGGAAAAGGACGAGGGGGGGGGGGGGGGGTACATGTTATGAAAAAAAAAAAGATGGGAAAGAAGAAGTGATTTGAAGCTCGGGTTTCGTCATTGCATTGGATCCCACACGTTCGTCCCAAGCTCTGTAATTCGATGTGTGTCGGAGATAGACCATTCTCCTTGCATATCCTAAAAAAACCCCAAAAAAAACATCCTGTCTTGCCCGCTGTGTTACACGCGTAGCGGAGGCGGGAGAGAAGGGGAGAGCGGAGAGGGTTAAGGGTGGAGGGAAGGGTAAAGTGAGGAGCGCTTTGGTGGGGGGTGGGGGGGGGGGTGATGAAAGGGGAGCAAGTGTGACGAGGTCATGATCAGCGGCGTACCTCACATTCTTTATCTTCTCACCTTAGGCAAAGTTGCTTACTCGTGCAAGAGACTTCTTTCTGTATATATTTGAATATATGAGAGAGAGAGAGAGAGAGAGAGAGAGAGAGAGAGAGAGAGAGAGAGAGATCTGCCCTCTATCTCCGCACCAGTGCCCAAAATAAGCTATGTATACTCTGTTTCTCTCACACTAAGAGAGAGAGAGAGAGAGAGGGGAGAGAGGAGAGAGAGAGAGAGAGAGAGAGAGATCTTTGCCCTCTAATTATCACCGCACCAGTGCCCAAAATAACAAGCTATGTATACTCTCTCTCTCTCTCTGTCTCTCTCTCTCACACACACACACACACACACACACACACACACACATACACACACACACACACACACACACACACACACACACACTAGAAAACAGCTGCTCATAGTCAGCAGAATAGCGGAATAGTCAGCGAAATAGTCGCCGACCTTCCACCCCTCCTAACACACTACCAGTGTCACCCCACCCCACTTGCCGTTAGCCTCGGCCCGCACTGTGATTCTCTTCATCACAGGAATGATCAAAAAAACCTCAATCTGAAACCCGCTGCCTCCTTCGCCCTTTCTTATCCTCCGCCCAGCTACGTACGTCACTACCCACCCCCATCGCTCATCCTGCCCTTCCCCAACCCTTTCTCCCAGACCTGCTGCATGACGATCGGTGCACATTGTTGACGTAGGAAGGGCCCGGGTGTTCAGGGTCTCCTCCGGTAGGTTGCTTCACGACGGCTTGACCTTGACTTTCCCTGCGGATTACCAGCGCCGGAGCTGCGACGGGACAAACTAGAGTGCAATTTTGAATAGGGAGCGCTTATGAGGTGGGTGGGGTGGGGGTGGGGGACATAAGGCTGCGTCGGGGGTGGGGTGGGGGTGGGGTGGTGGTAAAAAGTGTTTTACCTCCGAGTGCACTTAGCATTCCATGGAAGTACAGACCTGTACATCCCGGATTGTCGTAATAGTTTCAGATTAGAATGGAACATCATAGCGTCGTCTTCATCATCCTCATTAAGTATCATAAAATAGTGACTATTCGCACCTTTTTTTTTCGTGGAGAAAGCAACTCGCTCCCCTCTACCAACCCTAGTCTCTCCCTCAAATCCTTCGCACATCTAGCTTATCTCCATTTCAAGGAGAATTACTTCGTACATTATAGGTACTTGGATACGTCTGTGTTTTCATCATAATCTTGACGATATCATTCTTGCCTACAGTGAGAGGAGTTTCGACATTGGCTCCCATTCCCTTCCCTAAGCACACCTCCCCCAGTCAGCCATTCTCCCTGCATCTGCCGTCATCCTGTCCTGCCCCTACCCCAGTTCCTCACCCTGGCCCTTTACTTGCCTTGCCTTCCCCTTCAACCTATTTTCGGAGTTAAGGTCGGCGAGAGCATGTGGGCAGTGTGTCTCTTCGTCCATTCATTTATCCATTTGTCCACGTCGATGAGTATTTCTCGCGTCCCGCCCCCTGTCCTTGCTTTAAGGTGACGACTGACACCGACGGGCGGCTCTTGCAATGACACGTTCGCAGTTTTATACTGAAAATGAACAAAGGGGGGAAACTATCTTCCCAACTCCAAAGCACTCTGTGCTAGTTACTTCCCATGGATCAGAAAGCGTCTTGAGCTGCCAAATTCACCGCTCCCTTTCTTCCTTATGGGCAATTTCTCACCCTGCCTGGTTGGATTTCGGTTGTTTTGGTTTCAGTTGATTTGATTTTACCCCTCTTCTCATAGCTCCAGATCAGAAGACTGAACTACTGAGCGGTATTTGATAACATTTAGAGGGTTATTGGCAGGATCAGTGTCTATAGCCGATTCCAGTTTCATATCCAAAGTTATACAGCTGGTAACATGCTGATCCTAAAACAAAAGGGAACAGCACAGTTTTCGATGCGAGGAATCCTCTGCTTAGAGAGAGAGAGAGAGAATTTTTATTTGTTCGGGGATTGCTTAAACGTAAACAACTGACGTCTCATTCTCGGAAACTTTCTTTCATTTTTTTTTTTTGGATAAAAATATTGATCCCCCCCCCCCCCCCCCCCCCCCCCCTCAACAAAGGGCAAACACAGGGAACATGAAACTAACTGTATTCGCCGATTAGTTCTTTTTCCTTAGCAGGAATAATCGGACTAAAGTGCCTCCACACGATTTTCACCAAACTGTATGGAAGCGGTGGAGGCAATATTCTGATTCATTATCGGGTATTCAGAACCAGCTGACCACCCTCCCGCACCCTTTCATCACTTGCTCAGCACCACCCCCCACCCCCCGCACCTTCTCCTCATTATGTTCTATGGGGAAAGGGTCAGAGCGAAGGGGATGAACTTCCTATGGAAATGTGAAAGCAGTCGGTAGAAGTCCCCCCCACCCGGTCATCGATACGTTTGCGACCGGGAACCGAGCCATGCTCTGAGGAAACGAGAGTACCACCAACTCTTCCTTTTCTCTACGACCTGTATTTCCATCAGCCTGCGTGCATATAATTATTATATTCAATGCTTCGTCAGTACCTTCTTAACCCACAGTTTGCTGACTGCGTACAAAAGGCAAACGAAGAAGCCACCAACTATTACTGTTACCAAATCATGGCTCAGACTGTTCCAAACGCTTGCAGGTCTGTGTATATATACACTGAAGTCGATGACCATCATCACGTACCTCGGCCAACGGACTCTACAGTCCACATGTTCGTTCAGGCATTGACTGAAACCGTACTCTTATTGGGTACCCCCAGTACCTCATTGATCAACTTCACGAAGTTCAACATTCTGCCGCTCTTGATCGATTCTCAAAGCACACAGATCCAACCTCTCTTGCCGGTCTCTTCAGTGTTTTTCCTTGAATGCTCGAGTGCATTACAAAGTCACGTTCATATGTGGCATATTCTTCAACAGCGCCATGCCCCAGTGTCTTGGCGACTGAAGCAAACAACGCTACGGTAGCTACGTTTTTCCGTCTGTGTACCGAACGAGCGCGTACCACTTCTTTTTTTTTTTTTTAAGTCCATGCACATAATTTCTATTGTCTCAGAATGTACGGTCTGAAAATTCCGATTCACTTGCATGACGGTGTGTGTGTGTTGTGTGGGGGGGGGGGGGGGGTACAGCAGAGTGGAATGACGGTTGGTGTGCGCGTGTATTCATGACAAACTGAAGCAGAAAAGGAGTGGAAGTGAAGGATGAAGGGAAACGAAAGGTAGTAGTCGAGGCGAAAGAACGAATGACGGGAGAGACATCGAGAGAGTAATTAGCGAGCGTTTCAAAAGTGAGTGCACGATCACACGCGTTTGGCAAGCCTTCGGAGTTTTGCCCACCACTATTCCGTAGCTTAAGCCAAGAACTTCTATCAGTTATATACCAGCACACACAGCAAATACGTTTCACTGTTATCATTATCATCAAGTATTCATTATTAATCAAAATGTGCACTGAGAGAAGTCGTTTGTTTTTCAGCCAGAGCCCTTTAACCAGCCTGAATTCTGATAGTGACATCACAAACGAATGAACGATTCTTCCCAGAAATGACCATTTTATTCACTGCCCTCTCTATGGATTCTTAAGACAAAACGATGGATTAATGAAACGCCTAACCCAACGACCAGAAACACCGATTCATGCTGAAGACAAATGTTTAGTAATGTTATTCTTAGAGTTCATACATCACGCACGCACGCATACACACAGTGTTTGTATCGGTGACTCGTCCCTTTTGGTGCAAGCAAAAAAAAAAATACCGATGGGGACACAAAGATGAGAGCTTATGGATGTGGGGACACAAGGGGATAGGGACACAGAGAAAGGGGGACACAGAGAAAGGGGGACACAGAGAAAGGGGGCCACATGGGCATGGGAATACGAGGAGATGACCCATAGCGACACAAACACGAAAATCATAATTCCTTCGGAAGTCCTGGTTTTAACGACTATGTCCGTGAATGAGTAGCAGTGGGGGGTTTATCCTGTGAAGAACGAATCGTATAACCGCTTTCGTTTGCGTACCTCCCTGAGAAATCTACGGATATGAAGCAGTATTGAACATGTCATTTGTGCATCCATTTGTAGCAGTTAGTCCGTATCAACTGGGGTGGGGGTGGGGCTGGGGGGTGGAAGTTCTACGTGAGCGTGCTGTCCGTGAATGTTGAAAACGGTTATTTTAGCAGAGAGAGAGGGAGGGAGAGGGTGGAGATGGTACCGGGTGGGAGGAGGGGGAGACGGAGGGAGGAGAGGGAGAGGAGAGGGAGATGGGACAGGAGGAGATGGGACAGGAGCGGAGCGGGTGGGAGAGGGAGACAGAAGGGTAGACGGGAGGGAGAGGAGGGGCAGACGCGAGGGGAGAGACAGCAAGGGGAGATGGGAGGGGGAGGGGAGGGGGAGAGGAGGAAGGAGATGGGAGGGAGGGAAGATGGATAGGATAGGGGGGGGGGGGGAGCTGGGGATGAGGGGTCGGAGATGGGAAGTGGGAGTGAAGGTGGGGGGTGTGGGAAAGGTGGGCGAGAAGGGAGATGGGAAGATTGTGACAACGTCTGGCATCATCTTGCCTTCCGCCGCCGCCCCCCTCCCCCTCGCAGGAGAGAAGGGAGCGAGAAATGGGTAGAAGAGGACAGGGGTAGAAGGAGTGATGGGAAAGTCGAAGCCTGTGTCGCACAAGAATCGCCAAACGCCCGCGTTGTGAAACCCACGTGAGCGTGTACTGCAATGTTTCCAACGTTTCCGTTGTGACTGGCGTTTCTCAAAAAAAAAAAAAAATTAAATTCCACGCTGTTTCGACTGTTGCCTTCCCGTTCATAATGTACTCAAAACTTGTGAAACGTATTCAGTGAAACCAGCATTTTGAAAGGCGCCACTGGTTGACACGTGGCACACACGCCTGCTGTGGATGGAAAAAGCAGGAACTGCAGAGACCAGCTTCTACACCTTTCGTTCTAAACTTTACATTCAAGCAGCTTCCTCTCCGAACGCTCTAATTGTGTAAATATACATTTTAAGAATGTGCCTTTTTTTTTAGCTGGAAACATCGTTGCCGACATTAATCTAAAAACGTTACTGTTTATACCTCCTCATTATGATCCTCACAAACATCACTAAATAATCATTAACAGACTGTACAACTCTGAACAATGCACGTATAACGAATAAATCTGTCTCGGGGTCATACTGAAATGATCTGTGTATACATGATAAAGAATCCATAGGAAAAGATAAAACACAAGTTAAAGGGACTCCCAAGCAATCATTAGGTCTTAGTCATGCCGTGTCAAAACATCTCAAGAAAGGACGTCTATAGGAAATCCCAAGTAACATATGCATGTTCACGACTGCCACTAAACAATGTACATTTCCCGGTGAATCTGCACAACTCTAACGTACGTATATCTCCCATGAAAATGTCTAAACGGTCATTCTCTAACGAACTTTTCAACAACAAAAAATGGCAAGATCTCGTGAACACGCCTTAAGCAATAGAAGCATTTTCGTCAACAACCGACCCCCATTTTTTTAACGAACACCTCAACACTTACGAACGTGGGCAAGGAATGATTGATTGCATCTCATGAACCCCAAAGTAATGGCTATTTCTCATGAATACATACGAGCATTAAACACCCCGAAGCGATGATACGTCTCATGAATACCCCCACATCATGAATATCTCCAAAGCAATGACTAGGGTTCATTGAACACACTGTCATTGAACGTCCCTCATGTACACCCTACCCCAATAGCGGTGATTTGTGTCACTGAATACCTCTCGTCACTAACATCCCGAAGCAGTGATTATGTAATGTGAATATACCCTCATGGCGATGACTTGTCTAGTGAATATTCCTGACCATGAACAACCCTAAGCGACGACTACGTACGTCTTACGACTACTGATAAGCGATGAGTATCTCATAAAAACTCCTCACCAGGAAAACCCAAAGACTCTTCCCAGGAACACCCAAGAACAATGGCTATGCCCAGGCAATCTGCTCTCAGCATGACCATCTTAAAGCAGTGATGTCTGGTGAACACCCCTCTTCATGAACACCCCTAACCAGTGACGCATGTTCGATGATTACCCTTACTACTGATCACCCCCTATGCATGACTATGTCTCATCACTAAAGCATGAACACCTCGATGCGAGGACTAAGTGTCATGGAATCCCCTCATTCTAAACACCTCGAAGCGATGACGATGCCTTACGATATGTCCCCCTCAGCATGAAGACCCCAAGGCAATGAAGACGTCGCCCGACTATCCCCATCAGCTACGGAAACATGACATGAACTCTGCGACTCCCGAGCGCGCTGTATATGACCCTTCCTAAGGAATGACTACATCCGATGAACATCTGCAGCCCCTGCATAATCCACACTGGTCACACTGTTTGCCAGGAGTCAACGGTTTTGGTCATCCAGATGACCTCAACAGATACACAACGACCTTGCGACGATTCGTCGTATGCATAGCATGGATTCGTTCTGCACTGCCTAACATCAACAAACGAACGTAATCTAAGCACGGTAAGTGTACGTGTCATCGACTATCACGTCTAGGAGAGAAGTCATTCAACAGGCCCATTAAAACAAACATGGTGATGCAAACAGAGCTAGCCACTTGCTTCCTGACGCTCTGTGGCTGTGAAAGTTTGTGTTCTTCAGCGGGGGGACTTTTCACGCTTTCCTCCGAAGCGGGTCTTGTTCCTGAGCTCCAGCACTTTTTCTGGTTTGCCATACTCTCTGGGGGTTCGCTAGGAACCACGGGATCCTTTCGCGTGGGAGATGGTAGGCTACCCGGGAAGGACCTAACTACATCTTGCACTGTTAACGGAGAGAGGTCCGTGTCAGAATGCGACCATGACCGAGCCTAAAACACATCCATACAGGGAAACCCATGACCCTCTCACACTATCGAAGAGATCTTGACGTCACCTGAAGCGTGCTCTAAACCTACGAGGTCAACTCTTCTCTCTCGGTCTCTCTCCCCCCGTCTCTCTCCCTCTCTCTGGCCTCAGGAAAGGTTGAAGTTCACTCGGCGAGGGGATCGGCGTCGCCGGCCCTTGGCATCGGCGTTGAGGCTGAGACAGGAAGCTCGGCGAGAGGAGCCGGACCTCGTGACGTCATGCAGGTCCGTCAGCGAGTGCGAGTCGGAGATCCGGCTGCGGCCCGTGAGCAGGTGGGAGGAAGGGACCGAGAGGAAGGGGCTGGAGGGGGGAGACTGCATCCTGTAGCGGCCGGCCCCCACCCCCACCCCGTTGGCCCCTAGCGTGGCGGGGGGTCGCTTGGTCAGGGTGCACGTGCTGCCTCCGAACTGAGTCTCCGCCGTCTCCTCCCCCTCGCTCCACGCCAGCTCGGAACTGGGGGCTGTGCACAAAAACAATCGTTATAGTGAACCGAGGGTGTGTTGATAAATTTCCCATTCATCTCCTGCGCGCGCGCGCGCGCGCGCGCTCGCCAACACACGAACGTACACACCCACGTACACACGCATACTTACCAACACACATACACACAAACACAAACACTTCTGCGTGCACATGATGCAATGGGGGTGAACTATTGAATCATTCTCATGAATTATTTTCACCCCAGTTCAGTTTAGAATTAGACTCGCAGATACTTCGGTAAACGTCGTCTTTTGCTGTTTTATACCTCTATTAAAAGAAATGAAAAACATAAAACCCCGACAAATTAACCACCAGAATGGCAATAAATACACAGAAAGGCAATAAATACATTAACAAGAAAAGGGGAATGAATAAATCAACTCCACGCCACCTGTCAGCAGAATATTCGGCGTGCACGGCCGTGACGTCATCCCTTCTACAACCCTGACGTCAGGGACTGCGTTTCGTCAAACTTGAAGACCGTGGGACCTGAAGGTACACGCAGGAAGGCCGTCTGAGTCGGCGACGGGCAAGGGGAGGTGACTGGAGACATGTCTGGCGACTGGGACGGGGAATAGCCTCCCCTGTAGCTGCTGACATCCGACATGGACCGGCTGTCGTAATGCCCTGGACAAACCACGGGATCAAGGCGATGCATCAACAATGGGTCAACAGGTCGGTTACTAGCACACAGACGGGGGGGGGGGGGGGGGGGGGGGGGGGGGGGGTACTCCATCAAAACTCAATAGGTCACCAAGACAGCATACTCCAGGTCATAGGGGACAGGCCCACCTGTACGTTAACAGAAAGAGGGTGATCGATCAAAAATCAGGTCGTAGGGGACAGGCCCATCTATACGTTAACAGAAACCAGGGTGATCGATCAAAAGTCTATCAAAAGGTCACAGAGACGGAGTAACCTATCAGTAGTCAACAGGTCACAAAGTCTTGGTACTTCATCAATGGTCAATAGTCAACAGGCAACAAAGAAACAAAATATCCCATAGAAGGCAACAGGTCACAGAGACAAGTCAATCAGTAGGACACAGGGACAAGGCGATCCACTAACAGCAGGTCACAAAGACGGGGGTTCGCCAGGTATCAAAGACCGGGTTATCCATCGAAATAGTTAACCAATATGTCACAGTGACAGGGTAATCCATCAATAGTCAATCAACAGGTCACAGAGACGGGACAGACAGGGCAATCCATCAATGACGAGGTCACAGCAGCTAATAGTTAGGTCACATAGATGGGGTAATTCATCGACTGATAACACGTTACAGAGACAGGGTAATCTCTTAATAGTTAATCAGTCGGTCACAAAGACGGGATAATCCATAAGTGGTTAATGTATCGCATAGACAGGGTGATCCATGGAAACGCAACCAACAGAAAACAGAGACAGCGTTAATTCACCAACGGTTGACCAAATGGCTACACAGACAATGTTATCCGTCAATTTTTAACCAACAGGTCACAGAGACAGGGTAATACATCAGAAATTAATCAGCAGGTCTCGGGGAAAGACAGACAGGTAATCCACCAATAATTAATAGATCACAGAGAAAGGCTAATCCATCAATACTCAACCGAGAAGTAAGAGAGACAAGGTGACCCATGAACAGTCAAAATAGCATGTCACAAAGAGAGTAATCCCTCAACAGCCTGTCCATTGGTCGCAAAACGATCCATCAAAAGTCAGTCAGTAGGTCACAGAGACGAGGTAACTCATCAAAAGTATGTCAACAGGTCACAGAGGTAGAGGTCATACTGATGGTAATCTACTGATAGTCAACAAGTCACAGAGGAGGCAGAACAGTCCATTGATAGTCAGTCACGAGGTCACAGAGACGGGACGATCCATCAATACTACGATAAATAATGATAATGGTCACGGCTGGGCTGAGCGTATCCATTCCCTCCATAGATGGCATTTTGCAAAGGGCAGAACGTCATTTTCCACAGCTTTGGGTGTCGATGCTGCCCAGTGAAAGGTGATGTTATGGCACAGCAGTTGACATTTTCTGCAGTCCAAAAAATGGAATACAACTTTTCACACGGGTGGATCGTGACGAATTCCATGGCGATGAATGACACGCTGATTGGTGACTGGCAACATGGCGGATGACATCTTCACAATGACGGTGGATGTTTTGCAAGAGAATGGAAGACATTCTGCAAAAAAAAAGGACGGCGATAGACGACAGTCGGCACAGAAATGGATGGCGTTTTGCGCAACCATGGATGGAGATGGATGACATTATTTCTTTCTTTTTTTTTTTTTTTTGCAAAGCAGCAGATAACGAGAGACACCATTCTGCACATGGCTGGATGGAGAAGGGATGCTTGGCATTTTTGCACAGCCATGAATGGCGATGGACGTCAGTTTTCACCGCGACGGATGGCGTTTGTCTTATTTTGCACGGCAGTGAGTAGGGTTTTGCGGACAGATGGATGGTGACGGATGATATTTTGCACGATTGTTTCGTGCCTAACAATGGATGGCATTTTGCCTGATGACCACATGGCGATTGCTTGGGGATTGATGCATATTGTTCGGCGATAGATGGTTTTTCTTTTTTTCTTTCTTTTTTTTTTTTTTTTTGAACAGTGATGGGTGGCATTTTGCAAAGTGACGGATGTTTTTTTGTTTTTTTTTTGCGCGGCGATGGATGGTATTTTGCACAGCAATGTTTTTCTTCCCACCATGGTACTTTCGTATGGTGATGACTGACATTTTGCGATGGATGTCATTTTGCACTGAGATGGATGTCATTTTGCAGAGATGGATGAAATTTAGCACAGAGATGGATGACATGTTGCACTCCGATGGACAGCATTGTCGCATGGCAGTGGATAACAGTGGATTGCGTTCTGCAATGCGATGTCATTTTGCAAAAAAAAATGGGGGGACATTTTACACAGCCATCAGTGGCATTTCGCACCACGACACTTGGCATAGCACAGCAAGGGGAGCCAACGGGTGGCATTTTGAACACACTATGGATAGCATCTTGCACAAAACTCCGTGGCATTTTTTTTTTGCACAGGGATGGGTACCAACGGATGGCATTTCTTTGTCTTTATAGCCAAATCACAGATGAAAGTATTTAATGTAAGAGTCTTAGTGGATCCGCGATACACTTTTACTCTTCTTCCCCACACCCCCCACCTGACTGTTTATTTATTAACGGGCGCTCAGCCTTATTTCTTTGCTTCTCCGTCACCTTCTATTTTGTCGTGAGTAGCAGATCATAATTTTGAACACCGCACTGCACGCGCGCGCGCAGCCACCACCACACACACACACACACACACACACACACACACACACACACACACACACAAAACTCAAATAAAGACTTTTTTGTGCTAACTCCCAGTCAATCGTCAGACGGCATTATCTTGCGCAACAACGCCCCGCCAAGGGGGTAAGCAGAACAGGGCTAAAAACGGCACACGTTTCGCCGCTAAATCTGAGGGACTAATCAAAACACGGCTGCAAACACGCCATTAGTCTCCTCCACTCTCTGCTCCCCCCCCCCCACCCACCCCTCTTAACCCCCCTCCCCCCCATCACCACCCTCCCCCTATCACCTCGTTTACTCTCCCAAAGCCGATGAATGTGCAGGCCTGTTCCCAACCCCTAACAAACCCTTTTCCTCCTCCCGCCCCTCCCTCCCCTCTCTCCCTCCCCGTGTTCCTACGGGAGGTAGTTTGGAAGCGTTGTGGCCAGGGAGGGAGGGGAGAGGAGTATGCCGGTGCCTCACGTATTCCCCCTCTGACAGGCAGGGCATTATCTTAGCGGGAGGTGGGAGCTATAGAAATCAAATATATTATCTTTCTTGGAGGACTGCCGGTGCATGTGCGCGATGTGCAACAGCTGTTTCTTGTTGAAGAAATCGGTTGAGATTGTAGCACGCTGTCAAGCGGCACCTACGTACATGCAGGAGGGCGAGCGACCAAACAAGCGTAGGCGCGCTCACACGCACATACGCATGAACGCGCGCGAGCGCGCGTGCGCACACCACGCACGCATTCGCACGCACACATTCATACATGCGCGCGCGCGCGCGCGCGCGCGCACACACACACACACACACACGCACACACATAGAAAGATGCATAACCAGGAATGGGTTTATCCGATTAAAATTTGCATCAGTATCATTATCGAGGCTCAAGGAGGAAGCTGAAAATAAACACCGACACCAGCCAGTGGCTTTACACCTTTACTTGATCAACCGAAATATTTTCGTCTTCAGTGTAATTCGGTATTACCCATACAAAACATTATTCTTGGTTTGAAAATATCACCTTCTTCCAATGCTCAGAACGGTGTGCCACTTGGTGACCAGGTGCTTAGAAACACTGCGAGGAGTGCGCCACCAATTGAAGACTGCTGAGGTTTGGTTGCACTTCCTTGAAGGCAAGCCACACTCAAACACGTATGTCCATGCACGTAAATAGACCTGAGATCTGAGCAAGCCGGAAAATTGTCAGAAAATCCGAGAGCCAGCGTCGAACTGCGGGAGGGCTTTCAGCATAATGGCCTTGAGGTGTCAGGTGATGAAGCCCCCTGAAGCTGAAGCACTTTTTTCCTTTTCTTTTTGCTGTCCCGTCTTCTATGCCACCTCAGTGGCAGTGCACCCACGCCGCTCATTCCGACACCCCGTCCACAGCCACAGCCCGGTCAGTTCCGCCACAGCCCCAGCCCCGGCCCCGGCGATCCACAGGGAGCAGTCAGTGTCAAGTCGTCATGAGGCAACCCACCAGAGGAGACACTGCACTGCTGGCTGAAGGATTTTTACCTTAACCCCCATCTCTCAAGACTTGCAAACTGTGTATGAGTTTAACAGTAATCTTAAGCCATCCTGCGATCTAATCATTGTTGACGCCCGTAGTCTTGTTGTCAGCGTTTCTTGATAATTCTTTTCTGAGCCTTTGAGACAAATGGAGCGCGCGCACACAACACACAACACACAGACACAACATTGTTTTACTAAACGAGTTTGGGGAAACTGGCAAAAGCCTTGACAAACTAAGTTGGAATGAAACTATGGATCGGATTGTAAACTTGAAACCCGGTAGCCTTCCTCTCACATATGCCGCCCCCCCCCCTCCCCCACAAACGGTTTGCTTGGCAGATTTACGCTAATCTCCACAGTGGCTCCACAGACCTTCGTAAAGCTTGAATTCCGGCTAAAACCTGAAAAGTCTCATGTCTGACGTCACTCCAGGCAATGGCGGAGGCAGCTGAAAAGAGTAGCCTTCCTCTCACATATGCCGCCCCCCTCCCCCACAAACGGTTTGCTTGGCAGATTTACGCTAATCTCCACAGTGGCTCCACAGACCCTCGTAAAGCTTGAATTCCGGCTAAAACCTGAAAAGTCTCATGTCTGACGTCACTCCAGGCAATGGCAGAGGCAGCTGAAGAGTTTCCCCTGGATCTGGTCGTGGAGGAACAAAAGTGAACTTCACAAGGCTTAAATTTCCAAACTCAGACCAGGTGTCCCTTGGCGGCGTGGGTGAGACATCCGTCCCAAAAGGCAACGCCTTGAAATGTCCGTCCGCCTTTAAGTTGATGGATCGAATTCTGGCAGCGTCAGGAAAAACAGTGTTGACAGCAGAGGAGCGTCTAGGAGTTGTGACCTGGATGCGGCCCAGCCGCCTAATGGTGCAAGGATTCAGCGCCAAAATACTCGCCCGTCCAGGATTTATTTTCTGAATACTTTTTGTTGTTAAGCCTCTCCCTGCAATTCAGTCTTAAATATGACCATGTGAATGACGCTCTCATGAGCAACTAATCGCAAAAAAGCTTTACCGAAGTCGAGGAATAGGGCGGATCTGCATACATATCAATACACATGCCAAAGAGAGAGCTGAAAAAACACGAACGAAGCTTAAACAACCCAGTGCGTGATACTGTTTTTTTACGTTGAAAATCAACATCCTCTTCAATACGAGCAGGATATATCCTGTATTCAAGAACGAGAGGTCGAAGAGGAAACATGTTCTGTGGTGTGAGCCCCCACCACCCTCTCACCCCAGTTTTCCAGAGCATGTTCAGTGCGTGAAATCCCATGTCATACCTACACAGCACATTTTCACTCTATACCTATCCTCCGTCTACTCAGTGACTACACATGTCATTGTGACACAAATTACGACAGCACTGGCGTTCGGCCGGAACATCAAGCGTTGTACGCTGTGTAACTGTGCAGGCGTTCGTCGTAAATACCAACAGCGGCACTCTTCAAAGCTCACGGCAGCCACATTCCGTTACATTGTATCACCTTACAGGCGTTCCTTCTGTTGTAGACTGCTAAATAAACGGCATTCGACGTACGAATCAAAAGTTGCGCGCTGTACAACTATGCCAGCGTTCACCCTGCACATTACGGTAACAGACTGCAAAATGGCGTTAGCGTTAGGCCCATACATCAGAAGTCGTGCACTGTTTAAAACCATACAGCGTTCGCTCTGCACACCAACACTTATAACCGGGAGAGAAATCAACACGCTGGCGTCTGTGACCACAAAAACTGTACTGTGACCACAAAAGCTGGACTGTGATCACAAAAGCTGTACTGTGACCATAAAAGCTGTACTGTAGACCACAAAAGCTGTACTGTAGACCACAAAAGCTGTACTGTGACCACAAAAGCTGTACTGTGACCACAAAAGCTGTACTGTAGACGACAAAAGCTGTACTGTGACCATAAAAGCTGTACTGTAGACCACAAAAACTGTACTGTAGACCACAAAAGCTGTACTGTCGACGACAAAAGCTGTACTGTTAACACAAAAGCTGTACTGTCGACGACAAAAGCTGTACTGTTAACACAAAAGCTGTACTGTAGACGACAAAAGCTGTACTGTGACCACAAAAGCTGTACTGTCGACGACAAAAGCATGTGACCACAAAAGCTGTACTGTCGACGACAAAAGCTGTACTGTGACCACAAAAGCTGTACTGTCGACGACAAAAGCTGTACTGTTACCACAAAAGCTGTACTGTTAACACAAAGGCTGTACTGTAGACGACAGAAGCTGTACTGTAGACGCCAAAAGCTGTACTGTGACCACAAAAGCTGTACTGTGGACGACAAAAGCTGTACCGTGACCACAAAAGCTGTACTGTCGACGACAAAAGCTGTACTGTGACCCACAAAAGCTGTACTGTAGATGACAAAAGCTGTGCTGTAGACGACAAAAGCTGTACTGTGACCACAACAGCTGTACTGTAGACGACAAAAGCTGTACTGTGACCACAACAGCTGTACTGTAGACGACAAAAGCTGTACTGTGACCACAACAGCTGTACTGTAGACGACAAAAGCTGTACTGTGAACACAAAAGCTGTACTGTGACCACACAAGCTGTACTGTATACAACAACACTGATGTTCTGCCAGTGCACCAGGACTAGTGCTGCGTACAGGGCTGGGGTTCAGCCTATTCATCAAGATTGGTTTTTAAGTAGAGGTGACTGCGAGCGGAAATTGAAACAAACTTTAAAAAACAAAAACAAAAACAAAAACAAAAACTTCCGCCGAACGAAAGGGGGAAACAAATCACAAGACAAAACACGACGCGTTTCGACCTCTTCGGTCACCTTCAGGCAAGGTAAACAACATTCAGGACAACGAAAACGAAGAACGAGCGATCACTGATCTCCTCAAATTCGGCGCAAAAAAAAAAGGACGTTGAATGGAAAAAAAGCTCGTTTTCATCCGGGAGTGAAATAAACGACGGCGTCCGTGACACAAAAGCCGTACGATATGCGACATCACGACACTCACGTTATGCCTGTGCATCAGGACATGATGTACTGCGTGCAAGGCTGGAGTTCAGCCTTTACATCCAAAGTTATCGGCTGCAAAACAACGCTGACGTCGGATTCTGCCCGCGCATCAACAGTTGCATTCTTTTCAGGCCTAACAACGCGGGAAGACGCCATTACTCGTGATGACATTGAGCAACAACGCCGTCACTGAGCGAGCTGCTGATAAAAACAAAAGAATGCGCCAAGGGCTTGCTTAATTAAAGAGTCGAGTACTTATAAAAAAAAGTTGATACTACTGGCTTTCTTTCATACTGCCATCAATGTACAAGCCAGGTGGTTTAAGCAGATAGATTAAACAAATCAAAGGAGTCGGACTATTTTGGGAAGATCCCTGGCGCAAAGATATGGGTCACGAGTGAGTTCCAAGGCCTGAAATGTCAACTAAGGCAAGATTGTGAATGATGTCATCGATGGTAATCCTTAAAAAAAAAAGTGAAATGATTAGAGGTGGTGGTGTGTGTTTGTGTGTGTGTGTGTGTGTGTGTGTGGGGGGGGGGGGGGGGTCTTTTGATCTGTTATCTGTTTAACATCAATTGCTGGCTGAAACTTATGCTATACCTCAAAACACTTGCGTGGATTATACAGTAATCTGGTGCAAAATCCTAATTGTGGTGTGTGGCCACAACGTCAGCAGACAACGGAGAAAATGTTGACAGGCAGTCGCCAATCTGACGGTGGAGGGGTGGGAGAAGGAAGGGTGGGGCGGGGGGGGGGGGGGGGGGACAAAGAAAGAGGAGTGGAAAGGGAATAGGGGGGCTGGGGTGGGGTTAAAGAAGGCCACACAACCAGCCGCCATTGCAAAGTGGTTTGCGCCGCGGACTCCAGGCTGGGAGATCTGGGTTCGGCTCCTAGGAATCAGATCCATTTATTTGTGGGATTTTTCAGCCCCGACTGGCGCCTATCCAGAGTTGAGTTTGCTATGGGCTCAACTGGGAAGACTGGGGACCACACGACAGAGTTTCATCCGCTTAAGGAGTACGTCTCTAAGAGAGTGATGCTCAAATTTCCTGATCAACACTGCAGGTGTCTGTGTATCTCGGGCGTGGTTGACGCCGGGATTTATCATGAAAGTAAGCTTAGAGGGCAGCCCTTAGCCCTGTCATGCAGTCTCAGACCGAAATGGGTATCTGTAGCATCATCTTCATCATCCTTATCCTCATCGATCAGCGTAAAAAAGTCTCAAATTCTGTGGCCTTCACGTCCTGCTCTCATGGAGACCTCAGTTTCTATCATCTCTCCACGTCTATGCCCTTGGTTTGGTTCTGTCGGGGTCACCGCTAACGGCTATCCCATGGAGGACTGCCGTTGGAAGCACGAGGTAGCGCTCTCCGGAGGGAGAGTTCAGCCACGTTGGCTCCGCGACTAAGCAGTTATCGTCATTAGGGGGCTAAGCAGGTGTGTCCTGCGTAAGTTGGTTCAGAACAGCGCAACTGAACACCACCGAAGTGACTCGGAAGCAGTGCAGTGTCTCTTCTGGTGGGTTACCTCATGACAGCTTGGCATTGATTGCTCCCTGCGGATTGCCGGTGTGCCGAAGATGTAGAGGGGACAGGCCAGACTGTAGCTGTGGACAGGGAGGGGGGGGGGGGGGGGGGAGGGAGGGAGATCGGAATGAGAGCGTGGATGCAATGTCATTGAGGTGGCACAGAAGGTAACCTCACCCCCACCCCTCAAGAAAAAAGAAGAAACAAAAAAAAAAGAAGAAAAAGGCCACACAGGTCTTCCGCCAACCGATTCCCCCCCCCCTCTCTCTCTCTCTCTCTCTCTCTCTCTCTCTCTCTCACTCACTACCTTATCCCCACCCTCCCCTCCCAGGCCGATTCTTCGCCAACGAACGTGCAACCCTGCAACCTCATACATCACAGGGGCATTCTGGAAGCGTTGCGGCCAGAAATGGCGACAAGTATATTAGTGTCTGACAGATTCGCTCAGCCAGACAGGACATTATCCGAGGAGGTGGGGGCGGGGAAGGAGGAGGGTGAGGGTGGGTGCGAGGTGGCGAGCTGGGAGAGGGGTGGGGTGGGAATGGGGGGGGGGGGGGGGCTTGGAGATGAGGAGCCATAGAAATGGAATATATCATTGTTGGAAGATTGTCGGTGTGGGCCTGTGTGGGGCGTGTGACATCTATTTCTTAGGGGAGACTATCAGACAGAATCATGTTAGCGCGAACATGGGCATACATGCGAGCATGTACACACAGAGATGGACACAGACTGGCGCGCGAGCGCGTGTGAACACACACACACACACACACACACACACACACACACACACACACACACACACACACACACTCGCGTGCGTGCGCACGCACGCATGCACACATGTGTGCACGCAGGCAGGTTCGCACGCTAACAAACAGAAACACATTCACACACACACGCACGCGCGCACGCGTAACACACAACGTTGCTGCTACGTGCTATGTGTGTGTATGCTCTCGCTCTCTTTCTCCCTCTCTCTCTCTCTCTCTCTCTGAGCTCATCTGTGCTCAAATTCACCCAAGCGCAACGCAACAACGACACACGAAGACAATCTGCCCAGGAGAAGTTGGGGGTAGACTGGTCAACAGATGGACAGAGAAAGGCAGACATGACCACGGACAGTTAGCAACCACCAGTGTTCGAGGTTATCATTACAACAGAGAGAGACACACACACAGAGACAGAGACAGAGAGACAGAAACAGATAAGAGAGAGAGAGGAGAGAGAGACAGACAGACAGAGGAAGGAGGGAGAGATAGAGAGACAGACAGCCGGAGCGTGGAGGGGGGGGGGGGGCAGAAAAAGACAGACACTAAGATGTGAAGACAAGATAAAAATGAATCAGACAGTTCAAAGCCTGTTCTAGTATGCTAATGGTAGATATTTAAGCATTTTCTTTAAATCGTCATCATCGCTGTAAGGACAGACGGACAGACAAGCACACAAGGTGACTGCAATAGCGTGACTGAAAACAAGGCAGGCAGAGGTCATAAATACACAAAACCCAAGTGCAAAGCAACGCTTACTTAAATACACCACACGGAACACAGAAGCGCATTTTCGACAAACGCGTCTTCTGCGTACATCGCAAATAATACGCAGAAAAATGCACCAACAAACAATGCTCCTTAAACATCTGTCAGCCACAGAGAAACTGGTGCCGACAGCATTTTAAGATGTATTATTTAAGGATTGAAAATAAAAATTACCAGACAGACAGACGAACAGACAGACAGGCAGGCATGCAGACAGACCAACAGCTGCCACAGACCTGGCACTCCCAGGAAGTGGTAGTTGGAGATGTTTTCGTTGCTGTTGCTGTAGTCGTTGATGTTGAGGACGCTGTCGCGGTTGGCGATGGCGCGGATGTCGTTCTCGATGGTGGAGGAGGAGATGCTGTCCCTGTCCTCCGCCACGCTGGCCGTGGACATGACCAGCTTGACCAGCGTGTAGAACTTGGAATCTTTCCGCCTGCGGGGCGCGAATTTCCCTGGGGAGTTAAAAAAAAAAAAAAAAAAAAGGGGGGGGGGGGGGGAGGGGGGCAACGTGGTGACATTGGAGACACAGTGGAAGCGTTCGCCCACTCATTCATTCACTGAAGAAACATTTCATCGTCGGCTAAAGTACTGTAAACCTACTTGCGAATAGTAACTTGAATAACACGCGCGTGACTTCGACAGGATAACGGGTTTAACAAGTTGGCCAGCTATTTTGTTGATGAGTATGTTTAGCTGATTAACTAGTGATGACATTAGCTTGTCATGATGTTGGTAATTACGTTAATATCTTAGCCGCAACGAAGATTGTCCCCCTTCACTCTACAATATCATGAACCCCACCCCCACCATCATCGCCCTCCACTCGCTCCCCGCTCTTCCTGCCATTCATCCCCGGTCATCTCGCACGCACGTGCCGATCGAAGCGTCATTGTGCCCGGTGACGTCACGGCCCCCAAATAGACTTTCCGCAATCGGAGCCGAAATGGGAACCCAATAGATCGGGTCTGGAAACGGAGGCCGGGCCGGAAAAGAGATTTTTTTTTTCCGTTCCCACAATCGTTGTGATGGTGACAAGAAGAAATGGTTTCCACGGCTGAAAACTGCCATCGCATTTCTTTCCTTTTCACATTTTTTTTTGTTGTCAAATGACTTCCCTCTTCTTTTCTTTTCCTTTTTTTCTTTTCTATTTGGACAGATAAAACGACACGCGATTGAGTGGCCGCTGAGGAGTTTTGCTTCATGAATATTCATAAGCGCATGTCACTTCACCGGTCGAGTGTCGGACAGAAGAGATGTCAGCCTACACAATCTCTGGGCGCTCTCGCGTCCATTCCTTGAATCCACTCTCGCCTTCTCCCTCGCCAACCCCCATCCTCCTCTACCCCCACCCCCGTCCCCCCTTTCTCTTTCTTTCCCTCCTTCCTTCCTTTTTTTTGTCTCTTCCTCGAAACCTCCACTCGATTCGTTCATGCAGTTGTGACCTTTCTTTCACAGCTTTGACGTTGACGTTGAGGGCGAGGTTTACGTCCTATCGGCCTAAGGCCCTTAAGGACAAGGTTACTGTAGACGTAGGTCTGCATCATTGTGGCAACTGCTGTCGCCGGCAGTAGTGGGCGAGTGGCTGTGGGGGTCGTCGTATCTCTCTCTCAGAGCTCGTGTTCCTCTTGAACGTTGGTTCAATTCTGGTCGTGTTCCTCTTGAACGTTGGTTCAGTTCTGGTTGTTGGTCGACCGACGATGGGCGTCAGTGTGTGTTGCCTTCTTTCCCCCAAACATCGGGCTGTCTTCAGGACCACAGGGCGGGCCTTCTTCATGCTCGGGTGGCGATGGTCCTGTGCCGCGTGAGGCCGCCTCGAGGAGGGAGCAGGACGAAAGTCGTTAGAGCGCTACATGAGTCCCTCATATTCGGCGAGCAGTCACAGACTGCGGCCGAGAGAGCAATTTTTCAGCCCAACCCATAAGGAGTGCCTACCTTGTCTGCCACCATCCAGAACATGGTTTCCAGGCCACGGTAGTCGCAGTCAGGCAGCGCTCCCTCGCCGATCGCCCCACATCTCCAGGAGCCGTCCCCTCGCGACACAGGCTAGACCCGTCGTCACCCATATGGCTGGAAGGTTGACTGCGCCGCCCGACACTAATCTCTCACATCAGTGTCCCTCAAAGGAGAGCTACCACCTCTCCCCTAGCGTTCGCTGCTATGCCACCGCTCCTGACAGCTCGCTTATAAACAGCCTCACCAGGCTGATTCCGTGAGGGTACCAGTAAGAGCCTGACGTTCACAAACAGGGGTCGGTGGCAAGCTGATAGTAGGCCACTGACCGGAGTAACCCCCGGCGCTGCTGCTTGCGTCTTGTGGGTTGTCGGGTCTGTTGCGAGTTTACTGGACACGTGACACAGCCTTCAAAAGCTCACCATGCTCATCGGAACAAGTTGGAGGTGACCCGTTGGACGTCAAGTTTTTTTTATGTTCCATGTCAGATCGACTTAACCGCTCTCCAGCGCGCGCGCACGCACACACACACACACACACACACACACACACACACACACACACACACACACACACACACGCACGCACACACAGTGTGTCTGTGTCATTGATATGCTATATATATTATTATATATATTATATATATATATTTATATTATGGCTCATTTCTGTGTTTCCACGGAGGCATTTCTTCCATGCAGCTCATTACGGTTGGTTCTCTGCACACAGCCACGTTCAGGATTGACCTGCAACAACTCCGGGCACCACAGACCAGAGGAGAGCGATCAGCGTCAACACGTCGGTAAGCCTCTCACCGGACGAACCACTGCACCGCTGTCGGGTCTTCTAGATCGGCGTTCAGTGGTGCCTGTTGCGACTCAACAGTTGCCAAGCATCACTTGCTGCGCCCTGTACTAACGACAGTAACTGCTGAGTCGCAGAGCCAGCGTGAGTGACCCTGCCCCTCGCCGGAGGAAGCCACCACGTCCGTCCCACGACAGTCTTCGAACATTTATTTCGGCTGAAACGGTGTGGTGTTTAAGAAAATTTGAACCGCTATAGATCTCTGGGATGGGAGGTGGGGGTGGGGGTGGGGGACCCTCAAGAATGGGTGGTCGGTGAGTAATTCTGTATGTATCTCCAAAACGGTATGTCATCCAGTTGTGTGTGTGTGTGTGTGTGTGTGTGTGTGTGTGTCGTGTGTGTGTGTGTGTGTTGTGCGCGCGCGTGCGTGTGTGCGTGCGCGCGCGCGTGTGTATGTGTGTGTATATGTATGATGAATTCAGAATTTATTCATTAAGGCAATAACAAAAAATGACCATGAGTCATGCTGAAAAAAATAAACAAAAGAAGTAAAGGAATACAAAACGTTTTATAAACGTAGTTTGATGGTATACAAGAGCAAAATTCCTAAGCATTACGGAATATGCTACCGACATTATCTTAGTCAAGAGAAACAATTTTCTCTTCTTTTGAATGCTTTCTTTAAGACAGCTGTGATGGCATTTTTCTGCTGCCAAAAGCATGCTTAGTTTTGAAGTCATTAGTGTTTAGATTTTGAGAGGACAGACTTGTCTAAATTACTCTTGTTTGCCGGACAACAATCGCATTTTACACATACACAGGGGGCATGTCAATCCGTTTTCTTTGTATTGTTTACATCGTAAACTCTGAGTAGCTACATTAGATATAATAAAACAGTATTTTGTCACGGAACATCTAAACCTACCTGTTTACGTTACGTATTGTTCCAGATCGTGAGATATTTCAAATTTTCTTCATTCCAGGAACTTATCACTGTGGTGAATATGAAAACTCTTTTGGCAACCACAATTATCCCTTATTTGATTTTTTTTTCAACAAAGCATCCTATAAAGTCCTCACCCTTATTTTGCCAGTCATAAATAAAAGAAACGGATTTTAGAAGCCAAGTTTATTTTCGGTCTGCCAAATTGGACGACATCCGACATGGAATGTAATCCGTCTTCTTCCATACGTATTACCTTCAGTCAATATAGTGTACAACAGACACTAGATTAGTCAGTGGAGAGAGAGAGAGAGAGAGAGAGAGAGAGAGAGAGAGAGAGAGAGAGAGAGGAGAGAGAGAGAGAGAGAGAGAGAGAGGCGCTTGTAGTGTGGACAAGTGCACTTGTATACAACCGCCATTTACAGATTCTCAATACACTTGTAAGTTCCCTTCTGCCTAGACTGTGAAGATGTTCCGTGAGAGGCCTCCAACAATCATGCTCTCAGGGTTTAGGCGTTATGGAACCGTTTCTTCCGTTGCAGGATGGGACAAGTTGCAGCAGTCGTCTGCGAGATACGTCTAAAGCACCCAGACACCATTATAACGCTTTCATTTGTATTGTTTTTGTGTATTCATGAATAAGCCCCAAACTACCCATTTTGTCTTTGACACGTGGAACACAAACATAGGAACGTAAAGGAGGACACATAGGCATGGCCTTGGTGTGGAAGAGGGGGTGGGGGTGTGGGGGTGGAATGAGGGTAAGGGAGAAGTGGGGAAGGAACGGGGATGGGGACTAGCAAAAGGCAAAGTCGGGGGAGAGATCAGATGTAAAAGGGCTTGGGGGGGGGGGGGGAGGGGGGGGATATCGGCCATAAATCCTCTTCAGTGACAGAACCAGAAGTGTTGTGTGAATTCGGGGAGATATTGGATCTGTCTCCGTCTACACACTTCTGTCACCAGAAGCATAATGGCCTGAACACAGTTCCAGAGTTGTGTGTGTGTGTGTGTGTGTGTGTGTGTGTGTGTGTGTGTGTGTGTGGGGGGGGGGAGGGGTATGCGCGCGCGTGCATGTGTGTGTACGTATTTATGTATGTGTGTATGTGCGTGCTTGCGTGCGTGATTGTGTGTGTGTGTGTGTGTGTGTGTGTGTGTGTGTGTGTGTGTGTGTGAGACACACAGACACATTATCTCTCTCTCTGTGTGTTTGTGTGTGTGTATATGTCTGTGGTGTGTGTGTGTGTGTGTGTGTATGTGTGTGTGTGTGTGTGTGTGTGTGTGTGGTGAGAGAGAGAGAGAGAGAGAGAGAGAGAGAGAAATTGTTTGACGTGGGGAAAATCAAGCTACCGATATGCTAGCTTACATCTTGCCCTCAAAGCTTAAGGGAAAAAAAGAGAGGAACAATGCCGCTACATCCCAGCCCCCACCCCCTTCCTTCAAACATTTGTATGAAAAGAACAATCTTGATTTAACGACGACAACAACTGCAGTAGAATATAACCTCCACCACAACCAGCAAGAACACAAACACAGAACATCAGTTTAGTACTTTCATAGCATACATACAATTATATCATAGAAAGGTTTAACAGAGAGAGAGAGGAGAGAGAGAGAGAGAGAGAGAGAGACGTTAGATTAACTCAGTTCAATTCAGTTAATTGAGTTGATCATAGTTTTGCATAGTTTTGGTGACTTTAATTAAGTTTTGGGAACTACGGTTTAGTCACTTGTGAATGGACTGATCGAAAGTTAAAACCCCAAAACTTCTTTCCATTTTTGTCTGAAGAAAACATTTTTAAAAAAAGCGGGAGGAGTGTGTGTGTGGGTAGGAAAGAGACATAGTGGTACCAGACAAAGTCTGGCGGTACCGAGATTAGTAGGAGAATGAGGGTACGGGAGAACTGGGGTTGGTGGAAGTGTCAGAGGTTGAGATACATGCTGTGAATTGTCTGCAGAGTTTTAGAACTCTGTGTGTGTGTGTGTGTGTTGTGTGTGTGTGTGTGTGTGTGTGTGTGTGTGTGTGGTGCGTGCGTGTGTGTGCGCGCGCTTATCTGAGAGAGAGAGAGAGAGAGAGAGAGAGAGAGGAGAGAGGAGAGATTGTGTGTGCGAGAGTTTTATAACTCCGTGTGTGTGTGTATGTATGTCTGTGTGTGTGTGTTGTGTCTGAGCGCGCGCGCGCGTGTGTGAATGCTCGAGTGTGTGGCGCGCGCGCGCGCGTGTGTGTGTGTGTATGAGGATGGGGGTGGGGAGGGTGAGGATGGAGTGTAAGTGGGAGGGGCTGTAACACAATCTATTATGTTGGCAGCCGTGATGACAGCGGCAGGGTATAACTCATTGCCAGACAGAGGGAGAGGAGGGTGGTGGTGGTGGAGGTGGAGTGATGCTGAGGAAGGGGCATGGTTTCTTTCACAAGACACCGCCTTTCTTTCTGCCTCCCCGGTCGACCATCTACCCCCTCCCCGTCCCTCCCCCTTCCCCACCCCCACCTTCAATGCACCCTGTGCATCATCCCCCACTCCACCCTCAACACATAACGTACGTTACTGTTTTCGCCAAGGTCAGGTAGGGTGGTCACGGTGGTTTACAGTTATGAAGCGCGTGCTTTGGTAACAACGGCAAAACGCACCGACAGTGACACTTAACCCCCACATTGGCTAATTATGACCATCCGTATTCTTGTTTAAGATATTACACACACCACACACACACACACACACACACACACGACGCTCCGCGCGCACACCGCACCCACCCACCCACACACACACACACACACACACACACACACACACACGAGCAAAGACGGATAGACAGGGTTGCGGGTGGGGTAAAAAAAAAAAAAAAAGCAATCAGACGGACACAAATAGAAAGAGAAGAACACCGAAGAAACACAGAGACCGAGCCAGACAGTACAGGCGTTACAGAGCCAGAGACAACAACCTCCCCCCCCCCAAAAAAAAAAAAAAAAAAAATGAAAAATAAGAAGGAAAAAAAAGAAAGAAGAAAGGAGGGGGGAAAAAAAAACAGAGGACGACATCAGCTCCCATTCAGACAACGACCACGAAGCCGCTCCGGCACTTACCCAAAATGTGATCGATTTTCTCTGGCGGTATCCCCCCGTCCCTTATACAGAACGAGCGTACGTCTTGCAGCATTCCCTGGACAGAATGAACACGATACACGCATACGGACGGACGGACGGACGCACGCGCGCACATACATACACCACACACACATACACACGACGCACGCACACACACGACGCACGAGCGCGCGCACACAGTTATACACACACACGGACGGATGAACACACACACACACGCAGACACCACACCACACACACACACCACACACACACACACACACACATTCGCGCACACACGCGATGCGCGCGCACACACACACGCACACACCCACGCGCGCGCGCATACACAAACAAATGCATACACATCATGTTTTTGTGGTGTTGTTCTTTTACAGAAGAAACTGCCAGTACTACTAGTTTCATTTTCAAGTATCTATGTTATAGTTGGTGGCGATAGTGTTGCGGGTGGTGGTGGTGGTGGTGGTGATGGTAATGGTGGTGGGTCCAGGCGCTGTCACTTGTATTTGCGACAGAGGGCGAAAGGTGCATGTGGAGGTGGAGCATAAGATGTGTGTGTGTGTGTGTGTGTGTGTGTGTGTGTGTGTGTGTGTGTGTGTGTGTGTGTGTGGCGGGGGAGGGGGGGGGGTATGCGTGCGCGCGCCCTCGTGCGAGCGAGCGAGCGAGCGTGTGTGTGTGTGTGTGTGTGTTTTGCGTAAAATAAAGAGAGAGAGAGCCAAAGCGTATACGCGTATCAGACTGTCTGTCTTACACACATACCTCAACACACACAAGCGCATACACGCAGTCACGCACGCATGTCCGCATACACAATCGGAGCAGACGCTGCTATTACTACTGATACTACTTATTTCTACAACTGTTACTTGTGTTCCTAATGCTACCAATACTACTACCACTGCTACTACTACTACTACTACTACTGCTGCTGCTGCTCTACTTCTACTATCGCTGGTACTGTTGCTGTTGTCGCTGTATTTTTTACAATTATTTCTAGGACTACCGCTGCTGTAGCTGCTTCTCCTGTACTACTAACAACAGCTATTGCTGTTGCTGCTGCCGTTGTTACTACTAACATTGGTACTGCTGCTGCGGCTAATACTTCTACTAGCACCACTATTAGTACTATTACTGCTTCTACTAATGTTCCTGCTGCTGTTGCTACTACTATTAGTACTGCTGCTGCTGCTGCTCCTTCTACTCCTCCTACGACTACTATTGTTGCTGCTGCTACTGGCACTAACCACCACTACTACCACATGCTTCCGCCCGTCACCGTTGCAGTTTACAGAGTTGTGGTTCCGCGGATGTGCCTACCTTCAGCTCGTCCACCTCGTTCCTCAGATTGTCCACCGTCTTGTCCAGTTTCTTTTTCCGGCTGTACAGCAGACGCAGTTTGACGTGCTCGTGGTCAATGACCGCCACCACTAGACCTGCAAAACACATTGAGGGGTACGACACGTGGAGAACACGGCGTTGCCACACAAATGCTGCATAGTCGCATGGTGTAGCGGGAAATTGCGTGCGTGCGTGCGTGCGTGCGTGCGTGCGTTGCGGGTTTTTTTGTGTGTGTGTGTGTGTGTGTGTGTGTGAGTATGCACACTTGTTTGTAGGTGCATGGTACTTATTGCAGTTTATCTTCTTCATTGGTTTCATTTATGTTTTCTTTAATCTTTGGGCTTATGTAAGATGGAGCGCCATGAATAATCATTATGTATATATATATATATATATATATATATATATATATATATATATATATATATATATATATATATATATCTAGGCACTTGTCAGCATCTCTCTCGGTCTGTCTGTCTGTCTGTGTCTGTTGTCTGTCTGTCTCTGTCTCTCTCTCTCTCTCTCTCTCTCTCTCTCTCTCTCTCAGCAATCCATACCACAAAAATATTTCAAGAATCCACGTCTTTTCACATTAGTCTTGTTAACGTCATCATCTAATGAACATACTGTTAAACATTTCGCTATTCATCTATATAAAGCATTACAGAAGCGAAATGTGTATGTAACATGATGAAGGTTAGTGTCAATCTGCGACGTAAAATCACAGTGTATATCCCCATTCTAAGGGACTTTGGCCTTTAGCAATAAATCATTTGAGTCTGGAGACGCTCTCTGCCCCCCACCCTCTCTCTCTCTCTCTACCTCTCTCTCTCGTCTTTTTTTTTTTTTTTTAGCAACGAGGTCGCTAATGCTGTGAACTGTGGGGGAAAAGCATGGGCTCCAGTTTCTCCCCGGTCTCCGGCAAATCTTCCTCCTCCTTTCTACGTCGACGACATTGCTTTGCAATATAGAAAACTTAGCACAGGCTTTTAGATAGACTTGGTTTAACGGTATATGCGAAAAAAAAACCCAACATAATCGTATTTCGAAAGGGCGAGAAACATTAAAAATGGACGTTCAAAGACACCACATTTTCTATAGTCAACATTCAGGAACATTTTGGGTTCATTTATACTACCAAAGTGTCCTCTGACTCCGCTTTAGATAAATGCTGCCTATGCGCTAAAGGGAAGTTCGCTGAAGTTATGGAGACTACATGGGTTCTGGGTGATCTGGACATGTCCATATATTTTTTCTTTTATACTTTTAACGCAAAGCCCGAAACACATACTGTTGAACGGATCAGAATAGTGGGGTTTGCATAGGGTTGAAACAGTGGAGACCTTACGATTGACTTGTTTCTCAATGTCAGCTAAACGTTAGTCCAAAACATCCCCGTTGCTGTGATCTACAGGGCAAACAGGTGGGTACCTTCTGTATGTAGACAGCACTCCTAACTCTTTACGACTGGTTTAGTTTGCAAAACATGATTTCAAGACTCCCTGAGCTAGCACATGAAACGGTCCTCCGTAAAAGGCCTCCAGGTTAAAGTGTTAAACTAACTTGCACAACAAGGCCTTATCTAGACAACGCTTTCTGATTTGTTTGGTTTCGCGTGGGAGTGGGAGAATGTCGGATTGGAAATGAAAAAAAAAAAAGAAGAAAAAATGTTCAACTGATTGATCCCCCAGGACTGGAATGCCACATTACATTCAAATGATCGCATTGTGTGACTGTGTAAGCTTACTGTACATTCAAACCACTTCTGGTGCCGGAGAAACACCTCATCTGCATCGCTATCGCCTAATTCCAGACAAACGCTTAGGGAAAAAAATGGATGTAGTGTTTCTTATGAAGGCAATGAAAAGAAACCAGAACAACATTGTGGCCAGCATGTGGAATGACGTCGTGGGCAGTGTGTGCCCAGTGAAGCATTGGGGACAGAGCTGTGATGTATTCAACCCGCCTACATTGTCAACAACAATAGTCAGCAACAGCAGCAACTATCAGACGGGAGGGGAGGGAGGGAGGGATACAGAGAGAGAGAGAGAGAGACAGACAGACAGACAGACAGACAGGACACTCGATAGGCTGGCAGGCAGACAGAGGCAGAGACATACAAGAGAGAGAGAGAGAGAGAGAACACTGATAGAGAGGCAGGAGACAATGTAGAGGCAGAGACATAGAGAGAGAGAGAGAGAGAGAGAGAGAGAGAGAGAGAGAAACTAAAGCGCGGGAGGAGAAAGAGACGGAGCGTGTAGGTGAGGTGGGGACTTAGAACAGTGGAGGGAAGGGTGTAGATGAGGGCATACAAACAGAACCTGTCTCATGAAAAAAGGAAGCTGCTGACATGCTCTTCGACATTTCGTGATCAAGCAGCTGTTCTTCTGCAGAGCCTCGTAGGCATCTACACCACTCTCACCACAAGTCAGCTGAGATCTAGCAGCCAGCTCCCCGATAAAGTGGATAACTTTGAAGTATACATATCAAGACACTGTAGAACATTTGTACAGCAGCACACTAGCTGCCAAAAGGTATATAACTGTTGACACGGGCGAACAGTAACTATGACTGTTGTTTTGTAAACATGACAAAAATAGGTATTGTGTGAGAGATCACATCTGTTTTGTGTCAAACATCTAATGGTCACGGGGAGAAATTATTTAGCGAGATAAAACAGCGTTTTGCTGTGAAAACAGCCGTTTTTTTTTCCCCTTTGCGGTAATTAACTATTTCTATGTGAAACCAAGTTATTTCCCACTATACGTAGCTGTTCTAAAGGTCATTTTTGGAGTTAAAACTGGTAACTATTAGTGGCAATTACTGTTTTCACTTAAAATAACTGTTCGTAAGGAGCATGCAAAAGTTTTCGATATGGTAATAAACTGCTTTCTTCAATGGAATTGTAATTCTTACTGTTTTCGAGATGAAAAAAAAAAAAAAACCTTTTGAAGGGTAGTATGCTGCCATACACTTTATCACAAAACCTGTCCGAATAATCCACGGGGACAATTAGAACACTTACATACTCATCTTCTTTCTCCACGCACAAAAAGAAGAAAAAGAAAGAAATGCGTTCATGACTTTGACTACTCTTGCAGCATTTCAGCGGTAACTCCATTCTTCATCATGAACTGGAAAACGATCACATCCATTACTTGATCCACCATATAAGATCAGTAGACACAACTCTTGCATAGAAAAACGGTGAATGGGACATGCTCGCTTTATACAACACACACACACACACACACACACACACACACACAAACAGTTTAAATCTAGCAATGGGGAGAAATAGATGTGCGCCGACGTATTTGGTCATTGTAATGTTCCAAAGTGATTGTAGAAAATAAACAAGGGAGGTAGGCAATGTGACACAGTGGACGTGAACAAACACGTTGACAACATCACCAGTACCAAGAGAGAAAACTCCGAGAACTTGCACAATATGAATCCAGTCTACAAAAAAATTAACCACTCACCCTAACCCCCCCCCCCCCTACACGAGAGAGAGAGAGAGAGAGAGAGAGAGAGAGAGAGAGAGAGAGAGCATCGCGCCAAAATGCTGGGTAGCCGAGGCGTACCAGGGGTATTAGAAAAACAACCAACCAATCAAACAAATCGGGAGGGTAACGATAATAACGAAAACGGTGTATGACAAGAAAAGAAAGCAACAAATACCAAACATGAAAGAAAGAAAGCAACACAAACAAACAAGCGTACAGAAAAGAATATACAATTATGAGAGGAAAACAAAGACACGAACACGGCGTATCTGAGAGAGAAAAGAACGTGACAAAAAGCAAACAAACGTGGAATGTAAGAGAAAAAGAAATGAGGAGCTTAATAGAAAGACAAGGCGACACACTTAGTGTGCATGAAGAAACAAAGCAAAAGAAAAGTAAAAGAGAAAAGCAAAGAAGTAAACATGAAGTTCATGGGGAAAAAAAAATGCAGAGCGCTACAAGAACAAACAAACTGACAAAAAAGCCGTAGAGCATAACAGAAAACCGAACAAACAGCACCACAGAAAAAACAGATTGAGCATAATAGAAAACCAAATCTGGAGTATAACAGAAAATCAAATCTAGAGTATAACAGAAACCAAATCTAGAGTATAACAGAAAACCAAATGTGGAGTATAGCAGAAAACCAAATATGGGAATATGACAGAAGACCAAATCTAGAGTATTACAGAAAACAAATGTGGAGTATAGCAGAAAAACAAATCTAGAGTATAACAGAAAACCAAATCTAGAGTATTACAGAAAACCAAATCGGAGTATAACGAAAAAACCAAATCTGGAGCATAACAGAAAACCGAATTTGGAGCATAACACAAAATCGACCTTGGAGCTAACAGAAAACCAAATGTTGAGAATAACAGAAAACCAGATATGGAAAATACCGGAAACCCAGCCCTGGAACGAGGAAAAGAATCAGGAAAACATAAGAGGATAACGAAAAATAGATGAATAGAGCGTAAGACGGAAAAAAAAGAAAAAAAAACAAGCATTAAGATTAGAATTAGAAAAGACAACGACATATCAGAAAAAACAAAT
>CM065737.1:24924467-24926967 GCA_033310375.1 Conus canariensis | reverse complement strand
TTGTACTGAAAATATCCTAAGAAGTATACGAAGCAGTATACGAAAAGAGAGCTTTCAAATTTTACTTTTAATGTACAATTTTGTTTTTGTTCTACAGTTTTTCTCATTCTTTGAATGAGATCAAGAACTATTCAAAGTTTGACCAGTGGAGGTACCAAAATGGCACTGCATTCAATTGTGCAAAATATTAGTACAGAGAAAATACGGGCTGTCCGAACCGAGATAGTTGCAACAAATGAAATGATTAATCTCTGTGGTTTTAGTTATGTACATATCATGATTTTATAGGTTTTGAGGCATTCACATTTCAAAGATTTGACACAAATTAATCAAGATTTATTAATCAAGGGAGACAAGGGGAATGCAGCTCTAGCGCAAACATTCGGTCTGCTAAAGGTCACTAAGAAATACGTGCACACTGTGGCACTTGGCTACAGAATTTCAGGGATAGAAGATGGGGAAAGGGGAAGGGGGCAGAAATCAAATCTTGCCTGAATAAAACAAGTGAGTTACTTAAAAAGGAAATCTTGAATGAGGCAGGGAACAGTAACCAGTATATTACAAACAAGTAGTGTAACTCTTGCTCCCACGATGAAATAATGACAGGACCACACCTCCAAACGAATGCTGCTTACGACACTTAAAATCGCCTTGCAGAAATGACAACACAGAGCACACAGAACAATCAAGAAGACACCCCCCCTAGAGTTACTTGTCGACGTCGACTGGTCGAACAATGACATACGCTGTCCCTGGTGCCGACAGTTCTGCAGTGTCAAAGGCTTCTCCTGTGGTGTTGTGGGCTGGACAGACTGACTGAGCCTGTTCCGGTAGTTATGCAGCATACTGCTTCCGTGTCGCAGACTGCAGTTAGTCCTGCGTTGGAGGCAAGCTGGCGCTGCACCGATGAAGAACTGTTTCAGAGCGACACAGGAGAGAATCCAGTATCGATGCAAACTCGCGCTATAATGACACATGGCTGGTCTTGTGTTGGCTCGAGCTGGTCGAAAACCATTTGATCTTGCGGTAAGGTTAGTTGCTGATGCTTTGATACTGGCATTGTCTTGTTCTGAAGGAGGCTGTTCACTTTCAACATCTACATTTTGTGCCAGTTGTGACATTTTGTGCAGGGAAGGACTGCACAAAATGTCACAACTCGCAATTGTGACAATCTGTGCACCTATGCCCCATTTTCGAATTCACTCTTGCACAAAATGTCACAACCTGTGTCAGTCTTGTTAGTCTGCTGCTTTTAAGAAAGCGAGCAGACTATTAAGTTCGTTCGTATCTGTTTTTTTTTTTTTCGTTTTGTTTGTTTGTTTGTGTGTGTGTGTGTGTGTGTGTGTGTGTTGTGTGGTGTTGTGTGTGTGTGTGTGTGTGTGTGTGTGTCCCACGTCGGCCATAACGGACATTTTTGGCAATGTATCTTCAACCACTTAAACCAGCCTTCTCAAATTTGTTGAGTAGGTAAGGTATGCTGATACTGCTCGCAATAATTCAAGGTCAAAGGTCAAGGTCACGCTGATTGTTGAACACCCATTTCCTTTTTCCTGCAATATTTTCCACATCTTTCAAGCTAGATTTTGCAAACTTGCTACACAGGTGCATAGCCCTGGGGACAACAACCGACAACAACCAAGACAAATCGTGTTGTTTCTATTAGCCTCATCAACCAACATGGGCCATCTCGTCTGGGCTTGTCACCTCGTAAACATGTGCAGTGAATACAGACTAAAAGTATATATCATATATAAAACTGAAAATTATAAATTGCAAGCCAAATTGAAAAACGCAAAAAAACAAAAACAAAAATAAATACATTGACATCACAGATAATATCCACCCATCCATCCACCCACCCACACACCCACATCCACACAGATAAGAGAGAGAGAGTTGTGACAATTTGTGTAGCATTGGTTAAAAAAAAAGGCATACAGATGCACAAATGGTCACAATAGTGACATTTTGTGCAAATTGTGACAATTTGTGCAGTTGTTGTTGTTGTCTCGTTCGTCATTTCTTCAGATGGATTCCCCCGTCTCCTCGACAAAGGTGGCAGTACGTCGCAGGTCCTCCAGTCCTCCGTAGAGCTTCCAGGCCACTGGTATTGGGTCGGGCCAGGTTTTCTCTCGAAGCGCTTGGTGGAGCGGGCAGGACTGCAGCAGATGTTCTGTTGTCTGGCTGCCTGTTCTGCAAGGGCACTGCTCTGTGTTGCCGATGCGGAGTTTAAAGAATAGGTGGTGTTTCAGGCGGTTAGGGCCTGTCCTGAGCCTGAAGATAACTACCTGCTCTCGTCGAGTCAGCAAGTAGTACGGGTATAACTGCACAAAATGTCATCGTGGTGACATTTTGTGCGGTAACAGTTCCCTTTGGTACGTGCTGAAACACCAGATCATAAGGTGTTTTCCCTGCCGTTTATCATGCTGAAGTACTCGTGAAGTAAATAGTAAACCTGAGACCAGAGCTCCAATTTTCGCCATAGTTTATTTCATTATTT
>CM065737.1:24891967-24919467 GCA_033310375.1 Conus canariensis | reverse complement strand
CAACCAAGCAACCGAGCGAAAATTCTTGGATTTTGTGTTAGCGAAAGCAAGAGATTAACTGACTGACTGGTCGTTCACTTGATTTTTTTTTTTTATCGATTATTTGATTAATTGATTGATCGGTTGAATGACTACTTCACTGATTGACTGATTTTAAAAATGTCAAATAAACAGCGTAGGCAGTTTCTGTCTTTCTTTCCTTTTTTTCTTTCTTTTCTTTTTTTTTTAAACCTCGGTCTGGTTTCAAAGAAAGGTGAGTGTAGGCTGAGATTGAAAACAAATGCAAGTATGGATTCACTGAGCCAAAGAAGAAAGGAAGAGACAAACTGCAGAAGAGAAACAACGCTTTTCAGCCTATTGGGTCTTCTTCATCAAACAACATTCAGAACAATGTAAACAAAGGTCGAACGAAATTTTAACTCCGTAACATTCAAAACAGTGGAAACAAAGAAATGTTAACTCCGTTTGGCCAACGTCCTAAAAACAAAAGGAGCCAAGACAAAGAGAGGAGTTCAGTTTGTCCTGAGAGAGGCGTCACTGTGTTTTGAACGGGTCCACACATATACACGCTACTCCATTTCTGCTGTCCCACAAGACGCAGTGAGCAAGGGTTTACAGACACCTAACACACAAGTCAGTAGAGAAGTAGATCGGAGAAGAGACGCAAAGAGGGTCTCTCACAGGCGAGTTTGGGCAGATGTCTGACCTCCGCATTAACCCACACGCCCTGGTCAGACTTCCACTGCTTAGTGCATGGTCTCTGCATCATTACTGTAGTAATGTATGTGGTGTTGGCGTGGGTGTGTGGTGTGGTGTGGTGTGGTGTGGTGTGGTGTTTGTGATGGTGATGTATGTATGTATGTGTGTGTGTGTATGTGTGTGTGTGTGCGTGCGTGCGTGCGTGCGTGCGTGCGTGCGTGCGTGTATGTGTGTGTGTGTGCGTGTATGTGTGTGTGTGTGTGTGCGTGTGCGTGTGCGTGTGTGTGTGTGTGTGTGTGTGCGCGTGCTTGCGTGCGTACGTGCGCATGCACGCCCCTCTCCCTCTCTCTCTCATGACAGATTGGAAGAATAGGCTCTGCCTAAAATCTCAATCCTTGATCGAATAAAAGTTTTCTGAGTTCTGTGATTTCTCTCTCTCTCTCTCTCTCTCTTCTCTCTCTCTCTCTCTCTCTCTCTCTCTCTCTCTCTCTCTCTTCGTGAGTGCATATATGCGTGTGGGCGTGTTTGCCTATGCTCGCGTGACTGCAAGCTAATTTTCGTGTGCACGCGCACGAGTATGTAAGTGCACGCAAGTTAATATTCAGCATTATGCGTGTGCATGAACATTTGTACTAGCAAGTATGAGGATAGTTTGTGTATGCATGTATCTGTGAGGAATGGCAGTAAAGAAGATATTTCAGTGAAACAGATAAATACTGAGATGAACTAAATGATATAAAATTATATACAATATCAAAATTTCTGAGAAAAGAAATCCGACTTGATTTCACACACACACACACACACACACACACACACACACACACACACACACACACACACACTCACACACACACACACCACACACACACACACACACACAGCGAGACAAAGAGAGAGAAGGGGAGGGAGGGAGAAGAGAGAGAGAGAGAGAGAGAGAGAGAGAGAGAGAGAGAAAGAGAGGATATATATATATATATATATAAAAGAGAGAGAGAGAGGAGAGAGAGAGAGAGAGAGAGAGAGAGAGAGAGAGAGAGAGAGCCAGAGCCAGACACAATAAACACACTGACAAAAAGACAAAGACAGACAGAGAAATGTGCAAACAGACCAACCCAAAGAAGAGCGACCACCTCTCCAAAGGGGGCATTACCGCAGAATGGGGGATCGAGAGAAACGGCCTCCCCGTATCTAACGTCCACTATGGGCGCTCGCAAAGTAGGGATAGAGAAGAATGAGATAGTCTTCAGAAGGACATTGACAGGCTGATTGACGTCTCTCTTCTTCACGGGGCATAGATGTGTCGGGAACAGACTAGAAATGCCACTACAAAGAAAAGCTAAAGGAATCAGCGCGATGCGCCATGTCTCCCTTGTCTCCAGAACTCGGTATCTCGACGTCATCTTCAGCGGTAAAAATGCGATCGTGTTCATCAGGTCTCTTTCCAGGAAAAACAACAACAACAACAACAACAAGTAGTTTTCGTTTATCTTGTGGGTGGTGGGTTATATGGTCTCTATGAAAAAAAAAAGTAAATCATCTTCTCGGTCGGTCCAACGTCGATTTGTATTAGTTCATCATACGTCGAAAATGTCGTTGATGGTTGATTTTTGCCACAAATCCAATCTAGCGCAAACAATCCGTCCATGAATGAATGAACGTATGAAGGAATAAACTTGTTCAGTATGTACTCTCACTTAAAAGATGCTTTGAAGAGGGAGAGAGAATATGGACAACCATACATATCAGTGAACACTCTCTCTCTCTCACTCTGTCCGCGCGTGCGAGTGGTCGCGGGCGCGCGCGCGTGTGTGTGTGTGGTTTCCGTTGCATCACAGACAGACACGCTCACACAGACAGGCAGAGACAGACAGAACACACACACACACACACACACACCACGCACACCCGCGCGCGCGCGCGCACTATTTTCCTTACAATCTGATAAAACTACAGCATCGTGATACTGACGTTTATGTGCATGCGTGCGTGCGTGCGTGCGTGCCTACGTGTGTGTAGGGAAGGGGGGAAAGGATTGAAGGGTGGGCGTGGGGCGAGGTAAGCGATGTTTAGAGGGGTGGGGGAGTGGCGGGGGAAGGGGGGGCTGCCAGGAAGGACAAGTCAGAGCGACTTTCCATTTTCTCCGCTGTAACATCAAGAAATCTGTGCCCACTGGGGGAAACACGAAATGGTTCTTAACGTTCCCAACGTAAGTCCTTAAAATCTGACCATGGCAGGTAGAAGTTTGGAGAACCACAGCCAGTTTCTGCTCTGTGGTCAGCAGCGCCTCGCAACCTCTACGGTTTTGTTCTGGATAGATGACTTGCCATACTGTCTTTCTTTCTTTGCCTTGCCACACTTTCTTCGGATAGATGACTTGCCACACTTTATTTTCTTCTCTATAACCTCTATCGTTGAACTATACGCTGAGCTGCGTAACATGATGTGAATGGAGAGTTTGGTAATGGTGTATGTAGTCGCAGTAGTGACATATTCTCAGCTGTCTAGGAAACATGTCTCTTTTAAGATTGTATCAAGGCTTTTGTTTTGATATTCACAGACTTTGTCTTTCCACCCAAAACTATCGTGATAGTGAACTGCTGACCAGGTGGGAGGAGAGGGGCTAGAGGGTGATAGCCATCACTTTTCAGCGGTTTCTTTTGGAGGCAAGCCGAGGACCACCACCACCAAAAAAAAAAAAAAATGGATGGGGGAGGGGGGTGGAATGGGGTCCATGCACCCAGGACCTTTCCCTCCCCCGCTCTCTCCCTCCCCTTCCTGGATCCGCCATTGACATTGGAGTACATCAACGGTGGTAGCAGATCAGACCTTCCGCGGTAGACAGATGACCTACCGATCTGTTCCCTGCTTCCAGACTGACACCACTTTCAACACGTGATTCCCGACAGCTTGTTTTTTTTTTACCAATCACAAAGAACTTGACAGAATTCGGCGAATCACGTACACTGACTTATATAAATTCATAGTAACAATACTGAAGACCGATTAAAAAAAAATGAATGCAGAAAATTTCTAATTCAGTCTCTTTCCGTTTGAAATCCACTACGTCTTTGTAACAAACAAGATGAGTGGTGTCTTCAAAGGCTTGAGGTTAAAAAAAATTCTTTTTTTCCCCCAGGTACTAAAAATAGCAGCGTTCTGTGATTGGTGGCGAGTATCCTCGGCGTGTTTACTCTCGTTTGCCAGAGGTTTCACGTAATCCACCTGCCTGCAGTAGTTAACATATCTTACCATCTGGGGTCCAGTGGTATTCACTCTGGATTCTGCGATACGTTTGGCAACACACAACCCTACGACTCGGTCCTACATACGAATGACGGCAGCGTTTGTTGGCGCTGCTATATCCGTACTCCTAACCTGATTCAGACGTCCCGTTAAGTGGGGGCTAGTCCTATTTCGTCCATTTCCAGGCAGTCCAGAGATTCGCTTGTCGTGTGCAGTGGGGCTGAAGAATTCTAATGGACTTTCTCACATCTCATCCCCACCGCATTTTTTTTCTCTCACATCTCGTCTCCACCTCTTTTTTTTTCCTTATCGCACCGAAAGTGATTTTTGGTTTTCGTCTCCGCCTCAAATTTTGGAACTGTCTGATATTCTAAGTGAAAGAAGAGGTCTCTGTCTGTCTGTCTATCTGTCTCCGCTCTCTCTCTTGTGTCTCCCCCCCCCCCCCCTCTCTTTTTTTCTGAAACACACACACACACACACACACACTGGAAACGAGACAGAGAGAGAGAGAGAGAAGAGAAGATGAGAGAGAGAGAGAGAGAGAGAGAGAGAGAGAAGAGACAGACAGACAGACAGACAGGAGGACGGACGGACAGACAGACAGACAGACAAAAACAGAAAAAGATGTGGAGACAGACACAGGTAGACAAAGACAGACATTTAAACAGGCAATCAAACAGAGAAAAAAAAAAAAAAAAAAACAGGCACAGACAGACAGAGAAGTGGCGGACATGTCTCTCAAACAAAAACAAAAAAAAAACTCGTTGAAATCTGGACCTCTGTAGACTGAGGAAAAAGTCCGATAGAAAGGAAAGAAGATGGTGCAGGGAGATTCCCTTTTTTCGTCTTCGTCATTTATTGGTTATAGTCTCTTACAACTGAAAACCGAAACACAGCGCAAACTGTAAGAACGGCGCAAATTGTAAGAGTTACCTTTCGCGCGGAGCAAATATTAACAATTGTAACGCTGTCATGTTTTGTGTATGTGATCCGCACAAAAGGTAACAATTCTTACAGTCTGCACTCGTGATGCACGCAGAATGTATCAATGCATTTTGAAGGGTGCTTTTGGAACAAAACGAGAAGTTGACTTCGTGCGCGCGCATGCGTGCGTGCGTGCGTGCGTGTGTGTGTGTGTGTGTGTGTGTGTGTGTGTGTGTGTGTGTGTGTGTGTGTGTGTGTGTGTGTGTGTGTGTGTGTGTGTGTCCGCGAGCGCTGTTATTTCAACTCCTTATGCCCTCTTTAAAAAGCATTCGGCGAGTAGAATGTGACAGTGACGTTTTGCGTGTATCACAATTACAATTAGCTCAACGCAAAATGTTAACATTGTTAGATTTTGCGCTGTTACTCCATCTTGCGCTCTACATTGTTTGATGGCCAGACATCGATACTCAAGAAAAAAGGCACAGAATAATTGCCGTTTGTTTACCTAGTTGGCGACCAGGAAGACAGCTGTGTTTAAACAACACCACTAGAGCGTAGTTAAAAGAAAAAAAGCATGCCGCCATTGCCATCATATTTCTGTTCGGTTGTGGGAACTAAAAACAAACATATAAAGAAAAATTTTTTTTATCAATCTCTTCATTTTTTTTTTTTTTTTTACATTTATTTATTTACTTGTTATCGGTTTAATCGTTCACCGATTGATAAATTGCATATTTGCGCTTGCAGCATCGAGATTTCCTCTCTTGGTGTTTCATATAACATGACCCCGCTTAAATGAGTTCATGCGAGAGAAAATTAGTACGAACTGAATTCATCTTTGAACTCTTGATTCTCCGGATAGAAAATCAAAATAAATATATGGTTTTTATTTTTTTAAAAAAAGGTACGCAGGCGCCACCAGCTTCCATGTTATTTCCTTTGCTCTTAACGCATTCGTACGTTCTGTGCACATTCATTTGGTTATCGTTATCAAAGACTGAGCACAAAAAAGCATTCATAAGAATAGCCTTGGGTCTAAAATTGTTAGTCCGGTCTGCATTGTCCAGCTGTTTCAAAGAAACCGGAGCTGGCTTCGGGGTTCAGAGTTGTGTCCTCATTCAAGGCGCTTTGTGGTCAGATTTAGACCGATCTCTGAAAACTGCTTCTCTGCCTTGTCTCCTGAAGGAGTGTGTGTGTGTGTGTTTGGGGTCGTGCGTGCGTGCGTGCGTGCGTCGTGCGTGCGTGTGTGTGTGTGTGTTGAGTATGACCGAATGCTTCACCTCGCAGTGACACAGTCCCTCACAAGGACACAAGTTCAGCTCAGAGACCGTAGTTGTGGGGATAGCCAATACCGGAAAGCACGCTTCAGCTGCGCCTTCCCTGACCTTCCCGACAGGCCCGTTTCGAAAGGCGTTGGGGATACTGACATGCGGTCATGAAGTCACAATGTGAAGCGGTTTGATTATCCAGCTGAGGCGAGTCGAACATTAGCAATTATAAACAAACAAGAAAACTAATCATTATCTTGAAAACAGGCTTTCTTGCAAAGTATTAATAGATGGTGTCTTTCCGATGGGTCCTTTTTTCTTGCGGTTGTTAGCGATGGTAAGTACGATTATGTCAAGGAGACTGAAACTGTCTGCACGGTGCTGAAAACAAACCAAAAGACGAATAAACGCATAAACACGGTATAGCTTGCATGTGTGAATCGCAAAGTGAGGCGACTGCAGGCGGAAATCTAAACAAATCTTAGAAAGTGTATGTCATCAATCCGCCAAACGAATCACACAAGACAAAACACGACGCGTTTCGACCTCTTGAATCAACGCCCATCTTGCGCGCGCCGAATTTGACAAGATAAGTGATTGCTCGTTCTTCATGTTCGTTGTCCTGAGTTTGTTTCCCTTGCCTGAAGAAGACCTAAGAGTGAGAAACGCGTCGTGTTTTGTCCTGTGATGTGTTAGTTCGTGTTTGGCGGCTTTATTACATAAACCTTTCAAGAAATGCATGTGTAAACTGATGCGAACCAATCCATGCTCGGCCAGCGTTTAACAGCCCTTCGATGCGATTGATCTGTACATTGATCTGTACGATTGATCTGTACGATGATCTGTACATTGACTGTACGAATGGCTGAACGCGGATCTGTTGAATTCACATCCAAAGTCTTATGGGTTTTTGGTAGCAAACGTTAGAATCTATACAAGTCTATACACATATACGAAGCTGTGATCCGACTGGTCTTTGTAAAGAGTATACCCAAACTGTCTGATATTATTGACTCTAGACAGACTAAGGCTTCTGCAGCATTACACCCTGCGGATCTTCCATTCATCATTTCATCCTGTGATCGGTATTTCATGATAGGATGGTTGGTGTCTGCCCAACCCACTGAGAATGCAACCTTCCACACAACCAAGAAGAGGACTACAATACCACACACGCACGCACGCACGCACGCACGCACGCACGCACGCAGCACGCACACACACACACACACACACACACACACACACACACACACACACACACACACACACACACACACAACCTCAAGTCACATCCAAGTCGGCGGAACAAATCTGATGAAGAGACGGGTCCTGTATCGACTGTCTGTTCCGTCAAAATCGTTCGTTAGCGTTTGAGAGTGAAAGTCCCACAACGTAATGGCAGTAAGGGCAGTGAACTGTTCAACTTTCACCAGGCCAGGACACAGCGTCATGGAAGGCAGATCTTCTCCCCCTCCTTTCGCCGCCTCAACATTCTCTGATCTGAATCTGGTACCCATGTACTGCCAAGGCAGACAACAGCTTATTTTTTTAAGTCGTGAAAATCTGACCACACGAATGATTCCAACTCACGACCGTCGGCTCCAGTGGCAAATGTTCAGATCATTCGTCCCCTAGCCCGCTGTTAGACTCTGGATTCTCCGTAATATTCTCTTCCACAACATTCCACCTCAGATAGTAAGAAAGCAGGAAATCTATCTTGGGCTTCGTCTTTGGGCAGTTGTTTTTCAGTCCTTTTTTTTTTTTAAATCGCAGACGTACCCCCACCCACCTCCTATCTCTGCTATCAAAGGTACCCTCCTTCCTCCCTCCCTCCACAAACAATGTGGAATAGTTTTCTTACACTGGCTGCCAAAACCCAGCTACAAGAAACCACATAGGGGGCACACACACACACACACACACACACACACACACAACACACACACACACACACACACACACGCACGCACGCACGCACAGGAGAGAGAGAGAGAGAGAGAGAGAGAGAGAGAGAGAGAGAAGAGAGAGAGAGAGAGAGAGAAGAGAGGAGAGAAAACCTACACACACAAATGTAGCAGGTTTTTTTTCACCCTTCCACGCTCCCATTCCCTCATGGCCGCTAACTCTATTGAGGTGCTGGGGAAAGGTTGCTGCCATTTCGTCAGCTCCCAAGTGGCTGACATCTCTCTTGTCGTGCAGCGCAGAGTGAAAACTTCTAATGGAATTTGGTACCCACCCCCATTTTTCCCCAGCCCCCAGCCCCATCACTGACGATGTTTTCTGTTTGCTTTTTTTTTCATGCATGTATTTGTATTTATCCAGTAAATTGTGACGTGGTGGACACACACACACGCCACCACACCACACACACACACACACACACACCACACACACACACACACACAAAGAGAAGAGAGGAAGAAGAAGAAAAGGAGAAGAAGAAAAGGAGAGAGAGAGAGAGAGAGAGAGAGAGAGAGAGAGAGAGAGAGAGAGAGAGACAGACAGACAGACAGACAGACAGACAGGCAGACAGGCAGACAGGCAGGCAGGCAGGCAGGCAGGCAGGAGCAGAGAAATCACATGTCCTTTTCCTGCAGCAACATGCAATAATCGATTTTCGCTGTCTCTGTCTCTCTCTCTCCCCGTGAGACTCTTCCTCTCTCTGTCTCTTTCTCTGCCTGTCTGTCTCTCTCTCCGTGTGTGTCTGTCTGTCTCTGTCTTCTTTCTCTCTGTCTACCTCTCTCTCTGCGCCTCTCCCCCCCCTCTCTCTCTCTCGTGCGTTTGTGGGTGTTTTTTGTTTGTGTGTGTGTGTGTGTGTGTGTGTGTGTGTGTGTGTGTGTGTGTGTGTGTGTGTGTGTGTGTGTGTGTGGTGCGTGTGTTGCGTGCGTTGTGCGTGCGTGTGTGTGTTGCTATTCCGTCCGATCTTCTCCAGTTTAGAGCAAGAAGTATTGTTGTCTTGTGCCCTGTGCATATGTATACCATCGCATCAAGATGTGCACGAGCCATCCAAGGGATTAAATCTGGAACGCCTTGGTATTTGGCTTCAGCTGTAGTGTCAGGGGGATAGATGGCCAGCATCACACACGTCTCTGCAAGCCACAAGTTGTATTTCCCTTGTGGTATGGATTAAGTACCTCGCTGATAAACAACGCGATGAGCAGACTCGAAATTTTAAAACAAATATGAAACTTACTGACTTCTTTACAAAATCCTTAAGCAATGGCAAGACAAACAAAATTACATAACAGGAAACTGTGTCATGAAGGGAAAAAAGTAATCCAAATCAGAAAGCGACAAGCAGAAGAAAAAAATAGCCATGTAAAATACTACTAGACACATAAATTCCTGAAATCAAATGCCAAGAAAGATTTCACAGCACTTCTAAACTGTCGTTAATAAAAACAGGAATCGACCTGCATCCCCGAAAATGGAATGTGGCTACCTTACTTGCCGGGTTAACAAGGGCCACACAATACATGATGGTGAACGCCGGAAGGGGAACGCGGATGAAAAGTGAGAAGAGGCAGAGGCTTTCGATCTGGTCTGTAAATGTTGTGGAGCCCTGAAATAGCCAGACGGCTTGGAGAGAGTCCAGCGGTGGGCCCGACCGTCACGTTCAATGGTGCGGCGACGAGTCTGCCTTTCCCCACCCCAGATTCATAGGAAAGGTTGAATAGGCCGCTCAGCGGACGGTAGCAGAATGCAATGGAGATGAATAGAGGAAGTCAGTCCTCACACTACCTTTGCATGGGGTGGGGGGGGGGGGGGGGGGGGGGGAGAGAGAGAGAGAGAGAGAGAGAGAGAGAGAGAGAAGTGAAATGAAATGAATTTAATCAGATAGGCCACATCCCCTTCTGAACGGGGGTTACTTTCAATACCTTACATGGTGATTACAACAACAGCAACAAAATAATGCATACAAAAATAATACATAAAACATAAATGCGTGAAGTACAATCTGTTGTACAAGGGCACGAAGTACAGTCTACTGACTCAGATACTAACTTCGACTTGGATAGCAAAATTCATATAACATCAACATATCAATACATTTATTTGCTGAGCACAACAGATCGCCTCTTAAAGGCTCTATACAAATACATGCACACATTCCTCACGATACTTAGATTTCTGTTCGTCATTAGTAGATTCATACGGAACTGACATGGGTTTGCACAGTATTTACAATGGAATAAATTCCTGCCGTAGATCACAGAGCAGGGCAGAGGAACAAAAAGTGTAGTTCGTCATCGTTTACCTTTTTACATAGTGGGCATATGAAACTGTCATCCTGAACTCCATTATACCTTTGTCGATGCACTGCTATATCTGAAACACCAAATCTGAACTTTGTCATGTAATTCTTAATATGTCTGTCAATATCAAAAACAGAGAGAGAGAGAGAGAGAGAGAGAGAGAGAGAGAGAGGAAGAGAGAGGAGAGAGAGAGAGAGAGAGTTGTTTGACATTCAGTCTTTTCCTTCTCTCTTTCATTTGTTCTTTCTTTCCTTTTTTCTTTCTTAGTCTCCTTCTTCTGCTTTATACAGATGATTAGATTAGAGGATGAGGGATGGGCGAGTTAAGGCAAATAGTGTGGAGAGGGCGGGGATGGGTTTGTGTGTTCCAAAACAATAACATGTTAATGATTTTAGAAGGTAGGCAAACCTCACTTTTTTGACAGTACAAACAGATTTAGGTTCAATGTCGTTTTCCGGGAATATTTTTCTTTCTTTCTTTCTTTCTTTTTTCTTCTCTTTCTTTTTTAACACGTCCTCATAGTAAGACCTACTTTTCTGCCCCCTGTAGAATGCGGTACTTAATGAATGATCATATCAAACCTATACCCAAGCAAGTGGGTAACTTACATGTATGAATGTTTTTCATTATGATGGCATCATTTTGTCCGACACATCTTTGGCGGGACTGTGTTGTTGATCATGCTTCGTGCTGTGAATTCAAAGCCCATCTTGCGCCGAATTTGACAAGATAAGAGACTGCCTTTTCTTCATCTTCCTTGCCATGAGTGTTGCTTATCCAACCTGACGAAGACCTAAGAAGTCGAAACGCGTTGTGTTCCGTCTTGTAATACGTTTGTCTATGTTAACCAGCGGAGTTATTTCAAATGCCTTTTAAAACAGGTTTCTTGTGGTTCTATGAAAGGAACAACTGGCTTCCTGTGTAAGTTCATCCAAAGAGGAACTGGCGGCTCCCACTCTAGTTCTATCAAAGCATAATCTGGCTTCCAATTTAGTTCCTTTGACAAATAACTGCCTTCCACTCTAGTTCTGCCAAAGGAATTCGCTGGATTTTGCTCCCGTTCTATCAAAGGATTAACTGGCTTTCGCCGACGTTTCATAAAAAAATATCAGCATCTAGTGTTCTACAAGGAACAGCTGGATTCAACTGTCGTTCAGTTAGAGAACACCTGTCTTCCACTGTACTTGTGCGAAAGAAACAGCAAACTTCAACACTTATTCTGCCAAAGAAACAAGATGATGATTGATGGGGAGTCTCTACAGTTTGCTCTATGTTTTGGGCTTTTTAAAATTAAACTATTATTATCACAGGATTAATCAGCAACACGATGCATTTCCTATCCTTTTGCTTACGTACCCGATTATTTGATAATTCATCCCATATTATTTTGCCATTTTGTTACCCACAGAAAGGAAAAGTTAAAGAAAAAAAAAGCACCTTGGACGGCCAACAAGAATTCTACAATCTAAAAACAGCCTCGAAGTTCGTGAACAGAACGTGGGACCAGTCTGAATCACAGGCATGATTTCAGTTCGATCTATTTCTTTTTTTTTCCCTCGTGGTTTTTTCCCCGCTTTTTTCTTGGTCGGTAGAATGGCAGTCTCCTCTGTTCAGAGCCTTCCAGTGCAGACCCCTCTGTGATCAGTAAGTTCCCGGTGGGGTGCACCTAAGTGCCAGCAAAATACGTGCTGCAGCCAGCAAGCCTCTGCCACACTCAGCCTTCAAAAGCAGGAAGTGAGACAAGCGGCGAGGTCTGTAGACATAGACGTGGTCTGTGATGGCTGTGGGTTGATGCTATTGCCCTTATCTCCTGCCCTTTCTGTCAATGTAAACTATTCGATAGGTGGAGGAAGTGGGAGGGGGTAGGGGGTAGGGGGGGGAGGGGGTAGAGGAGAAGACACTGAGGTTAGTGGTAAAGATGGGATATCACTGAGGGTCTCGCCTAACACTGCAGCACCTAGGAGCAAACCAGATCAACAAACATAGAAATAACAAAAACAAAAGCAAAACACACACAAAAAAACAAAGAAAAAAACACGAAAATAACAAAAATTCTAAATAAATGAAGAGGAAATGGGTGACAGAATGAAAGGGGAAAATTAATAGAAGACATGAGAGTTGAGGAGCTGAAGGCAGCAGCACACTTTATGGTGTGAGCGAAGACCTCTGTCTGTCTGTCTGTCTGTCTCTCTCTCTTCTCTCGTCTCCTACCTTCCCTTCCCCTCTCTTCCTCTTCGCACACACAGGCTCTTTGTAAAAGTGGAAACGTGTTTTGATATCTCATCTTCCTCACCCCCCCCCCCCCCCTAACCTCCCCCAGCCATTCCCCAGTGGCCTCACTCACTCCCGCACTATTCATTTCGATTCCCCTATACACACGCACTCCCAGCTTTGTACCGTCGCAATCTCCGCTCCCGCAGTCCGCAGGGAGCAACGAATATCAAGTCTCCACAAGGCTACCCACCAGAGCAGACACTGCACTGTCACCAGGTCACTTCGGTGGCGTTCATTGACGCCCGTTCTGATATGCAAGATACCACGCACTAAACCCCTTATTGACGGCAATCATTGCTTCGTCATGGAGCCAGCGAGAGTGAGCGTCCTCATGTTGAGGGCGGAACAATGTCCGTCCAACGACAGTTCCATGATACCATCAGAGAAGAAATCAAAACCGAGGTCACCAAGTTAGCAGGGCATAAAGGGGCGCAGAATGTAAGACTTTTTTTTAAAGAGATGATTAATGAGAATGCTAATGATGAAGATGATGCTCTGGAATTATACTTTGGTTAGAGAGAAACATGACAGCGTTGTCCTCTACGCTTTCTTTCACAACCAATCCCAGCGTCAACCAGGACGGAGAGATACAAACACCTGCAGTGTTGGTCAGGAAATTCGAGCAACATTCTCAAAGACGCATTCACTGAGCAAATGAAACTCGAACATGTGGTTCCAGTCTTCCCATTCGATTCGGAAGCACACTTAACTCTGAGTAGGAGCCATCAGGGCCTAAAAAAATGAATAAAAGCCTCTGATCGGAATTGAACCGCACAACCTTCCGTTCTAAAGGTATTCACTGCTAACGTCTGGAACTCAACGTCTGATAAGTTTAAACGTCATAGCTGGTACATATCCAAAGCACGAAAAATCAATCACAGAGACAGAGACAGAGAGAGAGAGAGGAGAGAGAGAGAGAGAGAGGAGAGGAGGGGAGAGAGAGAGAGAGAGAGAGAGAGAGAGAGAGAGAGAGAGAGAGAAAGAGAGAGAGAGAGAGAGCCAGCAACAGACAAAGATGCAAACGTATGCCAGTCCATCACTAACAAGGTATTCAGAACAGGAAATTTGCCTTCCAAACTTTTTGTGTGGATTTCTCCCATCCCCATCTCCTACCCCTCATTCTCCTACCCCTCATTCTCCTATCCCTCATCTCCTACCCCTCATTCTCCTTCCAGCCTGCTGTGGGGTCATTGCAGGTATAGACTGACGCTTTCTTGTTTGTTCTGACGCTACGGACCAGGACCAGGACATTTACCATGAATTGCAGCTGTATCTAAGTCTGCTGTACTGGTGTTATGTTGTGCTTGTTCCCTATGTTTATTTTACTCGCTTAGGCCGTAATGTCCATGGGACTACCAAAAAGCACGATCAACAACACCCGTTAAGTTGTGTTCATCTGTTTACCCACTCCATCCCGTCAATCCTGTTTTACCACGGCAAAAAAGGATTCCCGTTTTGAACATTTCCTGCACAACAGACTGTGCAAGTGAAGACTGCGCGGCTGTTTGAGTGACTAATGATTAACCACACTAAAGCCATTCCAAATCCCTATACGGCCACTTATTATTATCAACCATGAATAGAACACGGTCGGTTTTGTTAAAGAAGCGTTGGACAAAGTGATGCCATCATAATGAATTACGTTCATACACTTGCTTGTGCATAAGTTTTATATGATATGAGCGTTCTGAGAAAAATAGGCTCAAAGACTGCTAGGACTTTAAAAAAGACCCCCTCCCCCCCCAAAAAAAAAAAAACAAACAAAAAAAAAACGACATTGAACCTACGCCTGTTTATTTTGTCAAAAGTGCAATTTACAGACCCTCTAAACCATTAACATTATTTTGGAACACAAATCCATCACCGCCCGTTCCACACGACCTTTGCGTTTACTCGACCCTCCCTCATCCTCTATCTAATCATATGTATGAAGAGGAGGAGGAGGAGGAGAACAAGAACAAGAAAGAAAGAAAATGACAGAGAGAGAGAGAGAGAGAGAGAGAGAGAGAGAGAGAGAGAGAGAGAGAGAGAGAGAAGAAAGACAGACAGACAGACAGACAGACTGAAAGAAAGACAGACAGAAAAACAGACAGAAAGAAAAGACTGAATTTCAACTCCGTTCACCCCCCCCCCCCCCACCCCTTTCTCTCTCTTCTCCCCACCCCCCCACCTCCCACCTGACACCCATTCCCATGCAAATGCAGTGTGAGGACCGACCTCCACTATTCATCCCCATGCTTTTCCGCTATCGTCCTTTGAGCGGCCTATTCAACCTTTCCCAGGAATCTGTGGAGTGGGGAAAGGCCTGACTAGAGAACGTGACTATCGGGCCCACCCCTGGACTCTCTCCAAGCCGTCTGGCTATTTCAGGGCTCCACAACATTTACAGACAGATCGAAAGCTTCTGCCTCTTCTCACTTTCTTCTTTCTTGTGTGTTCCCGCTCCGAAGTTCACCATCGTGTAGTGTGGCCCTTGTTAAACCCCCTAAGGTAGCCATGTTCCATTTTGGGGAATGCACATCGATTCCCGTTTTATTAACGACAGTTTAGAAGCGGTTTGAAGTCTTTCTGGGCATTCGATGCCAGGAATGTGTATGCATCTAGTAGTTTTTGCCACAGACTATTTTTTGCTTCTGTTTGTTTCTTTCTGATTCTGAATAGTTTGTTCCTTAAATGACTCGTATTACTATTTATGTAAATTTGTTTATCTTGCCCTTGCAGAAAGCTTTAGTAAAGAGGGAGACAGCACGTTTCATATTTGCTTTAAAGTTTCGAGCCTACTTGTCTATTTGTTTCTTGATACGCCACATATCCATACCACACAGTAAATACGTCTTGTGGCTTGCAGTATCGTGTGTATCCCCCTGTGTATGTGTGTGTGTGTGTGTGTGTGTGTGTGTGTGTGTGTGTGTGTGTGTGTGCGCGTGCGCGCGCGCGTGTGGATGTGCTAGCAACATATCGCTCTGATATTACAGCTGAAGCCAAATATCAAGTCGTTCAATTTTAATGCCTTGGAAGACTCATGCACATTTTAATACGATGGTATATATATCTCTCTCTATATATATATACATAATGCACAGAACACAAGACAACGATACTCCTTGCTCTAAACACGTAACACATTCATTCACACACACACACACACACACACACACACACACACACACACACACACACACACACATACACACACATTTTGCGCGCGCGCGCACGTATGCATGGACGCAAATATGACACACACGCACATACATACACAAATATAGGAGAGAGAGAGAGAGAGAGAGAGAGAGAGAGAGAGAGAGAGAGAGAGAGAGAGAGAGAGAGATGGACAGAGAGAGAGAGAGAGAGAGAGAGAGAGAGAGAGAGAGAGATGGACAGACAGGCAGAGAGGCAGACAGACAAAGACAGACGGATTGAGAAGGGAGATTCTCAAGCAGAGAGAGAGAGGGGAGAGAGAGAGAGTGAGAGAGAGAGAGTGAGAAAGAGAGAGAGAGAGAGAGAGAGAGAGAGAGAGAGAGAGAGAGAGAGAGAGAGAGAATCAATTATTGTATGTTGCTGTAGAAAAACATGTGATTTCTCTGACTCTGTCTGTCTATCTCTGTCTCTGTCTCTCTCCCTGTGTGTGTGTGTGTGTGTGTGTGTGTGTGTGTGTGTGTGTGTGTGTGTGTGTGTGTCGTGCGTGCGTGCGTGCGTGCGTGCGTGCGTAAGTGTGAGAGTGTGTGTGTGGTGCGTGCGTGCGTGCGTGCGTGCGTGTGTGTGTGTGTGTGTGTGTCCCCACCCTGTCAAAATACTCCCAACACAAACTCATGCGGGAAGAAACAAACAAGCAAACACAATGGGGATGGAGGTTGGGGAGAAATGGGGGTGGGCATCAAATTCCATTAGAAGTTTTCACTCTGCGCTGCACGACAAGAGAGATGCTCAGCCACTTGGGAGCTGACGAAATGGCAGCAACCTTTCCCCAGCACCTCAATAGAGTTAGCGGCCATGAGAGAATGGGAGCCTCGAAGGGTGGAAAAAAAAACCCTGCCGCATTTGCATTTGTACCCCCCCTCCCCCCTTCTCTCTCTCTCTCTCTCTCTCTCTCTCTCTCTCTCTCTCTCTCTCTCTCTCTCTCTCTCTCTGGTGTCCCCTCCATTGTGTGGTTTCCCATAGCTGGGTGTTGGAAGCCAGTGTGATAAAGCTATACCACATTGTTTGTAGAGGGAGGGAGGAAAGAGGGTAAACTTGAAAGCGGGGGTTAGGAGGAGCGGGTGTGTGAGAGTGACCCTGCGACAAAAAAAAAAGAACTAGAAAATAAAAACAACTGTCAAAAGAGAAAGCGAGACGTAGACACGTTTACTTATTACTATGTGAGGTTGAATGTTGTGGAAGAGAATATGACGGAGAATCCAGGTTCCAACGGTGGGTCGGGAGACGAATGGTGTGAACATTTGCCAGTGGAGCCGACGGTCGTGAGTTCGAACCATTCGCATGGTCAGATTTTTACCACTTTGAAAAGAGCGTCTTGTCCACCTTGTAGTAAGAGATGAGAGAAAGTTCAGGCGGCGAAAGGAGAGCGAGAAGCTCTGCCTTCCGTGATGCTGCGTCCCGCACCTGGTGAAGGTTGAACAGGTCACTGCCCTTACGGCCATTGTGGTATGGTACTTTTACTTACAGAAGCTAACGAACGATTTGACGGAACAGACAGTCAACACAGGACCTGTCCCTTCATCAGACTCGTTCGCTGACCTGGGGTTAGCCCATGACGTGTGTGTGGTGTGTTGTGTTTGGTGTGTGTGTGTGTGTGTGTGTGTGTGTGTGTGTGTGTGTGTGTGTGTGTGTGTGTGTGTGTGTGTGTGTGTGTGTGTGTGTGTGTGTGTGTGTGTGTGTGTGTGTGTGTGTGTGTGTGTGTGTGTGTGTGTGTGTGTGTGTGTGTGTGTGTGTGTGTGTGTGTGTGTTGTGTGTGTGTGTGTGTGGTGTGTGTGTGTGTGGTGTGTGTGTGGTAGTGTGTGTTAGTGTGTGTGTGTGTGTGTGTGTGTAGTGTGTGTAGTGTGTGTGTGTGTGTGTGTGTGTGTGTGTGTGTGTGTGTGTGTGTGTGTGTGTGTGCAAACCTTTCGCCAACGCTCTTTTCCTTTTGTCCTTCCACAGCTGTTAATCTTGGAACACAAGCAACAGGGTTCTAACTCGCTATCCCCCCCCCCCTCCCCCTCCAACTTTCCCTCGTCTCCAAACACCCGTTCTCTCCCTTCCCTCTCACCACCCTCTTCCCCAACATGGTTCCATTGGGTAACACTGCAACCGCCGCCTTTACCTGAAATTTAACGAGTCGCAAAGTTTGCCTGGCAATTCTGAAAATTGTTTATAAGATTCGATTCCGTAGCTTCGCATATTCCGTTTTATCAAGGAGTTACCAAATCTGTGTAAGTCATGAGAGAGAGAGAGAGAGAGAGAGAGAGAGAGAGAGAGAGAGAGAGAGAGAGAGAGAGAGAGAAGAGACAGAGAGAGAGATGAGATAGAGAGAGTGAGCAGACAGAGAGAGAGAGAGAGAGAAGAGAGAGAGAGAGAGAGAGAAGGAGAGAAGAGAGGAGAGAATGAGAGAGAGAAAGGTGAGAGAGAGAGAGAGAGAGAGAGAGAGAGAGAGAGTGAAGAGTGAGAGAGATGGGAGAGAGAGACAGAGAGAAAGAGACAGAGAAGGAGAGGGAGGACAGAGAGAGAGAGAGAGAGAGAGAGAGAGAGAGAGAGTGAGTGAGTGTGAGTGTGTGGTGTGTGTGCGTGTGTGCTGTGTGTGTGTGTGTGTGTGTGTGTGTGTGTGTGTGTGTGTGCGTGTATGCGTGTGTGCGCGCGTGCGTGCGTGCATGTGTGTGTGCGCGCGTGCGTTTGTGTTAGCAGCAGGTTATTTCCTGTGGAAATCTGCAGTAAGGCGGTGTGGGTGTGACAACGTGTTCTGTTAGTGTTTGTCATACCAGTCCACATTGAACAGAATATTTAGTATGCCTGGAACGTACAGAGAAAAAAAAATGATCACCTGCAAATAGTGTGCAAACACCTTTTTTTCAGTTCCATGAAAGGCCTCCTAGACACCTGAAACAATACATATTTCCTTCTGGTAGGCTTCAACACTCAGACCCCACCCCCCCCTCCCCCATCTCCCCAACCAGGGCGTTGCCCCAGGACCCCAGTCTCGCAATCCCCGCTCCAAATGTGTTAGATCCGCCCCCGAGTGTAACAGATGGTAGCGTTTCAGTGTCAAGCCTTTCCGAAACGTCAACGTCGACTGCTGACTGAGAATAAAACGGTACATTTCATTGGGGATGAAGCGAATGACGGTGCATGCTCTCAGCAAAACAGACTCAGTGAGGAGGAGGAGAAGGAACAAATAGACAATAACCCGGGGGCCGGAATAGCTCGGTTGGTAGAGCGCCGGACTCGTAATCTTGGTGATCCTGGGGTCGCGGGTTCGAATCTCTGCCGGGCCGTTTCGGTACAGGAGGATTTTTCCCTCGGAGTTAACATTGGTTCTGACTCCATTTCCCAAACAGTCCTTCGAATGAGACTATAAACCGAGGTTCCGTGTGTGAACGCACGCAGAACATCTTGCACACACGTAAAATCCCATTACCAACTTTCGGAAGAGAAGGCCAGTTTGGCCGTTTGTATGGATGACACGTTACACATAGCATGCATTCTGCGTAAAAAATCGAAAGAATGTAAGAGCTGCTAAATTCAATGAACGATATTGACTGAATGACACGGGAAACGACTGAATGAGGCGCCAGCATGCAGCTCTTCAGTCGGCTCTACCAGGAAGGCAGCCCGTTGTGTTCACGAGAATGCGGATTGTAAAGCGCTTAGAGCTTGGTCTCTGGCCGGGGATAGGCGCTATATAAGTATTCGCTTAAAAAAACGGTGTCTTCCAGCTCGCCTGAAAGTTCTTTGGGCTGACAGAATCTTGGACACTCGCAACGGATGATGATACTTTTGAACAGCCACTCTGTCAAAAAAAGAAGAAAAAAAAAAGAAAAAAAAAAGTCCGACTCTCCGAGTGAAGGCTTAGGCTACGTGAAATCCTGGGATCTCCGAGGCCTGTGGCACCAGAGAAACTGTTCAATGACGAACCATCAACAGCGTTTGAAGTAAAGAAAGTGGTTTAAAAAGTCCGGAGCCATGTATCGCATAGATCGGATGGAAGATATACCATCTGTTTTACAAGAAATGTCCCGGAGCCATTGAGTGAATCCACAAAGTGAGAAAGATTATCATGGAGGAACGGCAAGATCAGCAACTAGTGGATGATACCTGACGAAAGATGTTCCGAAAGCGCAGAAGATATCGTGAAGCCACCAACATATTAAGATCTTTCGTTTGGGAATGTAGATCTCTCTCTCTCTCTCTCTCTCTCTCTCTCTCTCTCTCTCTCTCTCTCTCTCTCTCTCTCTCTCTCAGTATGCCAACTTGAAAGGGAGCCGTAAGTTAAACATAATGATAATAATAATGATAATAATGAGGACAACTGCTATAGCGCCCATCCTAACAATGTAGGCTACAGGGCGCTTTACAAGTTTTAACAAATGAATATCTAAACACACACACACACACACGCACGCACGCACGCACGCACGCACGCACGCACGCACGCACGCGCGCGCGCGCGCGCGCTCACACTGGGACACAATATAACACAAATAAAGACATACACTATATAACACGGTGAACAGCTCATTCATACACGAGCGAATTGTGCAAGTGACGTGTAGCAATTTAGTGATATATCAGGTGGCATTCTGCATGTGGCGTTAAAACTGACAAGTTTTAAGTGCAGACCTGAAAGTCGGAAAGGAAGAGGCATGACATAGATGGCAAGGTAGCGAATTCCAGAGTATCGCCGTAGAAAATGGGAATGCTGTAGAGCCGTGCTGCTTTAGATAATATGAGGGAATTCGAAAAATGCGGTCATCAGAGGAAGAACGGAGGGAACGTGTTGGAATGTGTATTTCGAAGAGGTCAGAGAGATAGGCAGGCGCTTCACCTGTGATAATCTTAAAACAAAGACACACAGACATAAACTGAATCATGTGCTCGATTTTGAGCCAGCGTAATTTATTCAAGGGATATGAAGTATGATGTTGTTTTGGCGCCTCGTAGATAAGGCTAGCGGCTAGTGGCTGGAGTGAGGCTGCAAGAACACCAAGGAGAAGACCGTTACAATAATCTAATTTTGACAGAATGCAGGAAGAAACCAACCTCTTCGTGGCCTGTTCTGAAGGGAAAGGTCTGATGAACCGATGCGATGGAACTCAAGATCGGATGCTTAGCAGATTTTGGCTATGTGGTGTTTCAGGGTGTGATCAGAATCGAGATAGAAGCCAAGGTCACGAACAAATGGCATAAATGAGATGTCAGTGGAGCCTAGGACTACTGACGGATGAAGACGGGGGTCTTGAGCTTGAGAGCGTTTCATAAAACGGGCAGCTTCTGTTTTTATCACCGTGTGATTTCAGCTTATTATTAGACATCCACTCTTTAATGTCTGTGACACAATCTTGAAGATTTATGACGAGACTATTATAGCTATCTAGCGTGTCAGAGTTTTGAAGCAGCGTGTCACCGGCGAACATTTCACGAACAGAACGGTTGTTAATTATGTCAGTCAGAGGCGTTGTGTGCATTATGAAAAGCACTGGGCCTAGCACAGAGCCCTGGGGAACGCCAAAGTTTGATGATATTTCAGAAGACCATTTTTCAATAAGGACGAACTGCCGTCTGTCTGAGAGATACGGTCTAAATCAATTCAGTGCAATGTCACATATGCCGAAGTTGGTTCTCAGACGTGAAAGGTGTATTTCGTGATCAACTGTGTCAAAAGCTGCAGTCAGGTCGAGGAGAAGAAGAAGATACGTTATCGTCTTCAAGAGATGTCAGAATATCATTCAAGATGCGGATAAGAGCAGTTTCTGTGCTATGTCCAGCACGGCTGGCTGACTGGTGGAAACTGAGGAGGTTAGTCACAAGAAGATGTCGGGATAATTGATGAAGGACCAATTTCTCTAAACGTTTTGACAAAAAAGGGAGATTGGAGATTGGTCGGAAGTTTGTCAATTCATTTGGATCGAGCGACGATTTTTTTTCCAAAGAGGTTTCACAATGGCAGTGTTGAAATCATCAGGGACTGAACCACCCAAGAGAGACCTCTTGAAAATGTTTGTGATAACAGGTAGTAGACATGTAAACTCTCTGTGACACTGGGCGCTGACACTGTGCGCTGAGTGAAAAGGAGAGTTCAAATGTTGGATTTTAAAAGAGCTTGTGTGTGTGTGTGTGTGTGTGTGTGTGTGTGTGTGTGTGTGTGTGTGTGTGTCGGTGTGTGTGGTGCGGTGTGGTGTGTGTGTGTGTGTGTGTGTGTGTGTGTGTGTGTGTTTGTGTGTGTGTGTGTGTGTGTGTGTGTGTGTGTGTATGTGTGTGTGTCTCTCTCTCTCTCTCTCTCTCTCTCTCTCTCTCTCTCTCTCTCTCTCTTGTTTCAATGTCGTTTTTTCTTTGAGTACATCTGTGCGTCCATACTATTGGAGAAACAACCCATCCACATTTTTGTATGTATTTCTGAAGATAGGTATGTTTTATAACAATTTTGTAAGTTTTAATTGCTAGTAGTGTATATTTAACTGCTAGCCATGCTTAGTCCCTTAGCGGAACAAAGACCGGATGAAAAAAAAGCATGCGTTTGCTTATCTCTTACCCTTGGAAATCAAAATTCTCTCTCTCTCTCTCTCTCTCTCTCTCTCTCTCTCTCTCTCTCTCTCTCTCTCATAACCACCTGACAAGAGTTCGGGCTGCAGTTCAAAATCTGTATTGTGAGTCGGGGACAAAAAATATCTCAAATCGGACAGTTTTCAAAATCTGCCGTCCTGTAGCATCCCCCGGAAGGAAAAAAACAAACAAAAAAAACAAAAAAAAACGTTCAAACAACTATACTAAAACATGGGTTCTGTCTGGATTTATTCGAGTAAATCAAATCGCTGAGGGGAGACAAATAAAGTTCCACAGTTGACGAGCTTTCCCAGTAAACGGACGAAATTAAACTTACGCGGTTGACTGGCAGCCGAACAGATACACCTCTTCCCTTTTCCGTTCGGATCCCTCTGTCTTTGCCACTCAGCCATTGCATGATCTGTTCCTGCCACATGCTATACTCCTCAAAGGTATATCCGTGACGACTACAGTTCAAAGAAGAAAAAAAAAGGATAAAAAGAAGAACCCACTCCGCCTAAAATGGATAACATCTTAACAAATTAAAAGCACTGTGGCTGTAAACATGGATAGTTTCACCACCTAGTCGACGTGACCTGACACAAGTCAGTAAGGTTCTATTTGTGTGTGCAAGTGATAAGAAACAAAGATAATCTCTACGAAGAACACGTAATGTGGAGTATATAACAGACCCGCCGGGTGGCAGCATTCATCAGACAGAGCCTAAGTTTCCTTTTGCAACATCACACACACACACACACACACACACACACACACACACACACACACACACTGACTGAAACCAATTTATTGTCACATTAACTCATGGTTGTTCTCCTACTTCCCACATTCACTCCCCCTCCTACTTCCCACCTTCACCCCCTCCTACTTCCCACCTTCACTCCTCCCTCCTTCCCCCCTTCACTTCCCCTCTCCTACTTCCCACCTTCACTTCCCCCTCCTACTTCCCACCTTCACTTCCCCTCCTACTTCCCACCCTTCACTTCCCCCTCCTACTCCCCACCTTCACTCCCCTCCTACTCCCCACCTTCACTCCCCCCTCCTACTTCCACCTTCACCCCCTCCTACTTCCCACCTTCACTCCCCCTCTACTTCCCACCTTCACTCCCCCCTCCTACTTCCCACCTTCACTTCCCTCCTACTTCCCACCTTCACTTCCCCCTCCTACTTCCCACCTTCCTCCCCTCCTACTTCCCACCTTCCCTCCCCCCTCCTACTTCCCACCTTCACTCCCCCTCCTACTTCCCACTTCACTCCCCCTCCTACTTCCCACCTTCACTCCCCCTCCTACTTCCCACCTTCACTCCCCCTCCTACTTCCCACCTTCACTCCCCCTCCTACTTCCCACCTTCACTCCCCCTCCTACTTCCCACCTTCACTCCCCCCTCCTACTTCCCACCTTCACTCCCCCTCCTACTTCCCACCTTCACTCCCCCCTCTCCACTACTCCTCACTTCCACCTGCACTCCCCCATCCTACTTCCCACCTTCACTCCCCCTCCTACTTCCCACCTTCACTCCCCCTCCTACTTCCCACCTTCACTCCCCCATCCTACTTCCCACCTTCACTCCCCCTCCTACTTCCCACCTTCACTCCCCCATCCTACTTCCCACCTTCACTCCCCCTCCTACTTCCCACCTTCACTCCCCCCTCCTACTTCCCACCTTCACTCCCCCATCCTACTTCCCACCTTCACTCCCCTCCTATTCCCCTTACTCCTCCTACTTCCACCTCACTCCCCCTCCTACTTCCCCCTCACTCCCCCCTCCTACTTCCACCTTCACTCGCCCCCTTCTACTTCCCTTCCACACACCCTCTGCTTCTATCACTGCACTTCCGCCTCCCTCACTCACCTTCCTCCCACCCTTCACCACCCACCTACTTCCACCTCTCTGCATCACTTCAACCCCATCCCTCACACTCCATCACTCCTGCCCTCACACCCCCCCCCTCCACCCCCCCACCTACCCAATAGCCTTCCACCTCCTCACAGTCTAGTGAGGCGGACCTGGTGCTAAGTCTTTCAACGGCCTCCACGAAACTATCGATACCGAACACCTCAGCAGAAGCGGATGGAGATGTACAAGGGAGGGGGTGGGAGGTGGGGTGGGGGTGGGCAACCCTTCACCGCCACCTAAGTTGATATTGAGGGGACTAAGTGAACGAAGGAGAGAGAAATGAGGGTCCGCTGTCGCTCAATCGGGCTACAAGTCTGCGGACCGCCCAACCTGTGAGGAGCTCGATTGTCTGGTCGGCAAGGAATCGGGATCCCCTGATACAACGCAAAATGCAACAATAACACTGATGATTATGATAGGAATAATAATAATAATAATAATTATAATAATAATCAATAATAATAATAATTATTATTATTTTATTATTATCATTATCATAATGATCATGATGACACGAAAGCAACGATAATAATCATAACAATAAAAAATAATAATAATAATAATTTAACAATGATAATGATGATGATAATAACATTGTATAGTGCCCTGTTTGGCGCAAGAAAGCAATTTAGGAGATGCATACACCGATAAGTAATAATAATAATAATAATGTTAAGTTAATTAGCGCCTATTCTCTAAAAATTAGGGCTCTAAGCGCTTTACATTACCAACAACACAGACACGCATACACACAACACAGACACAACAACACACAACAACACACACACACACACACACATAACACCACCACGCGCAACCGCGCAGTACACGTGCTCACGCATGACCACACACCCACGCTCTCAGACACCACGCACGCACGCAGCTCACATCAACACGACCTGCACGTACAAGCAACACAACCACCAGGCACCAGGCGTGCACGCAAAAACCCACTCAGACACTCGGGAAGGTGGATGGGAAGTTGGGGGGGGGGGGGGGGTTACGAGTACACAGGCATACCACAATTAAATAGGCAACACAACAATCGGGAACAAATAAATATATGAATGAATAAATAAACAAATGAAAAAATAAATAAAAAATCCAAAACAATGCAGCCATCTCCAAGAAAAATGGTAAATATGTTACATTTTTTCAAGTGCTGTATCCGCTTAAAAGGTAACATTGTTACACGTTTCTGTGTGCAGTCCACGAGAAACACATTAAACACAAACATGTTGAAATGGCAACACTTTTCTTGTGGGAAATGCTGCATGAGCATTCTACAGTGTCCATAGTTTGAAAACGTAAAATCGGCATTAATTCTGGGACCATCACAATGCTGCGAAAAATATAAATAGCACCGGTAAATGAAAACAAAACAAAAAAAAAAACAGTTACAAAATTAATGAAATGATCACCCCAAAGGAATCAAACTTACTACATTTGGCGACAAGTTTTCCGTCGTTCCAGTGACAACATGTAAAACAAAATTATCAGTGTACATATAAGAACTATTGTAAATTCAAATACATTTTAGATAACATATAAAGCTTTTGACTTGTCACAGCAAAAGACGTAACTTCTTAAATTTCATCGGCTTCAATAGTTACTCATTGATAAAACCTAAAGGAAGCGAATTTATGGCAGAAAATGTAACGGCAGCCACACACTTCGTCCCGAACGAAAACTCTTACGGCTAAAACTGTCGCATATTGTGTACAAAAAGTGTAACTTATGTATTGTTACTGTTCTTGAAGAGATTGCTGCCGTGTTACATTTCACGTTGCATCAGTAACCTTGGTCCCCGTGATCCCACTGAATGGCTTGGAATCAAATCTTTCATACATCACCTAAACTGACAGTTCAAAGAGAGAAGAAGGGGTGGGAAGAGTGAATTTGGGAGAAAGGGGGAAAGACAGAGGGGATGAGCTAGTGAGAAGACCGGAGAGAGAGAGAGAGAGAAGAGAGAGAGAGAGAGAGAGAGAGAGAGGAGAGAGAGAGAGAGACAGACAGCAGACAGACAGACAGGCAGACAGAGACAGACAGATAAGGCAACACAGACATAGGAGATACATATAAAGACAGACGGAGTGAGGGAGAGAGAGAAGGAGACAGAGACAGAGACAGGGAGAAGCAGAGAGAGAGAGAGAGAGAGAGAGAGAGAGAGAGAGAGAGAGAATCAAAAGAAAAAAGGAGGAGGGGGAGGAGGAGGAAGACGGAGAAGGAGGAGGAGAGGGAGAGAGGAAAAACAGACATAAGAGAAACAGAAACAGGCAGACACAAAGAGATCAGTTCTCTGCACTCAGCGTCCCTACCTTTCCCTCAATCAATCCACCTCCCTCTGAAGTTTTCCGAACTGCACCCTCACAGACCGCTCATCCTCTTTCACCCTCACAGACCGCTCATCCTCTTTCACACCATCACGCTTACCGTTCACGGAGATGTCCATCTGTGCCAGTGTCGCCACACTATCACCCGAAGATGGTTCAGACGATGAGTCAGCAGTCGGCGGGAAGATTCATTTAGTATGTTGCCACTCTCAACCACACTCTGACACAATTTTCTTTTTTTCTTTTCTTTTTTTTTTTTTTTGCTGTCCCAACTTCTGTGCCACTGAAACAACTTGGTCTGCTTCGTCTTCACAACATTTTTTTGGTCCTGTAGTAGTAGTAGTAGTAGTAGTAGTAGTAGGGGACCGGCTTTCAGCCTTAGGCCAGTGGTTGCGCTCTGCATTATCACAGTGAAGTAGACGTATGCTGTCTCCCAAAACATGTAGCAAGGGTTGACTTCAAAAAGAAGACCGTGGAAACAGCCACGCACAGTCAAACTTCGTGTAGAAAGCATGACGCCTTGTTCGGCTCTCCGGGTCATAAAGTTTATAAACACAAGCAAGAATGCCCCACAACAAGTGGCTCTGAAATGGCTTGACGCTGTTGGCATTCTTGGAGAAAAAGAAATTACAGGCGTATAGCAGTAGCAGAGGAAAATAGAATGGAGCCAAACCAGTATTTCCTCCCACTGTAAGCCTTGGCTGAGTGGACAAAGTTTTAAGCTCAACGCGTGAACACGCGCAGCACGGAGAGACTCTGAAGAAAAAACACGTGTTACTCCGACGAGTTATCAGCAAAATCCCCACAGAGAGAGAGAGAGAGAGAGAGAGAGAGAGAGAGAGAGAGAGAGGA
>CM065737.1:24881967-24884467 GCA_033310375.1 Conus canariensis | reverse complement strand
CCTCACCTCACTCACTCCCCGATGGTTTGAGGTTTGAGCTGCGTTTGCATGTCCTAACTGTCCTCCCTCCCCCCCCCCCCCACACCCACCTACATTGTCCCTCCTCTTGACCTGTTCCCTTCCACGTGAAAGAAGATCACTATTTAACGTGCTGCATTATGCAACTCGGTGCAAGATGACAGAAACACAGGAAGTATGTTCAAGTGTATGCAGTTAAAATTGTTCGCAACAAATGTCTGAAACGACAGTAATCAACATAACTCTGTAGCTGCCACAGTTGATTAGTCATATTCCAATTACACAAAACAAACACTTGACATGTCTTTTTGTAATGCTTAAATGCTTACTTACGAAACTTTTTGTTCGTATGCTTTGAGTAAGATATTAAATCTTGAACTATTTTCATTGCTCACTCTGTGAACGTCCGAGCGAGTTGATCAAGCTGCTGATTACGTTCTGTTACTGGAAACACGCCAGAGTACATCGTGAATCAAGGCAACTTCATCATCAGTTTGACGGGCAAGGAAGAAATCATACAACCTCAGACTGTAGTAAGCAGGTCAAGTTTATGAGCACCGACATGAAACTAGGAGCACACAGAACGTGTATCTCCATTATTTCACGCCAGGGATATCCACAAGGTTGTTCAAAGGCATTAGAAAGTTCAAAGAAGAAGGCAGGAAGCTGCACCGCCGAATATTCAGAGCTCTACTGCACTAATTCAATCGAGTCGTGTTGGAAATAATGTTCCGACACCTCTATCGCCATAGAAAGCATGTCAGGTGTATTCTTCCAACACCGATGCCATTTTTGGATTCATAATCAAGAGAACTATCATCTCTACTGCCATTAGGACAAACAAAATTTAATCTTCAAGCTTTGAAAAAAAAAGTATATATACTGATGTTGTTTTATATCCATGCATACACTCGTTGGCTTTTCGACAATGTTTTTCTTTTTCAAGTTGACAGATCCTTTGCGGCTTCAGGAAAGATTACGACCCCTGTTACCGTGACTTGACTGAGTTAAACGAACGAACACATCTGTCAAAGTGGTCGCAGAGGACATGATTCACCGACTCATTACATCATGTCACATTGACTGTTTTGGGAAAAATCAAACCATGTACACACCCATAAGCGCGCATATAAACACACACACATACACACACATACACACGCGCGCGCGCAAGCGCATGCACGCACGCGCGCACGCACACACGCAAGCACGCACGCACACACACACACACACACACACACACACACACACACACACACACACCACACGCACGCACGCACGCACGCAACACACACACACACACACACACACACACACACACACACACACACACACACACGTACATGTTGAATAACAGCAGGGTCAAGTCTGAAACACGCAGGAACTGGACCAAAATGTATGGGTTTTGTTTTATCATGCTATGATCAATTTCACTCCCCACCTCCCCCAAACCTCCCCCCCCCCTGCTCTTCTCATTCACACTACCCTGAAATGAAACGTTCGAACCAAAGTAGTTGGCTGGGCGAAATGACTTGTACAGCCGTTTTTTTTTTTTTTTCTTTTTCTTTTCTTTTGTTAGTTTGTTTCTTTGTTTCTCTGTCTTTTTTTTTCCCTCGGAGTTAACATTGGTTCTGACTCCATTTCCCATGCAGTCCTTCGAATGAGACTATAAACCGAGGTTCCGTGTGTGAACGCACGCATAACATCTTGCACACACGTAAAATCCCATCACCAACTTTCGGAAGAGTAGGCCAGTTTGGCCGTTGGTATGGATGACACGTTACACATAGCATGCACCCTGCGTGAGAAATGGAAAGAATGAAGGAAGTAAGGAAAATGAGTGATCGATATTGAACGATACTGACTGGATGACACGGGAAACGACTGAATGAAGCGCCAGCTGGCAGCTGTTCAGTCGGCACTACCCAGGTAGGCAGCCCGTTGTGTAAACGAGTGTTGATTGTAAAGCGCTTAGAGCTTGGTCTCTAGCCGAGAATAGGCGCTATATAAGTATTCATTATTATTATTATTATTATTATATGATGCACCCTGACAGCTCGTTTGAGGAGGTGAGAGGAGGTGGGGGGGGGGGGGGAGCATGTCCATCACCATTCACTTTCCTTCGTCCCCCCCCTTTTTTTTCCCTCTGATACCCTATCTTTGACCTAAGAGAGAGAGAGAGAGAGAGGAGAGAGAGAGAGAGAGAGAGAGAGAGAGAGAGAGAGAGACGCTGAAGGTTTGAAGTAGCAAGAGAAAGGGAGAGGGAAAGTGGGGGGAGGGAGGAGGAGGGAGGGAGGGGGAGGGGGGCGGCGGTGCAGGGAAAGAGTGTGTGGAGGTAGGCTGGGGATCGGGGTGGGGGTGGCAGCCGAAATCGCTCAAAGTGAAAGATAGATGTCTCAAATCGCTCTCCGTTAAAATTGGGCAGACCACCCAGACCCCCCCCCCCCCCCCCCCCCCTCTCCAACCTCCCAGCTCCTACTCC
>CM065737.1:24869467-24876967 GCA_033310375.1 Conus canariensis | reverse complement strand
TCTCAGACGAAATCTCCCACCCCCCTCCCCACCTTCAATTCGTAGCAACGACAACAGCAACACGGGTCGCGGTGACAATCGTCCGAGTACCGTAGTGTATATCAAGCAAAAAGACAAGTCAGCGAGCGAGGAGGAGTTGATCACGGGTCGAAGGTCATACGAGAAGCTGCACGGACTGCACAGCGACACAGCAATACTGCAGTGCTGTCCCTACAGCCCAGTAATGACACGTCAGTGCACGAGTTCGGCGTCACACAACAGAGCAGCCGTGACAGACAGTCACAGTGCTGCCATAAACACGCAACACCAATGGATGAGGCCAACGAACAACAAACGCGGGGAGAAAGGGGTGGGCGGGTGGCTGACAAGCCGGGCTGGAAAAGTGATGAAATCGATTGGGGGGAGGGGAGTGGGGGGTGGGGGGTAGGATAGGTGGGGGAAGGGTGGTGGAGGAGATGGGCGTGGAGAAGGTGGTGGTGGTGACAATCCCTAAACGATAACGGTGTTGACAGAGCCTGACCAGTATAAACAATTGCACGTGGAATTGTGATGGATGGGTGCAAAATCTGAACATTCATAATGTTATCTCTTCGGTGTTATCTTTTGACATTTTTTTGGGATGAAACGATTGTTTATATATAATGCCCTACATACCATTTAATGACTATGATGGCTTTGTTTTAAAAGCTGTTCTGGCAGACTTTCTCACCAAAAATTGATACTTAGAGTAGATGATCATTTTGAAAATGCCCGGAGAAGTAACGGTCATAGAAAAAAAAGAGTTTTGTCTTATTTGCACATATATCCGCCAATAGGACAGCAAATATTGGGAGAAATCACAGCATGGTTTTCGGGATTCCGGCCATTGAACGGTGTTTAGCTGATTTACATAAACGATCTGAGGATTTCTATGTTATTATTTGTAGTGATTTGTATACAAGGATTGGATGTGAGAATGCGACGTTAAATGATGCACCCCTTGACAACAGTACATGGAAACGGTGCATGCAATGGACCAAGACACTGGTATGCTCAACAGAAATTCTGACGATAAAGAAGTAACCAGCTTTGGGAGAAAAAAAACAAAAAACATATGCTCAACTTTCGATTGTATCATTCGCTAATGGTCTCACTCTAAACGAGTTTGATGATTCGCTTACCTTTGTCTCAAGACCTGGTGGCAGCACAAATGAGCGCATTTGAATACAGGGTGCAATAGTATAAAAGCTTTGGGTTGTAACAGTCCGAAAGGAAATATATGGATAGAAAAATACATTTGGAATCCAATTTTAGAGCAAGAGTTTATTACTACCGTTCATTTTGAGGAGATTTCTTTGCGAGAACATCAACCTCCATCTGCTGTAGACTTCAAAACATGGCACATGCGGTGCCTGTCACTTATAGTCTACCCCATGACTGCTGTCCCACTACAGCGATGGAGGCTTCGAATTTTGACTTCTTATTCCAAACCCACCGAGCGAATCAACCTAACCCAACAGTACTGCTCTTTCTGAATTGCCTTACTCCGTCTGGTCAATAAATTGCTGTAGGGACAGAAGTTCAACGGGTTTGAGGCCTCTCTGATAGAACGATGTAATCCTATGGTCAACATTATCGGGTTGATGGGACGAGTGGTTTGAAAGGGTAATCAACTATTCAAGAGTAGCAGAGTGGCGCAGTGGAAGCGTGCTGGACCCATTCCAAGTCTTGAGGGCTTTAAAGCTTGAAACTGGACCAGCTTGCACTCTAGAATGCGTTGTCACAAAGACATGCTTACATACTTACTGAACACCCTTTGCGCAACGTTACCTTACGATGCCGTCCTAATAATCCTGGAAAAACAACAACAACAACAACAACACGAAAACCGTGCGAATGTTTCAGTTTTGCGGAATAAGTTCTGATGTTCTTGTTTTCGTGTGTGTTGTCCTTGTTTTTGTTCTGTTTTGTTTTGTTTTGTGTTCTGTTTGTTTTTTCTCATATTCTATACTACATGGGGATACAAAACACAATGTCTTTTCACAAAAATCCATCAACAACACAGGACTAAAGAAGAAAAAAAAAAGCAGCAAAGTGACCCCTTCCCAAAAAATGAGCATTAGCTGAGCTCACAGTAGCGTGGATAATGTCCCTCACTGACGGGCACGCGCTGTGACGTCAGCTGAGGAACCGGCAATGGGTGATTGGCGCTAAACCGTTCATAAAAGATGATCGATGGGAGGAAGCGAAGTGTGATAAGGGCAACTAGACGGACAGGCCGAAAAGAGTTCTGATGGAAATAGGTAGACCATAAAAGCAGTCTGAACAGCTAGCCGCCTCTCTAGTCAATATACATCAATGGTGACGATCCTGACAGAAGTTTCACTCACGCCGGAGAGACAGAGACACATAAGATACACACAGAAGCACACAGATGTCCAGAATTAGTTCCACAAGTAGCGGTACGATTTACGAGACGACAGAAACAAATAAAATGGTTGAAACTGCAATATGTCAGTTGTTCCTTCACTCAGCTGGAGTAGGAAATAAGCAACAGCTGCGTGAAAAAGCAACAAACAAACAAACAAACCCATACGCCATTAATCTGGGCGTGTAGTGACGTCATTGAGAAGTAGGCAGCGTGTCATTAACTCTAAATCGCCAAGACACACCATCAACGAAAAGCAGGGCAGATGTGAGAAGAGTGACGATGAAGGCAGAAAGGAAGGGCATTGGTGATGGTGGTGACGTGGTGGTGGTGGAGAGAGAGAGAGAGAGAGAGAGAGAGAGAGAGAGAGAGAGAGAGAGAGAGAGAGAGAGAGAGAGTGTGTGTGTGTGTGTGTGTGTGTGTGTGTGTACTGCAGGAATTAACAGACCAAAGTTCTGTCTGTCTTAATATATATATATATATATATATATATATATATGTGTGTGTGTGTGTGTGTGTGTGTGTGTGTGTGTGTGTGTGTGTGTGTGTGTGTGTGTGTGAGAGAGAGAGAGAGAGAGAGAGAGAGAGAGAGAGAGAGAGAGAGAGAGAGAGAGAGATCCTAACTTTATGAGCGAGAGCAAGAAATAAATGCATGAAAGAAAATCCTCTATGAGCCATAAAGGATACATTTTACGACAGGGGAGAATAGTGTGCATTGATGTAGAACCTAGACAGGCAGCCTCCGCTTCCACGTCTGAACACATTTGGAGAGGAACACACACACACACACACACACACACACACACACACACACACACACACACACACACACACACACAGAGAGAGAGAGAGAGAGAGAGAGAGAGTCCTAACTTTATGAGCGAAAGCAAGAAATAAATGTATGATAGAAAATCCTCTACGAGCAATAAAGGATATATTGTACGAGAAGGGAGAATAGTGTGCATTGATACAGAACATAGAAAGGCTGCCTCTGCATCCAACACTGAGCACATTTGAAGACGAAACAGATCACTGACCGAAACTGATTGGGAAAAGGGGGCTAGAGGTGGGGAGTAAAATGACATATTTGCTAAAAGGCGTTTCTGCCCCAATCCAGTCTGCCTCTGCTCAATCTGGCGTCTCTTAATGTCCTATAATATGTATGTATGTATATATTTTGGGAGCCGGAATAGCTCAGTTGGTAGAGCGCCGGACTCATAATCTTGGTGATCCTGGGGTTGCGGGTTCGAACCTCCGCCGGGGCGTTTCGGTACAGGGGGATTTTTCCCTCGGAGTTAACATTGGTTCTGACTCCTTTTCCCATACAGTCCTTCGAATGAGACTATAAACCGAGGTTCCGTGTGTGAACACACGCATAACATCTTGCACACACGTAAAATCCCATCACCAACTTTCGGAAGAGTAGGCCAGTTTGGCCATTGGTATGGATGACACGTTACACATAGCATGCACCCTACGTGAGAAATGGAAAGAATGAAGGAAGTAAGGAAAATGAGTGATCGATATTGAACGATACTGACTGGATGACACGGGAAACGACTGAATGAAGCGCCGGCTGGCAGCTCTTCAGTCGGCACTACCCAGGTAGGCAGCCCGTTGTGTAAACGAGTGTTGATTGTAAAGTGCTTAGAGCTTGGTCTCTAGCCGAGAATAGGCGCTATATAAGTATTCATGATTATTATTATATATATGGAGAGAGAGAGAGAGAGAGAGAGAGAGAGAGAGAGAGAGAGAGAGAGAGATTCTAAACATTTGAAAAGAAACACTTAACATACAATTAATGATACGATTCTCTGATTCATCTGCGCGTCCTTTTGTCTAAAACATCTCTCTCTCTCTTTGTTTCTTTCTCTCTCTCTCTCTCCAACACACACACATACATACACACACGCGCGCCCACACACACACACACACACACAACACACACACACTGCATTTCTTTGCGAACTCAAGCCTGCACATGTTTTTCTTTTTAAGTACTAACATTCAGTTTGTGTATTTTGTGTAGTATCTTTGACATGTTTAGTTGTTCCTGTACTTTCTTCAAATGTTCCTATATACAAAGCCAAATGTAAAAAGTCAAATGACATTCATTTCGCTGTTAAGCTTAGGTGAAAAGAAGATTTGTTTGTTCTTTTTTTTGTACCTTCCAACCCCACCCACTTTTCTCAACATAGCCCACGGTACCCCACCCCTAGCCAACCATCCCTCACATAAACAAATATGCTCACGCGCGCGCGCGCGGCGCGTACACACACCCACACCCACACACACACACACACTCACTCATTTACTAACACACACACACACACACACACACACACACACACACACACACACACACACACACACACACACACATCTGAAACATGCTATGATTAGTAACAGTTATACAATGATTTTTGCGCTTGCTGATGATTATAAAGATGACAATGACGAAGACATATATGTTCCCTCACATCCACCCACCCCCCACCAACCCCCCTCCCCCCCCACACACACACACGCACACCCCAACATAGTGCAATCCATGGCAATTATACAATGATTTTCTTGTTGCTCCTGTTACTAACGATGATAATGACAAACACAAAGACGATCATGGGAACGGCAGCAAACAACAAAACAACAAGAATCTCCACTAAAAGAACAAATAACAAATCTGTTCTAATACAAGCAATTATCCCTACGAAAGAACTGTGTTAAAAAAAACAACAACAAAAAAACATAGCAAACAGTTATCGATGCAAGTAGGATATCTGTCACTGCTGGCAAGTTACGGCAAATTATCGTGACCGGTGCAGACACGTCTATTTAAACAGTCGAGTCTATGCTCAAGAGTCAACCGGAAGTATGGTTCAATCAATTTAAACAGTCGAATAAATCTTAAATAAATGTTATCGAACCGCCCAGAGAAACGTGGACAAACGAGTCACAAGACAAAACACAACGCGTTTCTCTGGGCGGTTCGATAACATTTATTTAAGATTTATTTAGATTTCCGCCTGCAGTCGTCTCACTTTGCAACTAGATTAAACAGTCGAGTCTATGGTCAAGGTTCAACCGGAAGTATGGATCATTCTATTCAAACAGTCCAGTCAATGGTCAAGGTTCAACCGGAAGTACAGTCCATTTTATTTAAAGTCTAGTCTTTGCTCAAGATTCAACCGGAAATATGATCCATTCTGTTTAAACAATCTAGTCTATGCTCAAGGTTCAACCGGAAGTATAGGTCATTCTATTTAAACAGTCTAGACTATGCTCTAGGATCAACCGGAAGTATGGTCCATTCTATTTAAACGGTTTAGCCGTTGCTCTAAGTTCCACCGGAAGTATGGTCCATTCTATTTAAACGGTTTAGTCTTTGCTCTAGGTTCCACCGGAAGTATGGTCCATTCTATTTAAACAGTGTAGTCTATGCTTAAGGTTCCACCGGAAGTATGGTCCATTCTATTAAAACAGTCTAGACAATGCTTAAGGTTCAACCGGAAGTATGGTCTATTCTATTTTAACAATCTAGTCTATGCTCACGATTCAGCCGGAAGTATAGTGCATTTAAAAGAAAGGTGCTCAGCTTCTTTGAAATACTTTCGAAGATCTTGTTTGACAATGGAAATTGGAGATCACCACTCTTTTGACAGATAGTTACATCTTGCTGTACTTTTAGCATTCCATCCCTTGTACAAGGCAGAGTATAGCCGTTAGAGCTATACTGACATGATGCCTGAATATGCAAAACTTTGCTGGATCGTGGGGTCAGACCATCGTATACTTCGCACATCAGTTACATCTTTGCTGAAGTGAAGAAATGCTTGCAGGGCAGTGCGTTTCCCTGGCTTGCATTTCTTGGATTGACTAGGAAGAATCTGGAAGGATTATTTTAGTTGCTCTTCTTTTGTTGGAAATGTTGTTTCTATTTTATATTTATTTTTTTCTCTTTGGTTGCAGAGAGAGAGAGAGAGAGAGAGAGAGAGAGAGAGAGAGAGAGAGAGAGAGAGAGAGAGAGAGAGAGAATGGGAAGGGACGAGGAGGGGAAAGGGGAAGGCAACCCAACGAATCTTATTTCAAGAGGGGCATATTCAAGCCTCCGGGCCAAGAAAATAAATTAAGCAAGAAAGGAAACGCAAAAACAGAAGAAAAAAAAAAAAACGAAACAAAAAAGATGAACAAGAATGCAATACCGGACACATGAACTCAGCCATAAAAAGAAATATGCAGAGAGAGAGAGAGAGAGAGAGAGAGAGAGAGAGAGAGAGAGAGAGAGAGAGAGAGAGAGAGAGAGAGAAACATATATTTTATTCTTACAGACCTTAGCCCCTTAGAGCGCTGATGCACGTGAAATATGACAAAGTCTTATAACCAAACCAGTGAAAACATACCTTCAGCAAAAGAGTACTCCGCCTCTTGAAAGCTTTGTATAATAAACAGCAAACTGTTTTACAATGTTTCCATTTGTAGCTGATGCTAAGGAAATAAATAAGCAAGGTCTTGTACAAGATTTCTGCGCAATTAATTTGTCTGCTCTATCTTGTAGTTCTGGACAAGTTTGTACAAAATCCATTCTGTCTTCTCTGGACTGTCAACATAGCAGATCAGAGAGAGAGAGAGAGAGGCTTTTTTTCTGTCCATAGCGATAATGATGAAAAAAAAAATCAGAAACGCAAATTCTAAATTTTGTTATTATAACTTCAAGTGCCTGTATTGAATCAAGTGCATATATTAAAATACAAGTTGAGAGAGAGAGAGAGAGAGAGAGAGAGAGAGAGAGAGAGAGACAGACAGACAGACAGACAGACAGACAGACAGAAGTGAATGGGATGGACTGACAGACGGACACAGAACTCAGACATATTGAAACTTAAGATAAACGAGACAAATATTGGAACACACATCAGTGACACAAAGAGATTAATACGTAGTGGGGCCCAAGGGAAAGATTTATATGATACTTATGAAAAGTAGATTCGTTTTAAGTCTTGGAGGGATATATTTCCGCGCTAAGCATCTTGATTACGCCTCTATATTTGCATAAAAGAATTGTCACGAAGGAGGACGTTTATTTCGTCGATAGT
>CM065737.1:24844467-24864467 GCA_033310375.1 Conus canariensis | reverse complement strand
CAGAAGTATGCCTGTCTAGCCACCAGCCTGAGAGAATCTGACTTCCAAACCACAGTCCTTGCCAAAGAGATTAGACGTAGAGGACTTATATGCTCATCAGCTTATAAATCAAAGAAACAGCTCTCGATTTCAGTCAGAAGAGGACCAGAACCCTGAAGATAATAGAAGAGGCGCTAGGCAGCTGAAAAAAAACCCCAACTGGATCTGGTCGAAAAGGAAACAAAAAATGAGCTTCATACGGCTTAAATTTCCCAACTTAAAATCGTTGTCTGATACAGATGTGATTATGTCTCCTGTCGACAAAAAAAAAAGAAAAAGAAAAGAAATAAAGCCTTGAGACGACCAAACACACAGAAGATGCAGGTTCCAATCCCAGCAGCGCCAAAAATATTTATGGCCTCAGAAAGAATCTTGTAGTCACGTCATGGATGCAGCCCAGTATCTTAGAGTGAAAGGAGTTCAAAGCTGAAGTCGTTTAAACAGGTTTCTTTTTGGAAGACCTTTAATAGTCACGCTCCTTGCATGAATTTCTATTTGATATCTATCAGAACTGGAAACCAGCAAGCAAAGGAAATTTATCATAAAATGTACTCTTGAAAATGTGCATTTACAAGGACACAACAGTGAGTGGACAAGGGTACAAAAGATCACTGCATAAGGAAGTGCAGACGTAAAAGTTCACCGGGGCGAAGGCAAAAAAGACTACAAAGTGAGTAGGAGACAACAAAGATGACTACAGGAGTCAGCGAGAATATCAACATTCACCTACATCAAGCCAAAATATAGAAAGCTGCTAAACACAAGTGAACAAGAACATAAAAATATCCATCTTCCAGACAGTGCGTGGTGAGTATGAGTCAGGAAAAATAGGAGGATGGAGTCCGAACTTTTTTTTTTTGAAAGAAAAAAGACAGAAAAATGGAAACAAAAGAAAAAAGGAAGAAAAAAAGACAAAATGAAAAATCGGGAAAAAATTTGAGGCTGGAGGACAAAAGAAAATCCGTCTTCGTAGTGGAAAGTACAGAGAATATTATGATTTAAATGAGCCTCAAAACACTCTACATGAGTGGGTGGCTTACTTAGTCCTCTGAATTCCCTGGGGAACATAGGGCCGCAACCACACTCTTCCAGCGGACACGGTTTTGGGAGATCTTCTTCAGCTCGGCCCACGTCATTCCGGCGGCCTTCACTTCCGCGTCGGTACTCCTTCGCCATGTATGAGTGGGTGGAGGTATCTGTTTCTTCTGTCAATAGCGTTAAAGACTGCGGAAGACAACAGCTCATGCTGATGTCTGTCTTGCTAAACTAGACGGGCATTCCCTCCGTGATGACGTCTGTCTAAAACTAACGCTATGATGTAGACCGGACGAGTCGATGACTATACTGCGGAAGCCAATGGTAGATGCTGTTTAAAAAAAAAAAACCCAAAAAACAAAAAAAAACCGTAGACGCGAAGGTTGGATCGGTTTGCAAATCTTCTGTCGACAAATGGGCTTTGGTGTTTCGCACCTGTGTGTTACAGAAAAGTTACAGTGTGGTGGGCAACGAAGAACGATTACATTCTCAGGAGTGTCTTGGGTAAAAACTCGGTGTAAAATTAATATCTGAGTCTCGTCTGTTGTGTCTGAGTCGAGAACTGTGCGAATCTCCATTAATCCTGTACGTGTGTGTGTGTGTGTGTGTGTGTGTGTGTGTGTGTGTGTGTGTGTGTGTGTGTGTATGTGTGTGTGTGTGTGTGTGTGTGTGTGTGTGTGTACAGAGAGAGAGAGAGAGAGAGAGAGAGAGAGAGAGAGAGAGAGAGAGAAGAGACAGAGACAGAGAGGCAGACAGACAGAGAATCTTATGTACAAGTCTCTTGGCAAGCAGGGAGGTAAAATCATGACTCCTGTTTCTGTTGAAGTCTGCAGGACTTGTGGTTGAGAGAAGTGAGACTGCAAATGGGTCCATTGTCAGATACAGATTGTTAGCACATCACCACACTCGGACAACACCTTCCTGTTAACCATTTGTTTGGAGATGTGCGTACATATGCGCTGACAGCCGAATCCACCTCATATGCGCACACGAAGAGAATGACCTATCCTGTAACCCCTGTCAGGGAACACAGTTTTTTTTTCGAATCGCCAGGGTACCAGGCATTTAACTAGAAACTCTTTGAAGAAGTGTGTTGTCGTTACCCTCTGAAATTCATTCATGCACTCAGACAGCGATTGCAACATTCTCGTTCATGTGTTCTGGCGGTGACCTCAACGACCTACTGACCATGAATCGGACACGGTATGATGATGAGTATCAGTCGAGCGACCTGACAGGATATTTGTCTTTGACATATCAGTTTTCTGCGGCAGTCATTACCGTGATCATCCTTACCATTTTCCGTTGTCGCCGTCATCACGCCCCCACCACACCATCACACAGCAGCCCGATCCCCATCTATCATCATCTTCTTCGCCATTTCATCACCCTCATGGTTAAGGAGTATTTGTTACAATCCTTTTTCTGTTTTATCTTTTGTATCACATCAATTGCATCCCCTCCCCCCCCCCCCCCACGCCGCTTATTCCACTGCAACAAGCAAGCTTGTTCGGCTACAGCCCGATACCAGCAGTCAATGTCAAGCCGCCAGGAGGCAACCCACTAGAGGAGACACCGCACTTCTGCATTGCCACTTTGGTGGTGTTCAGTTGTGCCTGTTCTGATCCAACACACGTAGAACACCACCTACTTAGTCCCCTTACTGACGACAATAATTGCTTAGTTGCAGAGCCAGCATGAGCAAGCATCCCCTTCTGGAGGGCGCCTCTATGTCCGTCCAACGACAGTTCCCATGAAATGTCCACTACTGGCGACCTCGACATTATTATTATTATTAACATTATTTATTATCATCATGATCAATATAAGTGGTCAGTAGTAGTAGTAGTGTGGCAGTAGTAGTAGTAGTAGTAGCAGCAGCATTATTATTATCATTATTATTACCATCATTATTATTATTATGAATGCTTATATAGCGCCTATCCTCGGCTAGAGACCAAGCTCTAAGCGCTTTACAATCCACACTCGTTTACACAACGGGCTGCCTACCTGGGTAGTGCACACTGAAGAGCTGCCAGCTGTCGCTTCATGAAAGGTAGGCAGCGCAAGGTAGGCAGGCGTTGAATGAAAACGAAATAGCAATAACGCCTGCTACCTTGCGCTGAAGAGATCTTAGCTAAGTGACAAATTCGTTCATTTCATTGTCCTATTTGTTTGTGTCTTGCCTGAACAAGACCTAGGAGGTCGAAACGCGTCGTGTTTTGTCTTGTGACTCGTTTGTCCACGTTTCTCTTGGCGGTTCGCTAACATTTTATTTAAGATTTATTTTCCTGTCAGCCTGCTCGCAGCCTGCCCGCCAGCCTGTAGTGCACTATAATACCGATCTACCTGGACAGCGTCAGCGGCATTATGGGCTACTTCACTACATCGACTGTATCTGACTCACCAAAGTATCAGTCCGTATGTCATTATTATTATTATTGCTATTATCATTATTATTATTATAATTACTGATCTTATTGCTATTTCAATTGGTATTTCTCCTTCCAAAGGGCCTCGTTTTCATTCAACGCCCATCTTACGCCGATTTTGAGAAGATAAGAGATTGCTCGTTCTTCGTTTTCATTGTCCTGAATGTCGTTTATCTTTCCTGAAGAAGATCTAAGACGTCTAAACGCGTCGTGTTTTATCTTTTAATTTTGTTTGTTCTGTGAACAGTCGGATTTATTTTAAATTGCTTCTGTTTTTTTTTTAAACAAAGTATCATTTTTCAAAAGTTCTTTTGCATAATTATTAAAAATACCTGATGTGAAACACCATTTCATTTTAAAAACACTTGCATTGGATTGAAAACTGGCTTTCTCCTCATTGACTGGACGGGAAAAAAATGCTTAGAAAAGACAGGGAGAAGGGTGGAAGGGGGGAGGGTGTGTGGGTGTCACGCACAAAAAACACAAACCTCCACCGTCCACTCCACAAAGTGCGTTCACACACGACCAGCACAGACTACCGCGACGAAGCAACAACGTTTCCGCATGACCAACTACCTGCTACCTATCTTTTGTGCAAAGGAGCAGAGAGTGAGTTAAAGTTATGCCCCCTTTTGAAACGTTTTGTATGAATCTTTTCCTCTCAAAAGAGCAGAAAGCAATTTGAAGTTATGCCCCTTTTATGGTCGACTAACGATCGTAGCCTTCGGCAGTTTCCGTACGTGTCGCCAACCGTCGCCAACAGACAGCTCGCCACGCTGTGTCGAGGTTCGTCACCAATGGCAGTGTCTTCGAGTTGTCTGGCTGGCAGTCTGCCGTAGGAGCTGATCCCAGTAGACATGAAAGCTGCTGGTTGGTGAGTTGAAAGAGGGAGCAGCCTGGAATGGAGCTCTTTGAAGCCTGGTGAACGGATGGGAGACAGGAAACAATTTTCTGGCCCTGCTGCTCCCTGCCCGGGATGAAAGGAACGTAAGGTCCTGTCCTACGTTTTAGGAAGGTTCCAAAGAAGAAATTGGGTCAGTACCACCGCCCGCAGGTGTGTGTGTGTGTGTGTGTGTGTGTGTGTGTGTGTGTGTGTGTGTGTGTGTGTGTGTGTGTGTTCTGTCCAGTTAGTAAGAAATCCACTTAGAGTAAATCGGATCAGTACTGTGTGTGTGTGCCATTATTTCTAAAAGCTTCCAAAGAGGGAATCAGATTATTCTCCTCTCTCTCTGTCTGTCTCTCTCTCCACCCACACCCACACCCAAAAGAGAGAAGAGAGAGAGAGAGAGAGAGAGGAGAGAGATACAAACGCACACACACACACACTCACACATACATACATGCATACACACATACATAAATGTACACAACAACACACATGTATGCGTGCAAGCATGTTCACACACAAACAAGTTTTCGCGCGCGATCACAAACAACACACACACACACACAACACACACACACACACACACACACACAACATACACACGTGCGCGTACGCGCGAGAACAGACACACACAGACATGCACAGACACACACACACACACACACAGACACACACACACAGACACACACACGACACACACACACACCACACGCACACACACACACACACACACACACACACACACACACATACACACACGCGCGCGCGTGCACGCAAACACGCACACACACACACACACACACACACACACACACACACACACACACACACACACACACACACTCACATCTACGGACACTCTAAATTGTACACTTGCATCACCTCATTAGAGCACGTTTACCAGTGCATGTACGTAGGCAGCAAATAAAACAGGGAGTCCTGAGAGATTCGAAGTCTGTTAGCTCAGTTGACGTGTGTTTAGGCGTTTACGACTGCCACTGGAAAGGGCTTGTATGACTGCCCTACTCTCCAGGAGTCATCACAATTTTGATCGTAAGATTAGTCCAAAATTTGTCTGATAAGTGGTGTTTCTTGTTCGTCTTTTTAGTCCGGATGTGAGGCCACTTCCTCTCTTGCTGTTGCGCTCAGCAAGATGGTCAATGGAAAAGTGGATTCAATCTTGATTGTTGAGGTGATTCCTTAAGTTTCTCATCAAATCAGTTCGGCCAAGCTGTAACCCAGTTCTTATTGTTGCCTTGCCTGCCAGTGTGTCTATCTCTCATGTCTTTTGATACCTGCATGTCCTGGGCAGCATATCCACATGAGCTCTTCCAACGGAAAGCTGCATATTCATTCATGCAAAACAAAGCTTCCCATTCTTCGTTCCACTTTTTGAAGCAGGTTCATGGGGTCAGTTTGTATCATGGCTTGTTGAACTCGAAGTTTGTAAATGAGAGCCAGTGGAGCGCTTGTGTCGCTGCTTCTACCTACATTGTTAGACTTGAAGTTGTTAAGCTGTAGGCACTTTGTCATCCTAAATTGTTTGTCCATTTTACTTCACCGTGTATCACCAGCCGGACCTATCTTTGGTGACTGAACCATCATTATATATAAATATACCGCACATTTTGCTGAATGTTTTCCATCTACATCTGAATTTTTGTGTCGGGTTTGCCTTCTGGCCATTTTCGACTATCTTCCATGCGTCATTACGACAGCACTTTGGTAGAGGTGTTTCAAGTGGTCAGGATACTTTTCCTATTCGTTGGTTTCTTTGAGTCCTGATAACTAGCACGCGAGCTGTATGTCATGTTCTGCCTGCCCCATCCATAATTGTCAACGTCCTAGTCGAGTACATTTTGTTTCCTTGACTGCCTCATGTAGTGGGTTCTGGGGGATTTTCAAAAGTTCTAAATTATGCGTTTGCCTGTTCTAGCTTGTGATCGATCTGCATAGGAAGAAGGCCAAGCACGCAACACATAGTATCGATCAATGCGTTTTTGCAGTCCCCAAGATCAGGTACCGCTACTTTATTTTGAACTCTTTTTTTTATTTCAGAAGGTGGCTGTAATCCATAATCAATCACACTGAGTACATCTGCCTAATACAGTCGGTAGACATGGCGTTGTTAAACGCCTTTATCAGCCATTGCTTTCATGCCTGAAAGGTCCTTTGAGAACGATACCATCACCATGCTTTCTGACGGTCAGCATTCTATCAAAGTCTATGCCCAAATAGCTTAATTAAGCTGTCAGCTGACCTGATGTGTTCCATTGAAGGAGACTGGTGAGGGTGATTCTCCTGATGTCTTGCTGTTAAGAGCGCAGACCAATGTATGGATTTTTGAAGGGATGATGGACGATCTGATTTCTTGACGCCATTGAACAATGTTGTCCAATGTTTTTGCTGGACTGCTTTCGTTCCATTGTGAGCATTTTTTGACGTTTTGTAGATCAGACCGTCATCTGCTATTGTCGAGTCTCCAGCTATTCCGTTTCTGTTTGCAAGGCCTTTCGGGTAACCTAGTACAAAACAGAGGAGGGGAGATTACTTTGAGGTAATTGTATAGACAGATTATGATGTTCAGACACCTAGACTCCAGATCGTAGGATGACGGTTCGCTGCTGAAGTACAGCTGTAGTTCATCTTGTAAGTGTTCTGCTAACTACATGGTCAAGGAGTAGTTCCATGGTAAGCATTGTCCAGAGAGAGAGAGAGAGAGAGAGAGACAGAGACAGAGACAGAGACAGAGAGACAGAGAGAAAGACACAGAGAGAGAGTGAGAAAGACAGAGAGAGAGAGCGGAGAGCGAGGGGGGTGGGGGTGGGGTGGGGGTGGGGGGGGGGGGCGATGGGGAGTAGGGGAGGCGGGAGAAGAGAGAGAAAAGAGACGTTCCCACAACTTTTTCAGTGCAATCTCCCTTTCATGTTTCGTGTAGCATATCATCTGCTTACTCATGAATCAGTAAATCAAATAAGCAAATAAGTGCGGGCAAAACGTTCCGTCAGTTCTATTTGTTACATCATATAACAATCAGTATTAGGAACAAAAGATACGAATGCTGATATAAATGATGATCTCTCTCTCTCTCTCTCTCTCTCTCTCTCTCTCTCTCTCTCTCTCTCTCTCTGTGTTTATCAATATATCTGTATGTCTATCTGTTTATCTATCTATCTATTCATCCATCCATCTATCTGTCTATCTATCTGTTTGTTTGTTTGTCTACCCATTCATCTCTCTCTCTCTCTGTCTCTCTGTCTGTATATCTATCTATCTGTCTGGCTATCTATCTATCTATGTATGTATGTATCTATCTATCTATCTATCTATCTATCTATCTATCTATCTATCTATCTATCTGTCTGTCTGTCCATCTATATATGCATTTATCTATCTGTCTGTCTTTCTAAGTATCTATCCGATAAATCTATAACTAGAGTGTATAATTTAAAAAAAAAAAACCACACACACAACAACCTTGGAACGCAAACAACAGAAAGTAATGTCACACAGCTCCAAACTGGCTGACCATGTCGTGGAGAGAGAGAGAGAGAGAGAGAGAGAGAGAGAGAGAGAGAGAGAGAGACAGAGACAGAGACAGAGACAGAGAGACAAGAGAGATGGATGAAAACAGCTACCTGTGCTGCGTGACAGTCAAAAGCTCCGTAGACCGGACTCTGGCGTGGAGATCATCAGGAGAGAATGCGTCGCTGTTTCGGGCTCTTCCTCTCGACAGCTGTAATGACGCACCGAGCCCCCCTCACCGATGTGAGGTCTCCTTGCCAGTTTGACTGTATGCCTTTTCTGTCAACCGTCAGGACTCGCACCAGCTTGTGTCCTCTCTCTTCAGCCAGATCCAATGACTTGCTTTCTCAACAGTCTCCTGTAGGGCTTTTGTCATGGCATTCCCTTTCTTCGGACCAAGTCCAGCCACTCTCATCCACTTTCTGACGCTAGTCGCGATGAAACCTCTGCAGCCGACTTCAACTGGGAAATGGGTTGCTTTCCATCCCGCCTCCTTGCATTCTTCAACAAGAGTCTCATAGCGATTTTCTTTCCGCTCGTGTGCCTCGCTGATATTGTCTTCGTGAGGCACAGTGAGTTCCACCAGGTGTACCTCTTTCTCTTCCTCACTCCATATCACCAGGTCTGGCTTCTTCGTTGTTGGGATGGGGAAGAATCTCTTGCAGCCCTCTAGGTCTGCTGCTACCTCCCATTGACCACCACTCTGACCTTCTGTGGCTTCACTCGCCTTCTTTCTCTCAGGAACCTTGCCTCCTTGCGGCACAAATTCGATCATGCCCAGTCCGTGTTTCTGTGGCCTAGGAGCGTATTTTCCCTCTTCCGCCTGCTCCTTCGCCATCTTGGTGAACACTTTGAGCACTTCGTTGTGTCTCCAGGTGTATCTGTTCAGAGCCAGGTGGCAGTTTGAGAGGATGTGCTTCATGGTTCCTCGTTTGCCGCACCTACACTTGTCATCTTCCTGGACCTTCCATCTGACTAGGTTCACTGGCGAAGGCAGAACGTCATAGGTGGACCGGAGAAGGAAGCTGAGTCTCGATGTGTTCCACTTCCAGATCTCACTCCATCCAATCTTTCTTTCAACTACATGCTCTTCCCACCCGGTCACCTGTCCTTGCTGGGCACACTGGATGAGATGAACTTCTCGCTTTTCAGCCTCAATCTTTCGTACCTGCCCTGTTGCAGCTGTTCTTCTGTCCCGCTGAGACATTTTCCTGAAAGGTCTGAAGTCACCGTTGCCAAGCCCCGCCCTGTCAGCCTGTACTGGCCCGACAATGTCGCCATGTTCCAATGAAGAGATGATCTCGTCGGTTGCATCCTCTGCCTTCCACTTTCTTGCTGTTTTGACATCCGGTGGCTTGCCACTGATCTCTTGGTCCCTCGACTCCCTCAGCATCATCACTGTCCTGACCTTTCCTGCCTTGTAGATCTCCACGATGGATGTGAGGGGTAGCTGCAGCGCGCCTTTCTGCCTGTACAGGGCTGATGTGTTGATTGTGTGTGTGGTGTGTGAGGAGAGAGAGAGAGAGAGAGAGAGAGAGAGAGAGAGAGAGAGAGAGAGAGAGAGACAGAGACAGAGACAGAGAGACAGAGAGAGAACGAACGAACGAACGAACGAACGAAATTTGCTTAATGAGGGAAAAGAATAAGCACATGGCAGGCTTGTTTGCATCTTGCCCTCAAAAATGAAAAAGAAACATTTCAAACACAAAAGCCACCCTCCACACCCCAACCATTAACCAAACATCCACCTGTCACACAATCCTTTCCAAGCAATAATAATAGCAATAACAATAGTAATGAATGATAATGATTAAAAACGATAACATTACAATTCAAATATCACACCATGCGCACATATATACATATGCATTGTCAAACATTACATCTATCGAATAGCATGATCTGAAAAAGATAGAAATACAGAACACATAATAATCACAAATATAAATCAACATGATAGTAAATCAATATTAAAACTTAGAATCTCTTCCGGAAGGGGGCGTACACCACACATTTTTCCGCCTTCCAGATACGCATGCAATTCCCCTTTCCTCTCTTTCCCGTGTTTTCTGCAAACAATTCCATCCTCGCCCCTCGTAACAAACACCCACCTCACCCCATCTACCCCTCCGTTCACAACCAAGCCTGCTCAAACAGAGAGAGAGAGAGAGAGAGAGAGAGAGAGAGAGAGAGAGAGAGAGAGAGAGACAATGACAATGACAATGACAAATATTTTAATTGAACTAGGCCTCGTGCCCGTGTCAATGGGGACATTGGGATGGGGGGAAAAACAACAACATTGTGGAAAAAGCAAATGTAACAACAACACCACCTTGCAAGTATACATGCATTTTCTCGGCCAAGTAGATACTTTCACATTCTTCCTCAGTCATGGATGTATACATAATGATCAAAATACGTACCAATATAGATTAGGGCATATCATTTACAAATCTCATAGAGGTTACATTCATTTGTAGTTGCCTAAACACCTGTAAACCTATTCATGATCACACACACACACACACACACACACACACACACTTGACACACACACACACACACACTTGACACACACACACACACACACACACACACACACACACACACACACACACACACACTCGCACGCATACACTCACATATACAAGCTCTTTTGCTTTTAAAGGGGAAAATGTACCCCGAATTATACATAAAAATATATGAACTTTACGTCCCATTCGTTTTTTTGCATCTGATTTCAAAAGCTTTAGTTATGAAAGCAGCAACATCTTTAGCCATTTTATCATTGGCAAGTAATAATGACATCTTGAAAGCCGACGCTCTTGCATAATATTTAGTGGGTATGAAATGCTCTCGAACATCTTTATATTTAGGGCATACAATAAAAAAGTGATATTCAGATTCCAACTGACTTGGACAAAAAGGACAGCAGAGTGCCTCTCGGGGAACACTCGAATGCCGCAGTTTGTGAGTATTTAAACAAGATACGCCTAACCTGAATCTTATGAGATTTTTACGATTGTTCAAATTACTTACCGTAAACAGATAATTCGGTATTTGTCTAAATTGCTTAAAGGAAGAATAGAAGGAAAAGCGATCACTAACATCCATTCGGGTGTACCATTCTAGAAGATGACAATCAATCAACCGATTTCTAAATTCTAAGAGAAAACCTTTGACATTGTAAACGTTCTGGTTTTCCCATACATACCCAAAGCCATAGCGATTTAACGTAGAGCAAACTGATGAAACCCAGTTGTTCTTGCCTCGATGATGCAAATCATATAACGTGATGTAAGCTTTCTTAGGAAGGCGATTATCCGGCATATTAACGACACGTAACCAATACTTGATACATTTAGTATAATTGTTTATATAGAGTGGATACCGACCAGTTTCTCCGTAGACTAAGGCGCTGGGTGTTTTTATGGAAACATTTAAGAATCTCTTGAGTGCAAACAAATGTACTTTTTCAATAATTGAGTTGTTTGCAATCAAACCCCATACTTCGGCACCATAGCTAAGCATTGGCTGGACTTGACAGTCGAAAAGTTTAAAGAACAATTTCGGGGAAAGACTTTGAAACTTCCACAGTAGTTTTATAATATTGATGACTTGACGTTTTGCCTTGGATGCTAAATCCTCAAGGCAATGGGAAAAAGAAAGACCCGTGGAAAAGATAACACCTAAATATTTATACTGATTAACAATTTCTAATTGCCTACCGTCGTAGAACCATCTTTCCCTTGAGGCGATATACCCCCCATTTCTAAACACAATAACTTTTGATTTTTCTAAATTTACGATCAAATCGAGTTTTTTTGCTGTGCTACACAAAACATTTAGTTGCTGCTGGAGACCAATGACGGTAGATGCTACGAGTGCAACATCGTCGGCAAAAAGCATAATTAGTATCTCTATGAAGTCTGGTAATAAGGGAATACCATGTTTACCGTATTGAATTATTTCTTCAGCAAGCTCATTGATGAATAGCGAAAACAAAACCGGACTGCATATTTCTCCTTGCTTCAGACCCCGGGGACACATAAAAGTGTCAGTTAAATCTCCCCCCACTTTAACCCTAGCTTTGACATCTGTGTATATGCTTTTAAGTGCATTGTACATCTTACCGTTTATACCTTTTTTCTTTAAGATTGACCAGAGTTGGTTTCTATCTACCGAATCGAAAGCCTTTTTAAAGTCAATAAAAGCAACGTATAATTTCTTGTGGTTAGATAGTTGCTTTTGTACCAGAGAAAAAAGGGTAAATATATGATCAGTAGTACTATAATTCTTTCTAAAGCCAGCCTGCACATCGTTTATTACATCACAATCTTCAATCCATTTTGTTAAACGCTTGTTTAATATGTAAGTATATAATTTTGAACTAATGTTTAAAAGAGAGATACCTCTGTAGTTGTCTGGGTTGTTTATTATCACCCTTTTTGTGCAAAGGTTGAATCAGAGCTTCGCACCACATAGAAGGGAAGATGCCAAAATCAAAGAGTTTGTTGAAAAATTTCTTAAGGAAAAAGAGAATAGTGGGGGTACAATACTTATAAAATTCCCCAATTAGTCCGTCTGGACCTGGTGCTTTATTTGATTTTAAAGCCATAACTGAATCAAGAATTTCCCCTTCAGTTATACAGACATCCAATTCATCAACGTTACCATCAGCAACAGGAAAATACTCAGTTTGAAGTTCCTGAGAATTAGGACCAGAAGGAATAAGCTCATCATTAAAGACTTGTTTGAAATGCTGAAACCATTCTTCATTGGATATTGTGTTTGGTACATGAGAACTACTTTTTAAAGACCTTACAGTGCTCCAAAACCGCTTAGAATCTTTGGCGTTTTCGTTAAGTGTATTTAAAACTTGCTGTCTATATAACTGCTGCTTGTCTCGAAGTAAGTCTTTATACTCGTTTCTAATTATAGAATAGTTAAGTCTCAGTTGAACAGCATCGGGGTTGTCATTAACTTTCACCCGACTGTACGTTCTCAATGCTTGTCTCACCTGACGGCGTTTAACATAGCACTCAGAGTCAAACCATGGGCTGTGCTTGATGTTACCTGTGACAGTTTCTTTACACATTATTTGACCAGCCATAAACAGACCTTCATTTAGTTTCTTCAGTGCACTCTCAAAATTGACATCAATCAATTCAACTGCTTCATTAAAGGTTGAATTGACCTCGTCAGACTGAAGTGCACCGATAAAATCACCTTCTTTTGCTGGATCCCATGCATATTTTTTAAATTTGGTTACCTTTAACCTTTTTGAAACCGTCTCCTGATTCGGACTGGGAAGCATTAGTACAAATTCAACAGGCATGTGCTTTGATTCTACCCGTGGGGTTACTTTCAATTCACGGCACAGTGGAACTAAGGATTGGGAGGAAATAAAATAATCAATAACACTTGAACCATTGTGAGCAATGTAAGTGTAATCCCCGCTTTTATCACCAGGCAGAAAACCATTTAGAATAACCAACTCAAAATTCTGACAGATGATAATTAAATAAAGACCAAATTCATTAGTGGAGCAATCTTTTGATACACGAGAAAAGCAGTCATCACCGGTGGTATTTTCATTTATCAAGTCACCTAAATATACGGGTAGTTCTTGTGCGTTCAGCCGACCAGTTCTTGCATTTAAATCGCCGAGGATGATCACTGGAAGATCACCCGCTTGTTCAAAAGTATCCATCAGACATTGTTCAAGAAGGGAAACCCCATTATCAATCTCGGTATCTGCATAATAAACACTGTTAGCAGGGGGCAAATAAATTCCAATTAAAAGAACGTCAAGATCTAGAGCTTTAAGGTGGAGAACAATAGTATGGTCATATTCCACTGTAAGTTGTTTGACTAGTTTGGCATATGTCTTTCTTACAAGAAACACGATCCCTCCTGACAAACGTGCAGTAACAGCATCGGTTAATCTGATTCCAGGTGAAAGAAAAACTTCGTAATCCAAAAAGAGAAAAGAAGGAAATGTTCTTGAGAACGTTTCCGTCAAAACAACAAAATCGAACTGAGATATATAATTATTTACATCAGGGTCATAAACTGACGATACACCCTCAATATTATAAGTCAGAAAGGAGAGACTGTTTTTCTGACAAGTCTTGACACGGGCACGGCCGTTATCCTAGGTGACTTCATTGTAAGAAGGACACGGGGGCAGCAGGGAAGCACAGTTTTGTTCATTATTACGTCCAGGACTACCTCTTGAATGGGCCCTTAAAAATCTTTCTGTGAGCTGTGTCTGTCTGGTTCGTACTCGACTGCGAGTACAAGGACCGGAGCCAGAGAACTGGCCCTCGGTTTCACTGACCATCGACACCTGCCACGGAGAGGGCCTAGGGTTCTCCACCACCTCGGTACTGTGACTCTCGCCAGTGTTCAGACCCTCTGTCACTGTACCTATCACACCCTTGGACTGGTTTTCCACGTCGTGCGGAGGGTTTACCAAGGACACTCTCTGTTTTAATAGAGTCATGCTGTCATCAAGAACGTCTGGTGAATGTGATGGCAAGGTCGGTAGACCCTCTGATGTAGGGTCAGTCACTCCTGCTAGGTGCGGGTCCATGCAATCCTCAGTTGTTGTAGGAATCGACGGATCCCCACTTTGAGAAGAATCAGGACTGCAACCATGGCGGCCTGGGGACGCCTCAAGCAGGTTGCTTTGGTTTTGATTTTGTTTAGGACATGTAACAGTAGTCCCACTCCTGGGAGTACTTGTCCTGAGCAGGGTGGGGAATTCTTGCATGTTGTACATGGGAGGGGGACGAGAAGACGACGACCAGGTTTGGGTAGAAACAGACAGCGGAGGGGGAAAGGTGGTAGTGGAAGGTGGAGGGGGATGGGTAGAAGTCAAGGAAACAGGCGAACGGGTGGAAATGGAAAATGAAGGAGAACTGGTGGAAGTGGAAGGCAGAGTGGAATGGGTGGAGGTAAGTGGAAGAGAGGAAGGGGTGTGACTGGAAGGAGGCAGGTGACGGGTGGAAGAGGAAGGTGGGGGGTGACGGGTGGGCGCGGAAGGTGGAGGGTGATGGGTGGAAGAGACAGGGGTAATGGGATGGGTGGGAGAGGAAGGAGGAGGGGGGTGGGTGGAATTGGAAGAGGAAGGGGGACGGGTGGAAGTAGAGGGTGGAGGGGGGCGGGTGGAAGTGGAAGGGGAAGGGGGACGGGTGAAAGTAGAGGGTGGACGGGGACGGGTGGAAGTGGAGGGTGGAGGGGGACGGGTGGAAGTGGAGGGTGGAGGGGGACGGGTGGAAGTGTAGGGTGGAGGGTAACGGGTGGAACTGGAGGGTGGAGGGCCGGGGGCATAGGAAGTAGGATGGCGGACTGGGGGTGACCTATGGCCGGCAGAGGATGGCCGTGGGGATTTGACTGGGGTGTGGACATCAGGCGCATCTCTATTCTGAGAGCGATGCCCAGACTGTGCCCTCTGACCAGACTCATACTGACGCTGGTTCCCACGGCCTTTGGCTTTTCTGAAGTGGGGGGATCGCTGTTCTCGGAAGCATAGCCGACCATTTCTGTAGTACGCCGTCTTGCCCTGGTACCGTTGTCGGCGTAGTTCCCCTTGCTGACGGATTGTCAAATCCCCAGCCACACGGATACCCAACGTATCGGCCATCTCCCTTCTGCATTTTCTTTCTTGCAGAACGGAAAGTTTGTCACTCCAGTTCCGCAATCGCGCAATGATTGTCCGAGGTCTGCCATCTTGTTGTTTCTGACCTACGCGATGGGCTCGCTCTACATCCTCCAGAGACCAATTCTTGAAGGGGTAGAAGCGAATCAGAAGTTGAACGACTTTACGAGCGCAGGTCGTATAATCTTCGCGATGGTCCTCATGGACGTTGAAAAATCTGATGTTGTACTGACGTGAAAAAGTTTCAAGTTTATCTTGATGATCGTGCAAGTGATCAGACATATCTAAAAGGAATTCCTGCCATTGGAAGAGTTGTGAAAGACGAAGCTCGAAAACGGAACATTTTTGAGACAAACATGAAACTTGATCTTTAAGCTGTCTATTTTCATCTTTCAGAGAATAGTACAAGGACTCAAGAGTGCAAGGATAGTTCTCAGAAGTTGACTGGTTGCCACATAACGATTGAAAACACTGTTCCACCTGTACATCTTGAGTGTGTAGAGGTGCTGGGTTGGGAGGAAATCCTGGTCCAGGATTGGACTCAATATCTCCACACAGCAACAGAAACATGACTAAAAATACACACACATAGACAGACAGCATATATGAAGACCTGTCTCGGTGGGCAACCATAGTTACCTTTAGGGGTATCACTAACCCCCACTGGACAGTTTTACAGTATCTCATGGCAGCCAGCATCAGAAATGAACGGTACAGTTTGGAGAACGACACATTCCCACCTGTTATGTTGAAGTACGGGTTGTGTGAAGCACAGGTAACACTGGCATGGCTGCAGTAATCCTGTGAAGTATCAGCTCCAGTGTCCACACACAGAAAAATGAAGAGCAGGGAAAGCACAACTGTCCGGATAGGAGACACAGGCCACAGAAGAGAAACAGGTTTACACCTCACGGAAACCTGTCTCGCTCTTTTCCCCATAAAGTTTGTATTAGTCCGGAAAAACACACCACACGTGTTTCTCCAAGTCAAGTTTGATATTGGCATTATTTTGAATTAGTAACAGCACCCAAAAAGAAAAGAAAACAAAAGAAAAGACAGAACCAAAGTTAACAAGGCGGGCTACCTTGGCCCAGTTGACTGTAAAAAAAACAACAAAAAAACCCTATACTGCTGTAGTGATTACATCGCACAAGCGGAGCGCTGTCAAAAACACGTCCGTACTCCTCGGTGGCTTGAGAGAGAGTCAGAGAGAGAGAGAGAGAGAGAGAGAGAGAGAGAGAGAGAGAGAGGCCGGATATAAAAGTAAATATTCACTTACCATAAGGATCAGGAGATGCTGTTCATGTATTGCGTCATAAGGTGTGTTTGATATTTGTTTTCAAAGACTCGGAGGCTTGTATTTACATCGAATGAAGTTATAACAGAATTCCATAAGCAGCCACCAGAGTACAACAAGCTTGATTTAAACAGATCTATTCTCGGAAGAGGTACTTTTATCTTGTAAACATGACGAATCTTCTTCATTTCGAATCTATTTTTCAAAGCCATAGGGGCACGGTCGGACATTATATTAAACATAAAGATAGCTTTGTTGTAAACTAGCTTCCATTTTAGAGGCAGAATTCCTAAATGTTTATATTCTGAGAAAGTAGGGGAGGAGGACTTCAGGAGGATTAGTTTAATGGCACGTCTATGTAAACTGAATAAAGGTTTTAAAATATTATCACTAGCGGAATCCCATATTGTTGAGGCATAGTTTATGTAAGATTCAACATAGGCATGAAAGAACAGCTTACGGCTATGTTGATCTAAAACGTGTTTCATTCTGGAAAGCTGGTAAATCTTTCTGGACACATTTTTACATAATAACGCAATACGATTCGACCATAACAGATTGTTATCAATAATAACACCTAGGATCTTATGGTGATCAAATTCCTCGAGATTTTCGCCATTAATACAAAGGTAATGATTGCTACAAGAAAGATTTTGACGTTTTTGTCTGGTAGTAATTAATAAGTATTTAGTTTTTTGGGGGTGGAGTCGCATATGATTAAGTTCAGACCATTCAGATAACTTGTTGATACTTTCTTGTAAGGAGATAAAAATGCTATCTAATCTATCGTGACAGGTGTGGATAGTGGTATCATCGGCAAACATCTCACATAAAGTTGTAAAAAACAGAGGTAGATCATTTATATATATATATAGAAAATAGTATTGGCCCAAGGACTGAGCCTTGAGGGACGCCGTACTTAATAGGTAGAATGGAAGAATTTGATCTATTTGCCGAAACACACTGTTTCCTGTCTGAGAGAAATGAAGATAGAAGTTCCAAAGCGTTGTCAGTTAGGCCATAGATCTTTAATTTCTCAAGTAGAAGACTGTGGTCGATGACATCAAATGCTTTCATAAAGTCTACTACCAGAACACCTGTGATTTTATTATTGTTTATGTTAGTAAGCCACTGGTCAACAAGATTAGTTAATGCTGTGTGGCAAGAATGGTTGGCCCTGAATCCGGACTGGTTTGGATGAAACAGATCGAAGGAGTTGAAATGATTAAGAATGTGTTTGTTTATGTGATCTTCCAAAGGTTTAGAGAATATAGACAAGATGGAGATGGGTCTATAATTTGAGGGATCAGCATAGTCACCTGATTTATAGATGGATTTATAGATGGGTATAACTTTAGCAACTTTAAAAGCTTTTGGAAATATAATTTTTTGCAAGGCATAGGTTGTAGATGTAGATAAGCGTTTCGGCGATTACTGGGGCTGACAATTTCAAGATTTTCCCATCAATGCCATCAAGACCACTTGTGTTACTTTGTTTTAGGCTACTAAGAGATTTATACACTTCATGCACACCCATAAATGGTATATTTGAAAGAGAGGATATATTTCTAGAATTGCAAAAGTCCTGAAGAACATCCAATTTATTTTCTGACGTTCTGTTTATTTTTATTGTTGAGTTAGCTATGTCACAAAAATGTGAATTCAAGACATCAGATGATAAATCTTTTGGCGATGTAGTATGACCTTTAACATTTTTATTAGTAAGCTCGTTTATCGCTTTCCAAATAGATATGTTTTATCGCTTTCCAAATAGATATGTTATCTGCTTTGGAAGAAATAAGATTTTGAAAATACTTTTTCTTTGACGATCGTTTTAGGTAATTGACTAAGTTTCTTTGTTTTTTATAGGAATCTCGACTCCCTGACACTAACAGCGACTCTCTTAAGTCGGTAGCAGTGTCTATATCTTTAGTTATCCAGGGTTTTTTTTAGGATTGTTACTAACACGCATTGTTTGAAATGGAGCATGCTTATTATAAACATTAAGGAAACTATGATACCAGACTTCTAAAGCCTCGTCGGGGTCTGTGAACTGATAGACCGTGGAAATGAATGAGTTCATTAAATCCCGCTGAAAGGAGTCATTGTCAAATTTTGAAAAGTTTCTGAAGGTAATTATCTTGTGGAAATTTTTTTGAACTTTGACTCCTCGCTTGGACCACGTAAAACACACTGGAGAATGGTCGCTACAACCGAACGTCGGTGAGCATATTTCTATCATGGTGTTAACTGAAGAAGTATATATATGGTCAATAAGTGTTTGTGACTCTTGTTGGTTTGTCTATTAGTTGGTCGAGGTTAAAAGATTTGTAAGTTTCTGTCCAAGATTTGTTCGATTTTAGTAAATCAATATTGAAATCACCTAGTAATATATTTTCGTAAGAGAATAAGGATGCTTCCTCCATCATTAAAGAGAATTCATCTGTCCAATCAGTTCGCTCCGCCGGGTTTCTATATATGCTAATAAGAATAGCTTTCGATTTTGTCAGCTGTAATGCGATCCATAACGATTCTACTTGGTATTTTTCTAGAGAAGAGATTTGCTTAAAGTTTAAACTTTGATGAATATATATAATAAGACCCGTTTCTCTAAATTTGGATGGGTCTTTGCGCACTACATTATAACCTGGTATTGTTAGTTCTGAGTCGGACACTTGGTGAGATAACCTTGTTTCCGAAAAGCCGAATATGTGGAAGCTTTTACCATGATTGAAAAGAATATCAGATACATCATTAAGCTTATTTTGTAAATGACAAACATTCAAAAAACCAACTCGTAGGCCATCAGCAGATGGCCACTCGTTACGTGTTACTTGCATGGTACAGTAACAAAACAAAAGAGGAAAACAAAGAAATAGCAGCCAAGTACAAATATAATACGCAATAATAAACAATGAAATATAGAAAGGGAAGGGAAACCTGAACTGTTTGTAACAAACAACTTATTTTCCCCCAAAGACTATATTCATATAAGACAAGAAGAAGAAGGAGAAGAAAAAACAACAACAAAAAAACGGAACTCTTGATCAAAAGGCACAAATGAATCAATGTCAAATTCAAAAACTCTTTTGCACCAAGTACCAGGTGAAATAATATTGG
>CM065737.1:24834467-24839467 GCA_033310375.1 Conus canariensis | reverse complement strand
TAAATTTGAATAAAGTCAGACAAATACAAAGACGAACAATCTAATCGTGGGAGAAAAAAAAAACAAACAACAAAACAAAAAAAACAAAACAAGCGCAGGCCAACAACTCAACTGTCTTCATAGCAGACTTAGCAAAATTTGGACTTAAGGAGAGGGGGGGGGGGGGGGGGGGGGGGGGAGGGAAAGGTTGGAGATGGAGAAACTGGGAACATGAAATTAAGAAAATATATTTACAGATATGAAAACTCTTCGCTAGCTGCATAAGGGAACCATCGCAATCCCTTTTGAAGCTTTGGGGTGCTATTGGATTCCTTTTTGCACCCTTGGTGGTGAGAACACCACGGTATTATGGACTGTGGTGTGTCACTATTTGACGCCAGGAGCGCAGACACAACCAGCCGTGTCTCCCTGATGAGTTTCCGATCCAGCGGACGAAAGGCCTCGGAGCAGGCAATACAAATATATCTCCTTCAAAAGGGATTGCGATGGTTCCCTTATGCAGCTAGTGAAGAGTTTTCATATCTGTAATATATTTTCTTAATTTCATGTTCCCAGTTTCTCCATCTTCAACCTTTCTCCTCCCCCCCCCCCCCCTCTCCTTAAGTCCAAATTTTGCTAAGTCTACTATGAAGACAGTTGAGTTGTTGGCCTGCGCTTGTTTTTTTCCCCCACTATTAGATTGTTCGTCTTTGTATTTGTCTGACTTTATTCAAGTTTAAAAGGCTGTGCCAGTCTTGAATAAAAGTTACTCTGAGCTAGGTTTTCCTATGGGAACAAAAGTTACCCCACTTGTTTATTGTTTACTGTTCCCTGCCTCATTTTACTGTTCCCTGCCTCATTTCATTTCCAATTTCGTTTCGATTAAATTGAGGTTATTTGTATTTGTTTCTGTCCGTCTTTGTGTTTGTCTTTTGATCTCCCTTGCATCCTTGGGTGGATCCTCAAGCGTAGGCTCAAAGATTGTCCGCTACATTTTATACTATTTGCATAATGTCTTTAGTTTCACAGCAACTTCTTTCCCCCACACTTTCGTTTGGTTTCATTTACTATACCCTTCACTGGCTGCTTTGGGGTGCTATTGGATTCCTTTTTGCACCCTTGGTGGTGAGAACACCACGGTATTATGGACTGTGGTGTGTCTCTATTTGACGCCAGGAGCGCAGACACAACCAGACGTGTCTCCCTGATGAGTTCCGATCCAGCGGACGAAAGGCCTCGGAGCAGGCAATACAAATATATCTGCCTTCAAAAGGGATTGCGATGGTTCCCTTATGCAGCTAGTGAAGAGCTTTCATATTCCCAGTTTCTCCATCTTCAACCTCCCCCCCCCCCCCCCCCCCCCGTCTCCTTAAGTCCAAATTTTGCTAAGTCTACTATGAAGACAGTTGAGTTGTTGGCCTGCGCTTGTTTTTTTCCCCCACTATTAGATTGTTCGTCTTTGTATTTGTCTGACTTTATTCAAGTTTAAAAGGCTGTGCCAGTCTTGAATAAAAGTTACTCTGTGTTAGGTTTTCCTATGGGAACAAAAGTTACCCCACTTGTTTATTGTTTACTGTTCCCTGCCTTTGTTTTTATATTGCTTGTCTCTTTGAATGGATTAATCTCTCTCTCTCTCTCTCTCTCTCTCGTTCACAAACAAGGCAGTTAAAATAAAAGCTTTACTGACCATGAGTTTTTAAAATCCAAACAGTTTGAAAGTCTTAAAAGCAGATAATTGTGAGGCATATGTCTAGTACACCATCAAGTCAACTTTCGTATTTGCTAAAACTTAAAACCATCCACATATGCAACAGTTTCTTTGTACTTGCTTTTCTCAGACAAGATGTGATTTATCGCCTCCATCGCAGCCAGAAAATGCAAAGACGCTTCTCAATATTAACACCAGTGATTTCTTAAAATCCTCCGTTGTCCCTGACGTGCTCATTATTCGCATATTATTGCCCATATTCACACGTCACATGTCGCAAGTTCATCACATATTTTCAGGTGATTCTAGCAGGTGTGCTCATTGCAGTCTTACAAATGTAAGGTTTACCTCGTGAAAAGAGCACTTCATTTGTGGATATTGTTAAAGTTCTATTGTGACCAGAAGGCCGTTACGCTGGTGTACTGGCAAAATGTCTCACAATCATACGGAACAACTGATTCCGATTGAATTGACTGTCATGTGAAAGTAGAATAGGGCAAGCTCACATCTGCAAGACTGTGAAGTACGCCAGCTTAGCCAGCAGCATGAGGGAATCTAGATTCCTCCTTCTTCTTCTGCGGTGGATTTTTTTTGTTTTTTGTTTGGTTGCGTCAGATCTTCAATCCTGTCGCCATGATGAAACCCATCTTCTGAAGGTCTTGACGGTTGCCCCAAAGCTGCATCTGCAGTTCTGCACCCTTTGGCCAGCTTTGACGCTGTAGAACATCATCGGCTGGACGTGTTGGGGGATGTGTTCTGGGGCCTCAGATCCAGTGCCACGTGGAAATTGATCTGTGTGGACAATCTTAATTCGGCTGAGGTGGCTTAGCGGTCGGCAGTGGCCAGTTCTCAGTCTGAAGAGGATTGTTTGCTGGTATCTCTGGAGCCGATGGATTGCATCAGCACAGCTGTCTGCACCCAGTCTTCTCTTTCACTGTTTTGATATTGGTTGTGGATGATAGTTTTGCCCTCTCTGTACGTCACCGGGTGGCTGAACTGCTCCATATTGCTGCCAGCATTGGACAGAGCGCCAGCCTTCACATTCCCAGCGATCCCGCAGTAGGATGGAATCCATTGGAGCATAATGGTGGGTTCTGGATTCCAAGCCATAGTCCTCATCATAGAGGTTGGAGCAAAGGGGTTTGTAGGATAAAATCAGCTTTTGGCCTCACGAAACAGCTCTAAATTTCTGGTAAGAAGAGGACTAGAACCCTAAAGGCAGCAGCAGAGGCAGCTGAAAAGAATTCTACTTGGATCTGGTCGATGGGAAACGAAAGTGAACTTCCTTAAAATTAAATTTCGCAAATTAGAACAGGTGATTCACAGTTATTATAGAAAGAGATCCGCAAAAAAGGCAGACCTTACGACCCGTCCAGCAGAACGGCATTTGGAACTTATGACCTAGACGCGGCTCGGCCCCTTCAGAATGCAGGACCTAAACACTTGTGTGACTGGGATGTCTTCTTTGAAAACCTTCTGGTCTCAAACTCTCCTTAAAGTTTCTTCCTACTTGAGGAGGACAAGAGGCACGAGAACAAAGGTTTCAGGTAGTAGGCGTGATACGGATAGCCGTGACACATCCGTTTTCTGGATTATCAGCTGCGGTGGTGCAGTTGTTAGCATGGCGGGCTGCGCATTGGCAGGTTGTGGGTTCGAGACTCATCGGAGACATTCACTTATCCAGAGCTGAGTGCACTGTGGGCTTTAACGGGAAGACTGGAACCGCACAGTCGCGTTTCGTCCACTTTATGAATGCGTCTGTGAGAGCGTTGCTAAGGTTTCCTTATCAGCACTGCAGGTAACTGTGTCTTTGGGGCCCCTGGTTAACACATGGATATCTATCAAAAGCAAGCTTAGAGTATAGTCTTGTCGTTTAATCTCAGACCAGATGGGAATACCATTACATCATCATCATCATCATCATCATCATCATCATTATCATCATCATCATCATCGTCATCATCATCATCATCGTCGTCGTCGTCGTTGTCGTCGTCGTCGTCGTTGTCGTCATCATCATCATCATCATCATCGTCGTCGTCGTCGTCATCGTCATCATCTCCATCCTCATCGTTATAAAAGAGTATCAATTTCTGGAACCCATTCTGCTCTGATGTCAAGGTGCCCTCAATACTGTTTTCCTTAAAACATTTACAAGTGCAGGCTCCTCTTCGCCTATCCTGGGTTTGGAAACAATTCAACTCATTGTTGTTTATAGCCCAGCTGACGGCGACATATACAGTTACGTGTAAAGGGCTGGAGCTCGGATTGTAAGTGAACAGATTTAGTAGTCTGTTATGTCTGATGTAGACAAGATTTGAACATGTATCATTCAGACGGACTTTTGGAAGCAAGGCAATGTATAAACTTAAGAGACAGATAAGTCTGAGTAAACACACACATAAACACTGGATACATGAACACACATAATGGGAAGACACATCGATGACGTCACATAGCAGTTGTGACACATTCAGACTGTTGTTTTTTTTTTTTTCCTTAAATACAACTGATGCATCTGCACGCACGTGCTTTTTGCGAAGATTAGCTAACGAGAGAAAGAGAATTATTGCAATCAATTGATTGACGGGGATCACATTGGACATTGCAGGAAAACGATGGATTGAGAGAGTGTTGGCTGAAGAGAGAAAAAAAAGGTATAAGAGAGAGAGAGAGAGAGAGAGAGAGAGAGAGAGAGAGAGAGAGAGAGAGAGAGAGAGAGAGAGAGAGAGATTTTATTGTTGATTCAAAACCTGATGTTTAACATGAACACACCAAAACGCACGTCTCCACCGTGTCTTATCGCCCATCTCGTCCCCTTCACTCTCCCTCTCCCTTCCCATTCGCCCCTCCCTTCCCTCCCCCTCTCCCATCTAGACACACACGAGAGAGAGAGAGAGAGAGAGAGAGAGAGAGAGAGAGAGAGAGAGAGAGAGAGAGAGAGGTTTGTTTCTTAGACTCATATAGACTAACACATGCAATAAAGACACAGAGGGGGAATGGGAGGAGAGAAAGACACGTAGATACAAATTCAACAAATAGTACTGTAAAATGATCAAGAAGACATTGCACGTGAAACATGTCACATTTTAGCGGTGGCCCCAAAAGAAGGAAAGCAAGGAGGGTGACGAAAAGGAAAAAGAAAGTACAAAGTGCCCCAGGCCATGTGTATTTGTCCATTTTGACAAATTTCGTTAGCAGCAAGTCCTGGTGATACACATGACAACAAGAGCAACATGTTTAACACCAGCAGTAACAGATGGTGTAATAACATTTTCGCTTCTGAGTGTATGATTATGTTCCTCGTTTCTTT